>CM019065.1:82724438-83134438 GCA_009667805.1 Leptobrachium leishanense
ACCAAAATATTCAACAAGTGGGTGTTTTGACGGACACAATAAGGCCTGACCATCCACCCAAAGGGTTAATTTTTAGGGGCCCGCCCCGACCCTTGATCAACCGGAAATGTCTTTTGTTTTTGAAATTCCGGTGGGGAGGGATTGGGTTTATGTGACTGTGAAAAGAATTGCCCAAGGGATTTTGACATTTGGGGCATTTGTGGTACTGATTTTGTACCTTGCAAACTTGATTTATGGACTCTCACATGGAGCATGCCCCAGGTGCCCAAGCACCACCAAGAAAGTGGATATCTCCCATATCTGGAATGGTACGCACCCGGTGATGGAGAATCGTACTATGTGGAGACAAAAGCGAGAGGCGATATCCGAATTTTGCCAAGAGGACATTTACTTGTGCAATTTAAATATGACTATGCTAAAAAGTCTGGGCAAACCGCATGCTGGGTGTGTAGTAGACTGCACCTGCACCCAGAGACAATTCACATACCATTTGCCTCTGTTCCAATGAATTTGAGTATGTTTGCGTCAGGAAATGTCACAATACATGCTTTTGATGCACCAAGGGAAAAAACAGAATCATTCAGTCCCGGGTACCCCATAATAGGGCCAGTATACCCACCAGAATGGTGCTTTCAACTAGGACCAGATAGAGAAACAAATAACGAGGGTGGGGTGTGTTATTCAAGTAAGTTCAACTGGACATCATACATTTACACCTTTAACACAAAGGAGCAGGCAAATTTTCTATACATACGATGTAGAAAACTCACAAGTGATCAGGAGGAGGTGATTGCGAATGTGACAAATGGAAGGCAGAGTGCATTGGATATGATGAAACGACTGAGACAACTGATGATAGAAATAGCAAAGGGAACACTACATTTGTCACCATTTATATTGAAAGGGGGGTACCAGGTGTGTTGTGAAAGGGTGTGTTACACATGGGTGCCACCAACAATAACGGGAATGTGTTATTTGGCTAAACTGATTCCAATACAGAGAGTAAGGGGAGATAACACGGATACAGACACAGCACTTCACCCTAGGTACCCACTGGTGTTTGAGAAACAGAAGAGAGAGCTGTTTAGAAAAGCGGATCGAATATGGGCATGGCTGCCGGCATGGACTGGATGGGGAAGAGAGTTGATGGTAAGAATGAACAGTTATGCCAGTCTGATGGACGAGATTCTGAATAAGACTAGTATGGACATTCAGTTGCTGAATCTGGAGGTACGTGAGATACGGAAGGTACAAATGATACATGATATGGCACTAGAACAGATCAGTGCGGCTCTGAATGGATTGTGTGAGATGACAATGCATTATGAATGTTGCACCTTCATCAAGAACACCACACATGACGTCCCTGACTATTACCAGGTAATCCAAGATCACCAGGAGAAGGTAGCACAGTTGCAGAACACAGCAAGGAGGATCGCTGCTGAAGGCTGGAATCCACTCCGTGGGTTCGGAGCAATCGGAGATTGGTTCGGATCCATCCTGAGATTTATCTCACACATTGGATCCATGATTCTGATGTTGGTGGTGATCTTGGTCGTAGGGACACTAATGTACCGCATAGGGCTATGTCTATGGCCACTATGCAAGAGAGCACTGACACCCACACAGACATAAAAGATACCACTGATTATCCCACAAGACATGTTCCCAACGAAAATAGGTCCCCTAAAGTACGAGGAATTTAAGAATAATATTAGTGGGGTGTAATGGCTACAAGTTTCAGGAGAAGAACCTGAGGCTTGAGCCAAGGGGGGAATGAAAGAGAACCAGGCCAGAAGATGGTCGCCGTTATGAGCCAGGCGGCCATCTTGTTCAGAATATTGGTTCACTTGAATATAACTAGGTAGATTTTAATTGAAACTAGAATGAAGCTTACATAGAATTTTAGGAATGCGTTAGATTAGCAGAGAAGCAATTAAAATTGAGGAAGATCCGCTCTTGGCACGGAGGGACAGGATGACAAATGGATACACCAAGGTCACAGAGGCCTGCAGCGAGACAAAGAAGAACGTAGAAAACAGACCAGGTCTTATCTTCAACAAATAAACAAGCTCTAGGGAGGTGGGCACAGGCCGAATTGAGCGAAGCAGCAAATCATCGTCTGTCAAACTAACATGAAGTTTGAAATTTACGGCCAATGTATGGAATGTCTTTGTAATCGACCAAGGGAGGTACTAACCCACGTGGGGTGGGATAGTGTCACCGGGAGGTGGGCTAATTGGGATGTACCTAATTATGTATTTGGGGTATAAGACCCCTTGTCGGAGTGAGTTCGGGGCTCACTCTTTGCGATTCAATCCTGTGTGAGCATTCAGTGTGACGTCACAATAAAGTTTGCCTTTCCTGAAGAGACTCGTGTTCAGACAATCCTTGCTCGTGTCCGGTCCGGCCTCGTCCCGAGTGAACCTAGCAGATTCCGGTAACAATAAGGCTCCTCTTTTCAGTGCTGCTTGATGTCTCTGTGTTTACAAGGCCCTGCCCAGTGACATCACAATGCCATAACCATGGTGTCCTGTACAATGCCCTATCCTATGACATGAATCTCATTGCTTCAGTTTTGTATTAGCTCTGCCTCTGGCACCTGGGTTCACGATATTATGTTGTGATACAACAACCGGTTGCTAGGGGCAGAACTAATAAGCTGATCCAAAGGGAATGGAGGTAGAGATATTTAAAAAAGCTTCAAAACATAATTAGAAGATGTTCTTTACACCTTATACCTTATCTGAATTCCATAAAAGTCAGCAGGATAAAATGAAGTAAAATTTATTGCAGCACTAACGCGTTTCGACCTAATTGGTCTTTATCAAAGTGCAAAAAAATATGATGTATATTGACTTTGATAAAGACCAATTAGGTCGAAACGCGTTAGTGCTGCAATAAATTTTACTTCATTTTATCCTGCTGACTTTTCGTCTGTGACATATCCCGGGGATCCAATATTTCATCTATGGACCAGGTTATCACCACGGATGGTTGCTGGTAGGACGGGCTGGTGAGATCATATCCACAGATTTATGCCTATATAGTCCAGAGCCGACTTTATGGGGCTCAGAAAAAAGTGAGTTGAATACTTTCTCTCTGGAAACCAGGTGTCATAAGGATGTACTGCGCAATGTATGTCTCCTATTATGTTTTCTAGATTATCTTGAAGTATTACTCACTGGACACTTGGCGTAAGCGCGAGAACTCTACCCATTATTTTATCCATTGACTATTCGCACTTGGGAGTGTGCGTTTGTGCCCTTGCTGCTACCCAAGACCGACCATCTACACATTATCTGCGCCATTTTTTCAACCTTATTGTTTTTTCACTTTATTAGATTACTGCCGTTAAACTGAACATTACATAAATAAGGAGATATTGATAGAACCGTGTTAACCCGACAATTAATATTATCATCATGATTTATATACCACCAACAGATTCCGCAGAGTTTGACAATAATGAATGGTAAATTAGGTTAGGAAGGCTACAAAGAGTTTTAGGAACCAGAGACAAGAGGTGAGGAGGGCCCTGCTCAGATGAGAATATAATCTAGGGCAGGGCTGTCAAACTCAGGCCCCCCAGATGATTCTGAACCACAATCTCACGATTCCCTGGTCATACAGTGGGGCAAAAAAGTATTTAGTCAGCCGCCAATTGTGCAGGTTCTCCCACTTAAAAAGATGAGAGAGGCTTGTAATTGTCATCATAGGTACACTTCAACTATGAGAGACAAAATGAGAAAAAAAAATCCAAAAAATCACATTGCCTGATTTTTAAAGAATTTATTTGCAAATTATGGTAGAAAATGAGTATTTGGTCACCTACTGTACAGTACAAACAAGCAAGATTTCTGGCTCTCACAGACCTGTAACGTCTTCTTTAAGAGGCTCCTCTGTCCTCCACTCGTTACCTGTATGAATGGAACCTGTTTGAACTTATCAGTATAAAAGACACCTGTCCACAACCTCAAACAGACACACTCCAAACTCCATTATGGTCAAGACCAAAGAGCTGTCGAAGGACACCAGAAACAAAATTGTAGACCTGCACCAGGCTGGGAAGACTGAATCTGCAATAGGCAAGCAGCTTGTTGTGAAGAAATCAACTATGGGAGCAATCATTAGAAAATGGAAGACCTACAAGACCACTGATAATCTTCATCGATCTGGGGCTCCACGCAAGATCTCACCCCGTGGGGTCAAAATGATCACAAGAACGGTGAGCAAAAATCCCAGAACCACACACGGGGACCTAGTGAATGACCTGCAGAAAGCTGGGACCAAAGTAACAAAGGCTACTATCAGGAACACACTACGCCGCCAGGGAGTCAAATCCTGCAGTGCCAGACGTGTCCCCCTGCTTAAGCCAGTACATGTCCGGGCCCGTCTGAGGTTTGCTAGAGAGCATTTGGATGATCCAGAAGAGGATTGGGAGAATGTCATATGGTCAGATGAAACCAAAGTAGAACTTTTTGGTAAAAACTCAACTCATCGTGTTTGGAGGAGAGAGAATGCTGAGTTGCATCCAAAGAACACCATATCTACTGTGAAGCATAGTGGCGGAAACATCATGCTTTGGGGCTGTTTTTCTGCAAAGGGACCAGGACGACTGATCTGTGTAAAGGGAAGAATGAATGGGGCCATGTATCGTGAGATTTTGAGTGAAAACCTCCTTCCATCAGTAAGGGCATTGAAGATGGAACGTGGCTGGGTCTTTCAGCAGGACAATGATCCCAAACACACCACCCGGGCAACGAAGGAGTGGCTTCGTAAGAAGCATATCAAGGTCTTGGAGTGGCCTAGCCAGTCTCCAGATCTCAACCCCATAGAAAACCTTTGGAGGGAGTTGAAGGTCCGTGTTGCCCAGCGACCGCCCCAAAACATCACTGCTCTAGAGGAGATCTGCATGGAGGAATGGACAAAAATACCAGCAACAGTGTGTGAAAACCTTGTGAAGACTTACAGAAAACGTTTGACCTCTGTCATTGCCAAGAAAGGATATATAACAAAGTATTGAGATGGACTTTTGATATTGACCAAATACTTATTTTCCACCATAATTTGCAAATAAATTCTTTAAAAATCAGACAATGTGATTTTTCTGGATTTATTTTTTTAATTTTGTCTCTCATAGTTGAAGTGTACCTATGATGACAATTACAGGCCTCTCTCATCATTTTAAGTGGGAGAACCTGCACAATTGGTGGCTGACTAAATACTTTTTTGCCCCACTGTATATTGCATTGAAGGAATTGTTGGTATCAACATCTGAGGGGTTGTGGATCTCAAAACCCTGTTCGAGGGGAATTAGGATGGAGGTAGGACAAGATGAGTAACCAACTTGTTAGTGGTCAGTAGGGATGCACCGATACCGATACTAGTATCGGTATCAGTGCCGATACTACCGTTTGCACGAGTACTTGGTACTCGTGCAAACGGCCCGATACCCCCCCCCCCCCGATACCGGAAGCCAGCGCTGGGCCAGCTTGCCGTATCCGCGGGGCTGGGGAAGCTGGCCACGTGCATGAAAAGAACGCGGCCAGCTTTCCCTTCCGGCGGCAGCAATACAGACCCATCCTGAGGTCCGGTCGCTCTGCTGTGACGTGTTCACGCGGCCTCCGGACGCTTCTGTGACGCTGCCTCTCGGCTGGAGGCAGCGTCACAGAAGCGCCGGCAGCCACGTGATTGCGCCACAGCAGCACGAACGGACCTCAGGATGGGTGAGTATCGCTGCCGCCGGAAGGGAACGCTGGCCGCGTGCTTTTCATGTACACGGCCAGCTTCCCCAGCGTATAGGTGAGCGCTGGGGGGCATTTCCATACGAGTTGGGGCAATATCCTTAAGAGCTGGGGCAATATCCTTAAGAGCTGGGGCAATATCCACATGAGCTGGGGCAATATCCACATGAGCTGGGGCAATATCCACAAGAGCTGGGGCAATATCCACAAGAGCTGGGACAATATCCACAAGAGCTGGGACAATATCCAGAAGAGCTGTGGCAATATCCTTAAGAGCTGGGGCAATATCCTTAAGAGCTGAGGCAATATCCACATGAGCTGGGGCATATTCTACATGAGCTGGGGCATATCCACATGAGCTGGAGCATATCGACGTGAGCTGGAGCAAAATCCACGTGAGCTGGGGCAATATCCACGTGAGCTGGGGCATGTCCATGTGAGCTGGGGCAATATCCATGTGAGCTGGGGCAATATCCATGTGAGGCTGGGGGCAATATCCATGAGAGCTGGGGGCATATACATGTGAGCTGGGGGCATATCCATGTGAGCTGGGGGCATTTTTATATGAGGTCTGTTCTTATTGGAAAGTGGTCACATGGCATAAAATAAAAGTATCGGTACTCGGAATCGGTGAGTACTTTTAAAAAGTATCGGTACTCGTACTTGGTCTTAAAAAAGTGGCATCGGTGCTTCCCTAGTGGTCAGGATCATTAGAAATTTGTATCAGAAATGGTGACAGACATTGTAAGAATGAAGCTATTCAACCTGTAATATTGTGGGGAGGGTAAGTGAAAAAAATAGATCATTCAGCTTTGTGATATGCTAATCTGAAATAAAATGGCTTTTGAAAGATTTCTTAAGGATTGAAGATTAGAAGAGAGTCTGGTGTGGCGGGCTAGGTCGTTCCATAGGAGCGGTGCCGCTGTTGTAAAGTAACAGAGGCGCGGGTTGGTGGTGCAAGTGGAAACAGAAGACAGATGGAGGTCGTCTGCAGACCAGATTGATCCAGAAGGGGTGTGTGTAACGGGTGCTATGGCGCTCACCCTGGTGTAGTGTTGTTAGGATCTTAAGAGACAGATTCGTCTCGTACAAGATCTCAAAGCAAGGAGGACTGTAAGACCTGATATCCCAAGCCAGGGAGGTAATATAAAATCCTGAATACCACTTAAGCTCAATCGGTTTCGAGACCAAGAGATTGCTCATTGTAAACACATAAACGTTATTCACATACAGTCAGGTCCAGAAATATTGGGACATCGACACAATTCTAACATCTTTGGCTCTATACACCACCACCTGGAAAGAGAAGAGTATGGAGAAGGAAAGGAACTGCTCATGATCCTAAGCATACCACCTCATCAGTGAAGCATGGTGGTGGTAGTGTCATGGCGTGGGCATGTATGGCTGCCAATGGAACTGGTTCTCTTGTATTTATTGATGATGTGACTGCTGACAAAAGCAGCAGGATGAATTCTGAAGTGTTTCGGGCAATATTATCTGCTCACATTCAGCCAAATGCTGCAGAACTCATTGGACGGTGCTTCACAGTGCAGATGGACATGTGTGGGTTACTCATTTATGCAACCCACACATATTATATACCGTTTATTATATACCTTTTTCCCGCCATTAAATGGATTTTGTAAAGATACCATTATTTCCATCATATCGTATAATTTTCTATAAAAAAAATATGAAATATGATGAAAAAATGGAAAACGGAGGACACACAGGCCTACCACAAGTCGCTTGGGAGCACCCTCAGATGTCTTGCGGCCTCCATCTACGTGTAGGGACGGGGACAACCTTCTGCCTTCCACAAAGGGTGATATCCAGCAGATGCTGAACGACATGCTGGGAGAGATGCAGGCGGTATGGCGCTCGGACTTTGCGACCATGCGGGCTGAGGTGAGGGCAGTTCAGGATCGCCTGGAGACAGTAGAAGCGAAAGTGGAGGGAGCTGCGGCGGCGCAGGCCCTTGTTGGCCCTCAGGTTGACACTCTTCAGGCCCAGGTGACATTACTTACGGGAGCAGTGGAGGCGCCATCGCCGGAAGAACGTACGGATACGGGTATACCGGAAAGTGTGCCTGCAAGCGCTTTGCTAGCTTATGCCAACCGGCTCGCTTCCCATGTGATGGGGTCTTCACCCGACGCACCTGTTATTTTTTGCTCTACCGCCCACCTTCGGAAAGCAGCTACGGCCCCTGCGGCTGCTCCCCGGGACCTGCTAGCTGTTGCCAGTGTGAAATCTGATAAGCGACGCCTCAAGTCCTCCCCGGCTGCCCGTACTCCGATACTTTTTGAGACAACCACTCTGCAACTGTTGAACGACCTACCTTTTGTGACCCTGCTGGCTCGGAGGCGCTTTCGAGAAGTGACCGGCTTCCTCCGTGGGGACGGGATACGATATCGTTGGGGTGCAGCTGGTTCTCTGATTATTTGTCATGATGCTTCAAGTCATGCGGTGGCCTCCCCTGAGGAAGCGTGGCGCCTTCTGCACTCTCTGGGACTGTCGCTTGGCCAGATCTCTGCCGACCTGAGCCCCCGTGGCTCATCCCCGGGCGCCTTGGACCCAGGTTGAACTGGAGGTGACCCTTCTTTATCGGCTGTGGCTCCTGGGTATGGTCTCGTAAGATGACTTTTTGTTCCTATCACGTTTTTTACTTTTTTTTTATGGTTCTTTGGATTTTACTCCTTTTACACATTTTTCTTGAGTCCCCTATTTCTCTCCTGATGCGTTGTCCCTTCCTTTCCTTCCTTTCCTTCCTTCCCCACCACCCAATCCTGTGGGCCCCATGGACGGCTACCCTGTGTCTCAGACATTTTATTATTTTTGGGACTTTGTATGCTGGACTATTTTGCCCACCTCTCCCTCTTTTGTCATCTACTCGCTGCGGACTCTTCGCTGTTTCCTAGTGAGGACATTCGTCCCCGTCCCCCTCATTTTTATTCACTGTTTTTATTCTACTATGTTGGTATCTCCTTCTGACGTCCATTTTATTTTACTTTACTTTATTTTACTTATGCGACTGAGCTGTTTGGCCCTGCGAGGCCAAGTTTTCTGGTCGATTTGTGACCTTATTTCCTTTCAAAATAAAAATCTTTCATACAAAAAAAAAAAAAAATGGAAAAAACACAAATCTACAACAGCCAAAAAAGACCCCGGCTAAATAGTTTCAAACTTGTGTCCTGAGATTAGAAATACACAATTTTTACATGTTTTTGCTTTTAACCCCTTCACTGCTGAGCCATTTCACCTCTGTGCGCTGAGCTCATGTTGACCGTTTTATGCTCATCAAGTTGAAATGCCAGCTTAAGTTCTATTTTATTAGACCCCCCAGACAAAAAATTATGTACGTCAGCAGTCGGGAAGGGGTTAAAGAGACACCACCACCAAAAAAATGAAAATTTATATGTTATGTATTTCATGTTGTTGATACTGTATTTTATGTGCTTTGTTTTTCTCTTGCGTGTTTAGTTAAGGAAATATTTTACTCTATAGGTGTCATTGGGTGCATCTATTTTGTGATATTTTGGGTGTAAACCATGCCCCCCCCATGGTATCTTTACAGCGATCGCTGGTTACTTTGAGGCAGATGCTTTAGGCCACGTTCACACTGAGCGACATGAAAATAAAGGCAGATGCTTTAGGCCACATTCACACTGAGCGACATGAAAATAACACGTTTTTCCGCGTGATTTTCATATTCGCGACATTGAGTGATATCGCGCGATCAGGGCAGCCATCAGAAATGATGGGGCCCCTTACTAAACCTCACGATGGGGCCCCCCAGGGCCCCCCCTCAACCTCTAACAGCTTTTCTCCCCCTTCAAAAAAAAAAAAAGGACATAACATAGCACCACAGCAATAAAACTCCCAGTAATGTGCAGTGTGTATTAGCTTATCACAGTATCCACAGCAATAAAACTCACAGTAATGAGCGGTGTGTCTGAACATATCACAGAATCCACAGCAATAAATCTCACAGAAACGGGCTGTGTATGATGGCCTTTGGGTCTGGGTCTGGGCCTGGGCCTGGGTCTGGTCCCTGGGGTCTAGCCTGGCCCTGGTCTCTGGGTCTGGTCCCTGGGGTCTGGGTCCTAGAGTCTGGGCCCTGGGCCCTGGGTCTGGGCCTTGGCCCTGGGTATGGGCCTTGGCCCTGGGTATGGGGTCTGGACCCTAGGGTCTGGGCCCTGGGTCTGTATTTGGGCTTTGGGGTCTGGGCCTTGGGGTCGGCCCTGGGTTTGGCCTAGGGGTCTGGGCCAGGGTCTGGGCCCTGGTTTGGGCCTAGGGGTCTGGGCCCTGGGTCTTAGGGTCTGGACCCTAGGGTCTGGACCCTAGGGTCTGGGCCTAGGGGGTCTGGGCCTAGGGGGTCTGGGCCCTGGGTTTGGGCCTAGGGGGTCTGGGCCCTGGGTCTGGGCCTTAGAGTCTGGGCCCTGGGTCTGGCCTTAGGGTCTGGGCCCTGGGTTTGGGCCTAGGGGGTCTGGGCCTTAGGGTCTGGGCCTTGGGGTCTGGGCCTTGGGTCCTGGGTTTGGGCCTAGGGGTCTGGGCCCTGGGTCTGGGCCCTGGGTTTGGGCTAGGGGGTCTGGGCCCAGGGTCTGGGCCCTAGTGCCTGGGTCTGGGCCCTGGGTTGGGCCTAGGGGTCTGGGCCCTGGGTCTTAGGGTCTGGGCCCTAGGGTCTGGGTTTGGGCCTAGGGGTCTGGGCCCCGGGTCTGGGCTTAGGGGTCTGGGCCCTGGGTTTGGGCCTAGGGGGTCTGGCCTTGGGTCTGGGCCTGGGTATGGGGTCTGGACCCTAGGGCCTGGCCCTGGGTCTGGTCCCTGGGGTCTAGCCTGGGCCCTGGTCTCTGGGTCTGGTCCCTGGGGTCTGGGTCCTAGAGTCTGGGCCCTGGGCCCTGGGTCTGGGCCTTGGCCCTGGGTATGGGCCTTGGCCCTGGGTATGGGGTCTGGACCCTAGGGTCTGGGCCCTGGGTCTGTATTTGGGCTTTGGGGTCTGGGCCTTGGGGTCGGCCCTGGGTTTGGCCTAGGGGTCTGGGCCCAGGGTCTGGGCCCTGGGTTTGGGCCTAGGGGTCTGGGCCCTGGGTCTTAGGGTCTGGACCCTAGGGTCTGGACCCTAGGGTCTGGGCCTAGGGGGTCTGGGCCTAGGGGGTCTGGGCCCTGGTATGGGGTCTGGACCTAGGGCCTGGGCCCTGGGTCTGGGCCTTAGAGTCTGGGCCCTGGGTCTGGCCTTAGGGTCTGGGCCCTGGGTTTGGGCCTAGGGGGTCTGGGCCTTAGGGTCTGGGCCTTGGGGTCTGGGCCTTGGGTCCTGGGTTTGGGCCTAGGGGTCTGGGCCCTGGGTCTGGGCCCTGGGTTTGGGCCTAGGGGGTCTGGGCCCAGGGTCTGGGCCCTAGTGCCTGGGTCTGGGCCCTGGTTTGGCCTAGGGGTCTGGGCCCTGGGTCTTAGGGTCTGGGCCCTAGGGTCTGGGTTTGGGCCTAGGGGGTCTGGGCCCTGGGTCTGGGCCTTAGGGTCTGGGCCCTGGGTTTGGGCCTAGGGGGTCTGGGCCTTGGGGTCTGGGCCCTGGGTATGGGGTCTGGACCCTAGGGCCTGGGCCCTGGGTCTGTATTTGGGCTTTGGGGTCTGGGCCCTGGGTTTGGGCCTAGGGGTCTGGGCCCTGGGTTTGGGCCTAGGGGTCTGGGCTCTGGGCCCTAGGGTCTGGGCCTAGGGGGTCTGGGCCTTAGGGTCTGGGCCCTGGGTTTGGGCCTAGGGGGTCTGGGCCCAGGGTCTGGGCCTTGGGTCCTGGGTTTGGGCCTAGGGGTCTGGGCCCTGGGTCTGGGCCCTAGGGTCTGAGCCCTGGGTTTGGGCCTTGGGTTTGGGCCTTGGGTCTGGGCCTTGGGGTCTGGGCCCTGGGTTTGGGCCTAGGGGGTCTGGGCCTAGGGGGTCTGGGCCCAGGGTCTGGGCCCAGGGTCTGGGCCTTGGGTCCTGGGTTTGGGCCTAGGGGTCTGGGCCCTGGGTCTGGGCCCAGGGTCTGGGCCTTGGGGTCTGGGCCCTGGGGTTTGGGCCCTGGGCCCTAGTGTCTGGGCCTTGGGTCTGGGTCCTGGGGTCTGGGCCCTGGGTTTGGGCTTAGGGGTCTGGGCTCTGGGCCTTGGGGTCTGGGCCCTGGGTTTGGGTCTAGGGGGTCTGGGCCCTGGGTTTGGGCCTAGGGGTCTGGGCCTAAGGTCTGGGTCCTGGGCCTTGGGGTCTGGGCCCTGGGTTTGGGCCTAGGGGTCTGGGCCTCGGGTCTGGGCCCCGGGTCTGGGCCTAAGGGTCTGGGTCCTGGGCCTTGGGGGTCTGGGCCCTGGGCATTTGCCCTGGGTCTGGGGTCTGGGCCTAGAGGTCTGGGTCCTGGGTCTGGGCCCTGGGTCTGAGCCTAGAGGTCTGGGCCTAGGGGTCTGGGCCCTGGGTTTGGGCCTAGGGGTCTGGGCCTTGGGGTCTGGGTCCTGGCCTGGGGTCTGGGTCTTAGGGTCTGGGCCCTGGCTCACCACTCGCTGTCTTCTATCTTCTTTTCTTCTGTCTTCAGCTCTTCTTTTCTTCACCTTTTCTTTAATCTTCTCTTCTTTTCTTCTGGTCTTCTTCCCAGCCCCTCCAGCTCCGGCGCGCAGCTTCACTGAGTGGAGGGGCGGAGCCAAAGCAACGTGCTTGGGAGGCCCCTCACACGCTGCTTGGCCCCGCCCAGCCAGGAAGTGAAGCTGCCAGGAGCCGGAGGAGACACAGTGTCTCAGTCTCCTCCGGCTCCTGCATAGCAGCAGGGACACAGCTCCGGATTCGGACTCATCGAGTCCGATACCGGAGCTGTTAAAGGGCGACGCCGCTGCCGTCGGGGGCCCGGGATCCTCCCCCCAGGCCCCGGCGGCCCGGGCCCCCACCGGGCCCGGGCCCCTTACAGCAGTATTGGGCGTAATGCCCTGATGGCGACCCTGCGCGCGATATCGCACAACACCACCAATGCAAATCACAAAATGGCAAATCGCAAAAAAAAAAGGGTCATGTACCAGCAACAAGCCACAGCGACGAGCTACGTGCGACACTGAGCTACAAGATGTGAACAGCTCTATTTAAATGCATTGGAGAAGCTACATAGAGCGATATCGCGCGGAAATATGTGCAATATCATGGCAAAATCCACGCAATAAATCGCTCAGTGTGAAAGGGGCCTAAAAATGGGCTCTGTTGGTCGATGACTGGCTCCAGTCAAAATAGGGCTGTCCCTTTCTGCCTCGATCCATCCTTCCGCTGCCTCGTTAGACCTCCCACATCCATGTCTGGCAGCCTGAATAGGATGTATGAGTGTACCTTCCACATCCAGCCCTCCCAGACTGAGTATACCTCCCACATCCATGCCTGGCTGCCTTAATAGGATGCCTAAGAGTACCTCCCATGTCCAGCTCTCACAGCCTGAATGTGTTCTGCTCTCCCAGCCCCCATGTCCAGCAAACCACAAGCTGCAGATACCTCCTAGCTTTCAGTCCAAACAACACATCCCTACATATACATCATGTATGCCTGGGTGTGATAGGAGCAGCAGTGTATGTGATGCTTGCAGGCTGCAGTGAGGGCTATATCAGATACAATGCAGCCACTATCACACACACAGGCATCCATAATGTATATGCAGGCTGTACTATCACTGTTGGAAGACATGTGAAGGAAAACTAAAACATCTGCAGAGCTGCCTGGTTCTGCCCTCTAGTGACACACAGCAGCCATTAAGCCCTGTATAACCAGCAGGGGTGTATAACCACCAGCGAGTGTCCTTGGGCAAGACAACTAATGATATAGATGCACCTACCTCACAAAATACTTGTACTTATCATATGTTGTAAGTTTCCTTGGGAACGGGGTCCCCCTGAATCAGGTCATATCCAGGGGCGGACTGAGCCTTTGGGCACTCGGGCAGTGCCCGAGGGCCCGCGAGTCGTAGGGGCCTGGTTTGAGCAGGAGCACAGTGGGGCCCCCGCCGGTTTCTCTCAGCTCCGCAGAGCCATGACAGGCAGCAGCCAGCAGCGCTCTCTAATCCCCACGGTGGTGCTGCGCAGCGTGCCTGCATCTCACACTGTGAACTGGAGCAGGCACGTTGCATTAGCTCCGCCCCTCACGTGATGCTCACAGATCACATGGCGGCAGAGCAGACAGACAAGGAGGGATCCAGCCAGCCAGACTGAGACAGCCTCCACGGAAGATTGTTTGAATGGTGAATGCCGGCGAGCGGGGGGAGGGGGTACAATTGTCATGCTGGGGAGGGAGGAAATACAGGTGATTTGCTGGGGAGGGAGGGGTGTAAATACAGGAGACATGATGGGGAGGGAGGGGGTAAATACAGGTGTTTTGCTGGGGAGGGAGTAAATACAGGTGATTTGCTGGGGAGGGAGGGGAGTAAATACAGGTGACTTGCTGGGGAGGGGGGAAATACAGATGACTTGCTGGGGAGGGGGGGAAAACAGCTGACCTGCTGGGGCGGGAGGGGGAAATACAGGTGACTTGCTGGGGAGGGGGCAGGGCTGGTGCTGCCACTAGGCGAGCTAGGTGCCCGCCTAGAGCGCAGCGTCGCCTAGAGCGCAGCCGAGACTAAAGGTCATGGAAGACAGCTTGCGGTGGCTGTCCAATAGAGAGTGAGAGAAATGGGGATAACCCCGCCCCCTCAGCATGGGCAGCCACCGCGAGCTGTCTTCCATGACCTTTGGTCTCGGCTGCGCCCTTAGAAACATAGAAACATAGAAAAATGTTGGCAGATAAGAACCTTTCGGCCCATCTAGTCTGCCCAATTACATGGATACTTTACCTGGATTTATCTTTTGTTTAGGATAGCCTTATGCCTATCCCATGCCTGCTTAAATTCAATTACTGTTTTGGCCTCTACCACTTCAACTGGAAGACTGTTCCATGTATCCACCACCCTCGCAGTAAAATAATGCTTTCTGATGTTACTTTTAAACCTTTGCCCCTCTAATCTAAGACTATGTCCTCTTGTTTTGCTACTTTGTTTCCTTTTAAATATACTCCCTTCCTCTACCTTGTGGATTCCCTTTACGTATTTAAATGTTTCTATCATATCTCCTCTGTCTCGTCTTTTTTCCAAGCTGTACATGTTAAGATCATTAAGCCTTTCCTGGTAACTTTTCTCCTTCAAGCCGTACACCATTTTAGTAGCCCTTCTCTGAACTCTCTCTAAGATGTCTATATCCTTCTGGAGATACGGTCTCCAGTACTGCACACAGTACTCCAAGTGAGGTCTCACCAGTGCTCTGTACAGTGGCATGAGCACTTTTCATACTGCTAATACCTCTCCCTACACAACCAAGCATTCTGCTAGCATTTCCTGCTGCTCTATTACATTGACTACTTACCTTTAGATCCTCTGCAATAATAACCCCTAAATCCCTTTCCTCAGATGTTGAGGTTAGGACTGTATCAAATATTCTATATTCAGCCCTTGGGTTTTTACGTCCCATGTGCATTATCTTGCACTTATCCACGTTAAAACTCAATTGCCACAGTTCCGACCATTTTTTTAGTTTACCTAAATCATTTGTCATTTGGCTGATCCCTCCAGGAACGTCAACCCTGTTGCAAATCTTTGTGTCATCAGCAAAAGACATACTTTTCCATTAATACCTTCTGCAATATCACTAATAAAAATATTAAATAGAATGGGTCCAAGTACTGACCCCTGAGGTACCCCACTGGTAACAAGACCTTGCGCCGAATAAACTCCATTTACCACAACCCTCTGTTGCCTGTCACTCAGCCACTGCCTAATCTATTCAACAATATTGGAATCCAAGCTCAAAGATTGCAATTTATTGATAAGCCTTCTATGCGGAACAGTATCAAAAGCCTTACTGAAATCTAAATAAGCAATGTCTACTGCACCACCTGTGTCTATTATTTTTGTTACCCAATCAAAAAAATCAATAAGATTAGTTTGGCATGATCTCCCTGAGGTAAACCCATGTTGTTTCTGATCCTGTAATCTATGTGTTTTTAGATGGTCAACAATCCTTTCCTTTAACATGGTTTCCATTAATTTCCCCACTACTGACGTAAGACTAACTGACCTATAGTTCCCAGATTCCTCCCTACTACCCTTCTTGTGAATGGGAACAACATTTGCTAATTTCCAGTCTTCTGGGACGACTCCCGTTAGCAAGGATTGGTTAAATAAATCTGTTAACGGTTTTGCTATTACATCACTGAGCTCTTTTAATAATTTAGGGTGGATCCCATCAGGCCCCATTGACTTATTTGTCTTTACTTTAGACAGCTGCTGTAGAACCTCCTCCTCTGTAAACTGATATGTAATTGTCTCATTAGTGTTTCCTCCTAACTGAGGTCCCTTTCCTTCCTTTTCTTCTGCAAAGACTGAACAAAAATATTCATTGAGGCAGTCAGCGAGACTTTTATCCTCTTCTACATACCTTCCTTCCTTTGTTTTTAATCTAACTAATCCTTGTTTTACTTTTCTTTTCTCGTTTATGTATCTAAAAAATGTTTTGTCCCCCTTTTTTACTGACTGAGCTATTTTCTCTTCTGCGTGTACTTTGGAAGCTCTTATAAATTGCTTTGCCTCTTTCTGCCTAATCTTATAGGTTTGCCTATCTTCTTCACTCTGAGTTGTTATATAATTATTGAATGCTGTCTTTTTGTTCTTCACTATTTTGGCCACTTCTGCAGAGTACCACAGTGGTTTCTTCCCTTTTTTGTTTTTGCTAACAAGTCGAATGCAATTGCCTGTGGCCTTCAATAATGCTTCCTTTAAATAATCCCATTTCTCCTGGACTCCCTTTAAATTCCTCCAGTTTGATAATGGCTCCTTCACACAAAGTCTCATTTTAGAAAAATCTGTTTTTTTAAAGTCTAAAACTTTTGTTTTTGTGTGGTGCTATATTAAACCATACTGACTGGTGATCACTAGATCCCAAATTTTCACCTACAACAACGTCCGATACCAAACCTCCATTTGTGAGTATTAAATCCAATATGGCTTCTTTACGGGTCGGCTCCTCAACTACTTGTGTTAGAGATAATCCCAGTAGGGAATTTAGAATATTTGTACTTCTGGTGCACCCAGCTGTTTTGGTTTTCCAGTTCACATCAGGAAGATTAAAGTCCCCCATGATAATAACTTCCCCCTTCATTGCCATTTTGGCTATTTCCTCAAGCAGCAGATTATCTAGCTCTTCTACTTGTCCAGGGGGTCTATAGATCACACCTGCTCTAGGCGGGCACCTAGCTCGCGGCCTGCAGAGGGGGGGCCTGCGGGGCAGTGGCCCCGGGCATCCAGTTCAGGGGGGCATCCAAGCGCTCCCCCGAGAAGATCCTGCAGGCGGCCGCGTACTTTTCCCTCCTACATGCGGCCGCCTGTATGAATATCTGCCGCTTGCCTGGGGTTCTATACACCACGAGATCGCGGCTGGCTGGTGTATAGAACCCCTGGTGAGCGGCAAATATTCATGCAGGCGGCCGCACGTAGGAGGGAAAAGCAGGCGGCCGCTGGCAGGATCTTCTCAGGGGGAGCAGACAGGAGATGAGAGCTGGGGGCAAATCTACCCATATGAGCTGGGGCAAATATACCCATATGAGCTGGGGGCAAATATACCCATATGAGCTGGTGGCAAATATACCCATATAAGCTGGGGGCAAATATACCCATATGAGCTGGGGGCAAATATAACCATGTGTGAGCTGGGGGCAAATATACCCATATGAGCTGGGGGCAAATATAACCATGTGTGAGCTGGTCTGGGGCAATATATCCATGTGTGAGCTGCTGGGGCAATATATCCATGTGTGAGCTGGTCTGGGGCAATATATCCATGTGTGAGCTGCTGGGGCAATATATCCATGTGTGAGCTGGTCTGGGGCAATATATCCATGTGTGAGCTAGTCTGGGGGCAATATATCCATGTGAGAGCTGGGGCAAATATACCCATGTGAGAGCTGGGGCAAATATACCCATGTGAGAGCTGGGGCAATATATCCATGTGTGAGCTGGGGGCAAATATACCCATGTGAGAGCTGGGGGCAATATATCCATGTGAGCTGGGGCAATATATTATATCCATCTTTTTTTGGGGGGTGCAAGTAGCTGGTCTTGCCTAGGGTGCAAAATAGTCTAGCACCGGCCCTGGGAGAGGGGAATACAGGTGACATGCTGGGGAGGGGGGAAATACAGGTGACATGCTGGGGAGGGAGGGGGAAAATACAGGAGACATGATGGGGAGGGAGGAGGGTAAATACAGGAGACATGATGGGGAGGGAGGGGGCAAATACAGGTGATTTGCTGGGGAGAGAGGGGGTAAATACAGAACACATGAAGAGGAGGGAGGGGGTGTAAATACAAATGACTTTCTGGGAAGAGAGAGGGTAAATACAGGTGACATGCTGGGGAGGGAGGGGGAAATGCAATTGACATTCTGGGGGGTAATAAAATGACAATTGATATACTGGGGTTGAATAAGCTATCAGTACGTTACTGTGAGTTTTATTGCTGTGGAGCTCTGTGATACGCTCATACACACCGCACATTACTGTGAGGTTTATTACTACATACCCCCGGGGTGCAGGCGATATATGGTTATTTATGGGAACGTTTGGCTGTGTGTGTAAATGCATGTATTTGTCTTTAAACAGGCTGCTGTGCGTAATTCTGCGTCTGTGTCATTGCCGCAGTCCATCGCTTGTTTTGCTCCTAGAATCGCCACAATATCTGCTGCCTGCACTCCACAAAGTAAGAATAACATTGAGCTTCTTGGCAGCATCGTAAGGTACAGGTAGGAGACTAAATATTGGTGTGGGGCAGCAAGAGGTTAAATGGGCACTCTACTCAAATTTTACCCACTTTTTTCCTTTTAACCTTTTTGCTGCTGGCGACGTGCTGAGCCTATGCCTCACATTACTGTGAGTTTTATTGCTATGGAGTTCTGTGATACGCTCATACACTGCACATTACTGTGAGTTTTATTGCTGTGGAGCTCTGTCATACGCTCATACACACTGCACATTACTGTGAGTTTTATTGCTGTGGAGCTCTGTGATACCCTCGTACACACTGCACATTGCTGTGAGTTTTATTGCTATGGAGCTCTGTGATACGCTCATACACATTACTGTGAGTTCTATTGCTGTGAAGCTCTGTGATACACTCATACACACTGCACATTACTCTGGGTGTTATTGCTGTGGAGCTCTGTAATGTGCAGTGTGTCAGGATTGTACAGTATTTTTTAAAGTGATCGTCAGTTTCCCACATTTGCTACAGGGACATTCTGCGCCGCAGGTCAGCCTTAGCTGCAGTGAGTGGGTGATGGCTGCTGCAGCAGAGCAGTGGCTATCTGTAAGTCTGGAGGGGGCACAATGGATTCCCCATTTCGCTGCTGGGTCCAAACGGATTTTCTTCACACAATTTTCAAAAAGGTTATTTTAACTAGTCCAGAAATAAATTCTTTAGCACGACAATGTACATGTGGGTGTTGCGTTGTAGGGGAGGGGTTTTGTATGGGTGTGGCCTCCTGTGGGTGCGGTACAAGGGGGCCTCATGATCTCCTATTGCACGGGGGCCCCATTAGTTGTCAGTCCGCCCCTGGTCATATCATCCATGTGTGGTAGTCCAATGTATCAACTCCTTGTACACTGATCTTGTGAAACGCTGCGTAATATGTGGCGCTATATAAATAACAGACAATAATAAAAATAATATCAGGATCTCTGGCTATGGACACAACAGTAAAGTGATGATTTTGGTAAATGTTGAATCATGGGAAAATATCCACAAAATGGGACCAAGAGAGGAAAACCTATCTTTATTTTTCCTTCTTACATGCAATTACTTCGAACAAAGAAAAAAAAAAAAACAGCATCATGTGGTTTATAAGGTGGTTTGTTTGTAATGCACAGTAATCTAGTTACCGCTTTTTTGGTGGTAGTGTCCCTTTAAGGCCTGGGTCAGACGAGCGCAGTGTTCACGTCCGTGTTGCCGCACATTTTAAAGTCTGTTATAGCATATACAGTTGTGTTCAAAATTATTCAACCCCCAATGCTGTAAAGGGTTTTAGGGAATTTAGTGTACATTTGTAATTGTATTCAGAATGAAATCCTACAAGGACTTTTTAAAGAACCATATGCAACTAAAATGATATCAATTGGTTTTGTAATACAGTAGTAAATGTTTCTTTTGTGAATTCTTCATTGACACAATTATTCAACCCCTTAAAGACTACCACTCTGAAGAACAGAGGTTCATTCAAGTGTTTTCAATCAGGTATTGAAAACACCTGTGGATGTCACGGAGCAGCAATAAAGCATAATAAGCACCAATTAGGCAGCTTTAAAATGACTGTGATACTCAGCTCCTTCTAGACATTTACTGGTGTGGTTACAAACATGGTGAAGTCAAGAGAATGGTCCAGGAAGACAAGAGAAGAGGTGATTGCAATCTTCTTATAGCCATTGCCCTTCCTGTGAAGAGTAAAGATGTTAAACATACCAAGAGAGACCATAGGAAGCATCATTCGCAAATTCAAGGCAAAGGGCACTGTTGAAACGCTACCTGGTCGTGGCAGAAAGAAGATGCTGACTTCGACTGCTGTGCGCTACCTGAAGCGTAGAGTGGAGAAAAGTCCCTGTGTGACTGCTGAGGAACTGAGAAAAGATTTGTCAGATGTGGGTACTGAAGTTTCAGCTCAGACAATACGGCGCACACTGTGTAATGAAGGCCTCCATGCCAGAACTCCCAGGCGCACCCCCTTGCTGTCTCCAAAGAATAAGAAGAGTCGACTGCAGTATGCCAAAAGTCATGTGGACAAACCACAGAAGTTTTGGGATAGTGTTCTGTGGACTGATGAAACAAAATTAGAACGGTTGGGGCCCATGGATCAACGCTATGTTTGGAGGAGGAAGAACAAGGCCTATGAAGAAAAGAACACCTTGCCTACTGTGAAGCATGGCGGGGGGTCAATCATGCTTTGGGGCTGTTTTGCTTCTGCAGGTACAGGGAAGCTTCAGCGTGTGCAAGGTACCATGAATTCTCTTCAGTACCAGGAGATATTGGATGACAATGTGATGCAGTCCGTCACAAACCTGAGGCTTGGGAGACGTTGGACCTTTCATGGTTGCAGATTAAAGGCTGGAACATTTTGGAGTGGCCATCGCAGTCACCTGACTTAAATCCGATAGAGAACCTCTGGTGGGACTTAAAGAAAGCAGTTGCAGTGCGCAAGCCTAAGAATGTGACTGAACTGGAGGCTTTTGCCCATGACGAATGGGCGAAGATACCCGTAGATCACTGCAAGACACTTGTGTCAAGCTATGCTTCACGTTTAAAAGCTGTTATAACTGTAAAAGGATGTTGTACTAAGTACTAAGATTGAATGTCACTTGGGGGTTGAATAAAACTGATAATGATGTGAGCACAGAAAAGACATTTGTGGTTATTTCATTATAAATGTTATGTTATATTCGTCTGACCTACACGTGCCTCTTTGATTTAATTGTAAGCAAGATGACTGAATGATCAAAATCAATGTCAAACTGGCCAAAACACTCAATTTCAGTGGGTGTTCAATAATGTTGAACACAACTGTAATTATGAAGCAAAGAGGGTTTATACTGTGGAAACACCCAAAAACAATGAGCAGCAAAAAAACACCACCCTGATATCCACCAAATTCAGAAAGCATATAACATGAAAAACAAAAATTGGTGGTGTTGCGCTAAAGGAAAGTAAAAAAACTTATGTATGGTCTATTTTGAAGGCATGCTATACTGCACAGCAAAAAAGAGAAAGAAAGTTCTATTTCTCAATAGTTCGTTCAATGGATATCCAGTCTCTGTTGTAGAAAGGTTTTTCAGTGAAATCTTCCAAGACTTTGGAACGAATGACCACTTCTTTGGTGAATCTTCATTAAAGTGTATATATCTCGGAAAAAGAGAAACTCGATAGTGTTATACCGTTTATTAATGTGTATACAAATCTACTGACATAATATACGTACAGAAAAAAGAGGTAGTGGGTTTAGGATTTGATCTCACCCACTGCCAGATAAACATCACGTCCCAATCAAGCCTCTATAGACAAAACCACCAGGAGCTCCCGGGCTGCTTCCAAGGTGGTCACTCAATACCAAAGGTGGGACCGCGATGATAAAGTGACGTAGTGCTGACGTTTCGCCCCGCCCACGGGACTTCATCAGAGCATACGTCACTATGCCATCATCCTCTCTAAATAGTGTCTTAACTTGACACACCTGGTGAAATTCTAATGAAATTCTCTGTAGCCACTCCCTATGGGAGATCCTACAAATGCTTCAGTATGTTAAATATATTGCAAATGGAAGCACAAAAACAAATGTATTAAAAGATTGCCATATATAGGCGATCAAAACAGCCCTAAGAATAATCTTTAAGGCAAAAATTCATACCACCCATAAAACACTCTGTGTATGGATCAATGATTATTAAAAAAACAATATTAAAAAAAACAGCATTGAAAACGAACAGCATTAAAAAACGAACAGCATTTAAAAAACGAACAGCATTTAAAAAAAAAAAAAAAAAAAAAAAAAAAAAAAAAAAACCAACCGAACAGCACTAAACAACGAACATTGAAAAGAGTTATAGAGTCTTAATACTTCTAAGAACGCTCCAAAAAGGGGAGGGGAGGGAATCTTAAGACATAACTACATAATTACAAGAGTAAAATGTAAAAAAGTAAAAAACATATGGACAAAAACATCCGTAAAATATTACATCATTCAAATACTATTAATAATAAAGTACAAACAGTAAAAATATACCGCATACAATGGAATACGTATAGCCATAATAGAGACACATAATAATACATGATGAAGGGCAGGAATCATAACTACCATAAAAATACAATTAGGTAAGGAAATTATATAGATCAAAATCAACATTGAGACCCAAAGGAGTGAAAGTTCTTAAATCGTATGCTGTCCTCATCTCTTCCTGCCCCATTCTCTGAATGTTATTGCCTCCTCTCCAATATTTTCCTACCCTTTTAATGCCCAAAAACTTAGACCTCTTGGGTCCGAATTATGAGACTTAAAGAAATGTGCGGAAACAAAATGTTGCATATACCCATTCCTAATATTGCGAATATGTTCATCTATGCGTTTGTGTAAAGGTCTTGCCGTGCGTCCCACATACTGTAGTCCGCACGGACATTCCAATAAATAGATAATATTGTTGGTTTTGCATGTAATTAATTGTTGATCGGTACTCAATATTAGTTATATTCGATTTGTAATTCTTGACGCAATTGCTACTTTTTGGACTATTCGAGTTTTTACACGATTGGCAATTTTGCAATAGAAAAACCTTTTTCTTGTTGTAGCCATCCTGTTTGTTTATGTTCTTTTATATAACTCTGGACTAAGGTTTGTTTTAAACTGGGGGCACCCCTAAAGGTGATACTGGGTCTTTCATTCAAAATGCCCCTCAGATCCTCATCTTCCATCAAAAAGATACCAGAATTTATTTATAGTCTTCTTAATATCCATATGTAGGTTGTCAAAATCAAAAATCAACCTCGTTGTGGGTTTCTTTTTTCTTCCAAAATCGTTTGTGTTAAAAGAGTAGATCTATCGATCTTCTTCACCCCTTGAAAAGCTTCCTCTAAAATTGTCTCGGGGTATTCTTTCTTTGAAGTCAGCTAGAAGTTTCACCGATTCTTTCAAAAAGTGCTCATCTCAGTGCAGTTCCTCTTAAGACGCATAAGTTGTCCCTTGGGATGTTATTAAGCCAAGGGGAAAAATGTCCGCTGGAAAAATGGATATAACTGTTGACATCTACAGTTTAAAAAAGGTACGTGTTTTAATGGTGGCATTCTCTATATAAATATATAAATCTAAAAAAAACCACCTCCTGTTTGCTATAATTAAAATCCAAATGGATATTAAAATCATCCTATTCAAAAAAGCCAAAAAAACCTGTAGAGAGGCCTCATCTCCCCTCCAAATAAAAATGACATCATCGATATATCGACGATAGGTAACGAGGCCCGCACCCAGGAAGTCATCCAAAAAAGTCTCCTCCCAAAAAGCCATAAAAAGATTAGCATAACTGGGTGCGAACCTCGTTCCCATCGCAGTGCCCGCCACCTGAATATAAAAATCTTGATTAAACCAAAAATAATTATTATGTAAAATCCACTTAATGCTAGCTATTAAAAAGTCTCTCTGTTCCAAAGGAATTTTTCCATCCATCTCCAAAAATTTGGATGTAGCTTGAAGACCTAAAATGCTGAATGATAGTATAAGGGAAGCAACGTCCCCCGTCACTAGCCAGAAGTCGTCCTGCCATGATGTTGTATTAAAATATTCAAAATGTCCTTGGTATCCTTTAGATATGACCTAGTGTTCTTCACTACAGGCTGCAAAAAAATATCAATATATTCTGACAGTCTCGAGGAAATGGATCCAATGCCCGATATTATGGGCGGCCAGGAGGATTTTCTCTATTTTTGTGGGTGTTCGGTAAAATGTAGAAGTAGGTATTTTTGGATGATTAATAGACAAATATTCATATTCCTTTTTGTTCAAAATATTATTATTTCCGCCCTTCATTCAATAGTGCCAATTATGACCTATGGAGACCCACACACAAAGTACGTCCGCACGGAACTGCGGACGCATAACGGACGCGGCAAATGGACGCAGGTTAGGCTAGAACATAAATCTGCTAGAACGGACGCACAGAGTGCGCTGCGTCCGCAATGTCCGCATAGCTGTGTGTGTGTGAGTGATGGAACGTAGTCAGATGGACTGCATTTTTGACGTCCAGCATTTTGACGGGACAAAATGGTTTTCATATTAATTTATTTTCCCTTTTACATCAGTCAAAAAAAATGTCAGTCACGAAAACGGACTGTGTGGCCACTACCTTGTCGTCAGTCAGAAAGTACGTCCGTTGTGCTCGAACGCACAGTCCGCACAGAATGCGCTCGTCTGACCCTAGCCTAACACGAGGGTCTCAGACTCATCCCCAATATGGCAGTGGACCACAGTGTTGTCTTCACTGTGGAACCCGAGGTGAAAAACACAGTTTTTATATTTTTAAACCTTTTTATTTTTTTAGATGTGATGAAATTTACTCGTGTTATTCACTTACCTCCGAGTTTGCCACCAAATTGCACCAAACGGTCAATTTCACAGTTCGGTACAATTTCGGGTCAGTTCGTCTATTCACTAACCTGTCAATTCGCCAAACACTGGCGAATTGACAGCAAACTACTGTGCAATTCAAACGCACTGAAAATGCCCCATAAAAGACTGTTGTGTCTTCTATTCACCGAACACTGAACTGCACAGAAATTCCATGGAAATGGCCTGATTTTCAATGTTTCAGTTCAACATGTTTACCCCTTCACTACCAATATCGAGATATCTCAGGTTTCAAATGCACCATCTGGTGCCCCGATATCGATATATCTCAATGTGCTATTCTGCAGTCCAAATGCTAATTAAATTCCATTGCTTTTGGGCTGCAGAAGGTGCCCCCAAAGTTTTAGCCCTGTGGGCATAATGCCAAAGAGTTAAAATTGTGTAAAATCAGCAAATTGAATGTGGGCGAGCGGATACATTGTTGCAGTGAAAAACAAACTGCAACTGTAACTCAATTTGGCCAGTTGATGGCACCATCTACTGGCCAAATATGTTAGTACTGTAAAAAAAAAAATCATTGGGAGTACGTCGCGCAAAAAGCCAATATTTGCGCCAAGCGGTAAAGTTTTGCGAGCGTAAATCACCGCTGGAATTACAATCCTCGCGCATTTTTTCATCTGTCGATTAATAACGCGCGTAAACTGGACGTACACAAATGCTCGCGCAGTACCGTTGCACGCAGAAATCAGTGTGTGGACTGTTTTTTTCACGCGATTCAGCCAATCAGAATTAAGAACCACAGTTATCTCACGTTAAGTTTTTGCGCCTGTCAAAGTCAATCTGAGCATATATGCTGCAGCAATAATAAATGCACACACAACTTATCCATTTTATTGCTTTGGTATGAGTAGAATGTGTAACTATACTTTGCAGCATTTTTTTTTTTATGGTCTGGTGTATTTGGGTTCGGCCAGGTCGTTCAGATTTGCCTTTAACACCAGCTTTTAGGTGTTGCTAAAATCATGCGCGCAAAGGCTATGCGTTACAAACTGCGCATAGATTGTAATACCATCCGCGTACCAGCGTTCATTCGCTTTTGTGCTCACAATGTTAAGTATAGGACGCGCGCTGTACAGTAAGCTCACGCAGAGTTCGCGCAGGTTCACCCGCGGTAGACAATTACGCGAGTTTGTTGCGCTGACGATCAGGGTTATTCAAAGAGATCCGAATTGCTGGCGAAAGGTAACTGAACAATGTAATTCAGCGTGCGGTTACCGTTCCTGGCCATTCGGCTATCCAGAGAGCAGGCAGTTCGCCAAATGTTGGCGAATCGCCTGCACATACGGTGCCTGTTCGTTGCCTGTTCGAGGGCAGTGAAATCCCCATAGAGAAGCAATGCTATTCAGAGGACACAAAACAGCTGAGAAAAGTTACCGAAATGCCCTGCCATTCGGTGGTTTCATTCGACAGGTTTATTCAGGCGAATCCGATAGGCTTCAATGTTAAAAATATTCCCGTTTTAATTCAATAGCTAATAAACCGTATATTATAATATTCTGCGGTATAACGTTTCTTTATTTTTCGATATTTTAGGATCTTTTAGGCATTTTTCGGGATTTTGTGCAAAAAAATTTGCCGTTTATGTTTTTTAAATCGTTTTTTCTTTTTTCTGTAACAGCCCTTTTTATTATCATTCATTGGACCTCATATGTAAATTTCAGACATTTTCGTTCTGTAGTTTCTTTTCAAACAGCGTTTCCCTTTTCAAACATTCAAGCGTACTGTTTTCTTCTTTTATTCGCTCTGCGGTGTCGGCTTTTTCCGGCGGCTGCTCTGCGCTGTGATCGGCAGCTAGTCGGGTTTCTCCGGTGTGTTCGGCAGGGTTAATCCAGATGTTTTTGCAGGTTTCGGTGTACATTTGCCTGGGTTTTGCGGTGTGTTCGGCGGGTTTGTGGCGGCTTTTCCCTGCACTATGTCAGCCCTGTGGTGCGTTCTGTATACACCGCAGGGTCGCCGAAATGGGATCGCCAAATCGCACGGAATTCAAGAGAACGAAAAGTCAGCGAACATGCAGTGACTTTTCGATTCTCTTTGAATAACCCTGATAGTAATACGACATTCGGCGCAAAGGGTTTTACCCCTCGTTTGAGCGAAGATTGTAATTTGGCCCTTAGAGTATAATTAGTTAAAAATGATTTCTCAAAAAAACACTGGTTCCTGACAATTATTTTTTTGGGAAAATCACTTGGTAGTGAAGGAGTTAAACAGGTCATTCCCATAGGATTCAATGTAAAAAAGTAATATCTTTTTTGAAAAAAATAATTTAAAAACCGTTTACTCTTTTCATTTTTAGCAAAAAGCTTTTTTATTTTTTTAGAACACCTTTTTGTATTTTTTTATATTTTTAGATGAAATTTTTGTTTCCCAATTTTTTTAAAAAGGTGTATTTTTTTATTCTGTATTATTTTTTAAAGGAATTTGTTATTATTTAAAAACATTTTAATACATTTTTATTGGTTTAAACATCTATGAAGAGAATAAGAGAGTTCCGTTTATTGTTTATTTGAGCAGTTCGGTGAAATTCGCCGATGCCAATTGGTGCAGTTTGGCGGTTTTCAACGCAGTGCGGGAGTTTTCACCATAACTACTTTGGCGACTCCGATTTCAGCAAAATACGGCAACCATTCGCTAAATAGTGAATTCACCGTATTTTCAGCAAAATGGAATCGCCGAAGAGCAAAGCACTGAAATTGCGAGCTTTGTGAATAGTCCCTTTAGAGTAGAATAAAAACCATCATGAACAATATTTAAATCTTACTGCGTTACTGTGAACTGGCCTGTCTGTCTTTTATAAAGACGGAATCTGGAACTATTTTTTCCAATGATATATGTAGAGCACAATGAGGATTTTTGGGGGTGGGGTGGACTATTTAAAACAAAATAAATTGTATATTGTATTAATCTAAAATATATATTATTTGCATTTAGCCACAGCTTGTTCTCTAGTTTTGTATTGTTTTCCTTGTGAGGGTTTAAGTAATAAAAAAAAAAATACAAATAGGAATGTCTTCTTTCTCCATGCCTGGTGACAGTGTACACAGGGACCAAGAGCAACTGAGCACATCAAGAAGGCAAGAACTACAGGGGTGAGCATCTTTGGCCTTCCAGATGTTTTGGAACTACATTTCCCATGAGACTCAGTCAACCTGAGGAGTGGCTGAGCATCATGGGAGATGTTCTTCCAAAACATGTGGAGGGTCAAGGTTGCTGTCCCCCCGATTTACAAGGTCTATGTGGACATTTTAGTAAATCTGCCCTCTCTTAGAGCACTTTGCACATGCTCAGTCTTCCCAGTTAAGAGATTTCTGGTCTCCACATTCACTTGTGGTTGGGACAACTGAGCCAGGACAACCTGTATGCAATCCAAGAGCTCTTATTGGCTCGCATAATCAGGGGGCGGTGTTTCCTCACAGTGTGCTCTCCCATCCTGGTCTACCGCCGCTCATACTGTCTCCATAGAAACATTGAAAAATGTCGGCAGAGAAGAACCTTTCGGCCCATCTAGTCTGCCCAATTACATGGATACTTTACCTGGATTTATCTTTTGTTTAGGATAGCCTTATGCCTATCCCATGCTTGCTTAAATTCAATTACTGTTTTGGCCTCTACCACTTCTACTGGAAGGCTGTTCCATGTATCCACCACCCTCTCAGTAAAATAATGCTTCCTGATGTTACTTTTAAACCTTTGCCCCTCTAATCTAAGACTATGTCCTCTTGTTTTGCTACTTTGTTTCCGTTTAAATATACTCCCTTCCTCTACCTTGTGGATTCCCTTTGCGTATTTAAATGTTTCTCTCATATCTCCTCTGTCTCGTCTTTTTTCCAAGCTGTACATGTTAAGATCATTAAGCCTTTCCTGGTAACTTTTCTCCTTCAAGCCGTACATCATTTTAGTAGCCCTTCTCTGAACTCTCTCTAAGATGTCTATATCCTTCTGGAGATACGGTCTCCAGTACTGCACACAGTACTCCAAGTGAGGTCTCACCAGTGCTCTGTACAGTGGTATGAGCACTTCCCTTTTCCTACTGCTAATACCTCTCCCTACACAACCAAGCATTCTGCCAGCATTTCCTGCTGCTCTATTACATTGACTACTTACCCTTAGATTCTCTGAAATAATAACCCCTAAATCCCTTTCCTCAGATGTTGAGGCTAGGACTGTATCAAATATTCTATATTCATGTATTCGTAGAGGAGTAGGATCAGGATGTGAGCAGACTGGAGATGAGGAAGAAGATTAAGTACTTTTACATCTCCATGAAAATGTGCAGATTGTCTCCTTCAGACACAACAATGCAGCTGGGTCCTGACACTGTCTATTACAGTACATGGGAAGCATTTGCAGTGACTGAACACTATGAGGGCTGCTACAAGGTTGGCAAATCCTCCCGGGGCTGCTCTCTGTGGGGTCTGTACAAGTCGCTACATAAGGCTAAACTGACTGGAGTATTCAGAGTAATCTTTCAGCTGTCCCACAATCGTATAGTCAGTGGTTCTCACCCTGTGGACCTCAAGACCCACAATTGTCCTTGGTCATTAAGTCGCAACCCAAAAATAATTGAATTTCTGAAACGTAACTTATTCCACAAAACGTGTGCAATATTCTACAATGTATGCACTTTTTAAACAATTTTGTAAACAAACAGGGATTCTTTCCAAAAAGGATAGTGCAGTAATCACAGAACTAGTGAAAATGAAAATGCTGTTGAGGCAAAAACCCAATAAAATAAACTGTAATTAATTAGAACTCATGGGAAAACTGGGGATACTTCTTGCTCTTAATTTGTGTCTCAAAGTCTGGGGTAATGGTAGACAAAGCAACTCTAATTTAAAGCACTACTGAATGAATAATAAAATATTATAAAAAACTTAAACTCACCTGCTGTAATGCCCCGCTCTGCGGCCCGAACCGCCATGCTGGGACAGACGCTGGACTCACCTAAGGTCCCTTGTGGCGCGCTGCCCCATGCTTCCGGCTGGCAAGATGGAGGAGAAGACGTCTGAACCACATCATGCCCCCAACGGCCAAGATACGTGGCGCGCACGCACGAACGTTCGTTTCCTTAGGAAGCAAGACTCTGGCACCCTCTGCTGGCCGATTGTGCTTACTACATGACACCTGTTCTGGAGATCCTCGCCTTCCTCCCTTTGACCTATTAGGAACCCAGGTATCCTGGTTCCACCCACGAGTCCCAGGTGAAAGGTGTTTCTACCTTGTGCCCTATTTAACCCCTTAGTGACCAGGTGCTTTTACACAAATCCGTCCTTTAGTGACCGCTGCTGTCCAACTTTCCTCCTACTCGTTTATGCAACCCACACATATTATACATGGTTTTTCCTGCCATTAAATGGACTTTCTAAAAATACCATTATTTCCATCATATCCTATAATTTACTATAAAAAAAATATGAAATATGATGAAAAAATGGTAAAAACACACTTTTTCGTAATTTAATCCCCAAAATCTACAACCGCCAAAAAAGACCCCGGCTAAATAGTTTCACAATTTTGTCCCGAGAATAGAAATACCCAATTTTTACATGTTTTTGCTTTTTATCCCCATCACTGCTGAGCCAGTTCACCTATGTGCGCTGAGCTCATTCTGACCATTTTATGCCCATTATTTTTAGATAACAGCCTAGGTCCTATTTATCTAAAGCCCCCCCACACAATTTTTTTTTTTAAAAAAAAAAACATATTTATTTTTTTGTTTTAGCTTTTTTTTACACCAAACCTAGTTATGTTCCTTTGGATCGGGAGATAAAGGGATCCAGAGGATCCCCCTATCTCCCCTTGGCAGCTAGGGGGTTAACTGGCCCACTGATATCCTCACACATATGGTGTGGATGTCAGTGGGAGGGGGGACCAGGAGCCCTGACTGATATCCACGATGTCAGCCACCTCCATGTTTAAATCGCGACTCTGTGCCGATTTGCGCCAAGTCGCGATCCGGCAGCAAAACTGTTAACTCTCCCCTTTCCAGCGTTGTAAAAAGTAAGTTTCTAGCTGCCATGGTTGGAGAGATAGAGGGCTCCAAAGGAGCCCCCCCTCCACTTCCTGGTTTTAATGCAGGCACCGGGGGGGGCACCTGCCAATGACGTCACCACGCAGCGTGGTGACGTCATCGTGCTCGCCAGCCCCTCTAAAGCAGAGGGGCAGGCTTCCTCCCTGCCAGATCTCTGTTGGAAGGTAAGTATTCGGGCGGGAGGGTGGTTAGGAGCCGCTGACGTACTATGTACATCTGCGGGTCTAAGGGAGACCCGTGGGCAGGATGTACATAGTACATGTGGTCCTTAAGGGGTTAAACCTGCCGCCTTACTCAGTTCAGTACCAGGTTATCCTGTTGCCCTTCCGCTTCCTAGTGTTCCTAGTGTTCCCGTGTTCCTGCTTTTCTCCGTTCTTCTGATCACCCGGATTGCCACATCGACCACGCTGCCTTCTTCTGCCCATCGACCCGGATTGCCACATCAACCACGCTGCCTTCTTCTGCCCATCGACCCAGATTGCCACATCGACCATGCTGCCTTCTTCTGACCACCGACCCAGATTGCCACATATACTACGCTAACGCGCGTTTCGCCGTATAACCGGCTTCATCCAGACGCTCTGGATGAAGCCGGTTATACGGCGAAACGCGCGTTAGCGTAGTATATACATTTTGGCAATGGCCATATGTTTGTTTTTAATTATTTAGCACGGGGTGCTTTTTCTCTCTTTTGGCGATTTCTGATGGTCTATTGAATGGATTTTGGTAGCATGCTTACAATATATAACCTAGCACTTTGTTAGTATCTAGGGACAGTACAGAAATGAATTTACTGATATACTTAGGGAGATACTAGAAACCTATAACAGCTACCTGCACTAATATTTTTTGTTATCGCAGTCTGTTGGTGTGCCTATTATGGGCTAATACTTCCATTCACATAATCTTAATGTGTTGATTTGGACGAATCCATTTTTCGGCAAATTAAATATCGCCTTGGGCTGTGAAATATATGAACTTATGTGCGAGTTGCATTGTAGTTGTACCCGTTCTATCCATTTATCCGTTTAAACAATACATTGTTTTCCTATTTCTGGTTTAAATAATAGACGCATTAGGGCATCATATGAAATGTGTACCCAATCTAGGGACTAACTGTTATCCTCTTGATCAGGGAATAACATTATTCTATGATAATTTAAATGTGATAAGACCTTAATAGCAGTCATATCTATTTTTGCTAACCCTCAAGGGTTAAATTGGTATTCTACTCAAATCCAGGAATCATTATAGATACATTGTATTTGATTTAGCGGATAATCCCCCTGTATGGGTTACTTTGGAGCTACACCTTATAACCTGCTCACAAATTGTGTAATTATCTACAAGTATATTCGTTATTCTAGGGACAGATATATTGGTCCCAGCACGAATTGCGCATTTGTTTAGCAGTAAACTGGTAGATCGCAACTGGTTTACAAACTTTTGGGGATCCCATCAGCGATTTATGTTGTGAGTGAATTGAACACCTTCAGTACCAGAGATACCAACCTAAATGCGTGATTAGCTTGTTAGATGTATTTAGCAAGGTTTTTGTCACTGGAATTTACCTATTCAGGTTAATGATTCTATCATTGCGATTATAGAGTGTTAACTCCTAGTGACATATTCTAATGCATTCCCATATTCATTTCTATTTTGTATTGACCTACTAACAGTGAATTATATCCTGAGGTATTTACAACTACCTGCCAACGAATTCAGCTATTGGTATTCAGCACTAATGATACTACCCAAAGTGTATGATTGATTGACAGATACATTTAGCAGGGTGTCTATTTACTTACCCAATCGAAGGTTAATGTCTCCATTATTGAGATTATGTAGTGGAAACTTCCAACTACATACTCCGTGTATCTCCATATGACATATATACATTATACCTTTGTAGTGCTATTTACAGTGGATTTATATATTGTATCATTCACAACTGCCTATTAACGCATCCAGCTACTATTATGTATTTATATAGCTACTAAGTGGTGATGTGTACAAATACTCAATAAACCATATAACTGTTTATAAGACAACTACCCAGACACTTATTGCTATTACTATAACTATTACTAAATTCCACTTTGAGATTTAGGCTGAGTACGTTGAGGTCTATTCACACATATTACCAACAGGGCGCACTCGACAGTTCGCCCTGACTCTATCCGTAGATCATAAGTTAATTGCCAGCACCTATTATGTAGTAACTATTAAATGTTTACACTGTTCTATATGTTTTGTGTTGTATATGAAAATCAATAAAGAATTTCTAAAGTACTAATTAATCATATAACAACATTTCTAATAATTACCGGCACATGGTGGCATCAGTATAAATTAGCCATTCAGGCAAGATAAAAATAGCCACATCTTTCTGTTCTTGTTTTCTTTCGCATTTCTAGTTAAGGTTTAATCCTATCAAATGCTGGTAATCGAGTTCCTTCCATTTTGGCCCCGATTTTTTATTGGGTCCAATCCAACTATATACCGGGTTCCATACTTATCCTCTATACAGGGACTACAAACCCTGCATTACGCCTGCTCCGCGCTCCCCGCCGTCCTTCTCTGCCGCTGCGTGCATTATTTCTTCACAGCAGCGGCAGCCTGCCCTCCCTGAGCCTTTACAATTTGCGTAGCTGAACGCTACATTAATCGCGTAAGCTCAAGCTGGCCAAGAGATTGAGAAGTCTGCATTGCGCATCTGGCACTGCCTACGTCCTGAATCTATGCTCATCAGTGCCTCAGAGAAGCACAGAGAGCAATGGAATAGCTTGGACCAATGGGGAAGCACCACTGGTCAAAGACATTTAAAAAATGCCTCCATGGGAGGTTGGCCTCCCATGCATTGATTGACGCAAGATAGCCATATGACTGTCCTTGTCTCGCATAGTCAGTGGGCGCGGGGCTGTGCCTTCAGTGTGACTGTTCACTGTGGCGGCACCTTCTCCCTGCAGGTGGAGGGGACCGTGCGCGGCTGACACTCAGCTGCCTGGAGTGGACATCGCAGCACTGAGAGCAGCCGGTTCGTGGGGAGCATTGAGAGCAGCCTGTTCCTGAGGAGCACTGAGAGCAGCCGGTTCCTGGGGAGCACTGAACCTGAATCTACGTAACCTGTGTATATCTGGCTCTGATACTAGCCAGTGCCTCACCAGCCACTGACTTCACTGGTATGCAGGGAGGCCAGGATCAGGAAGCAGTGTGTGATTCTGCTGAGAATTCTCAGTGTACAGTCTAGTTTTCTGCAGGGATTATCACATCAGGAGGAAATCAAGAGGAGTGAGAGATTTATAGAGTAAAAGGGAGAGAGTGATAGAGGGAGAAAGGAGAGAAATGAGAAGAAATAGAGAAATGGAGAGGAAGACATAGATACAAGGACAGATGGAAAAATACACAGAAGGACACAGATATACTGTAGATGGACAGACAGAATAACAGATATTCAGAAGGATGCATAAATAGGTAAAAGGACAGATAAACAAAAGGACAAACAGAAAGGGAAAAACACAATCAAATAATACATAGGGAGCCCCCCCCCCCTTATCAAACAGCCTTTTGCTTCACTGAGATGTGCACAGTGGCTCCTGGTGTTGGCAGCCAGTAGTAGAATGCACTGGACACATGTCAGTCCCTGCTGGGAGTACAGGGCTGCTGCCAGTCAGTCCCACCCCACACTTTCCCATTTCAGATCCCACCACCACCCCCCGCCTCACCACCTTGCCATTACATAGTATCTTACCTGATGCAGCAGGTCCCAGGCGGTGCATGGCGGCTGGACCTGTGGCTGTGGGGTCAGGGCTATCCCTGCTTCCCTCACTAGTAACTGTATGCCTGAACTTCCTTCAAGCAGGGAAGTTCCGGCACACGGTTGCTGGTGAGGGAGGCAAAGGTAGCCGAGCCGCCTGGGACCAGCTGCTTTAGGTAAGCTGCATCAGCAGGTCCCAGAAATTAGAGAGGCCTGGGAGCACTTGCCCCACTTTGGGTCACGACCCACCACTTGAGAAACACTGAGATTATAGACAGCCACGTTCAAGTAGAGGTTGAAGCTTCCCCTTCTTCCCCCAAACAAGATCCAACCACACAGCAGGCAGGCTGCTTGTGCAGTCAAGGCAGAGCCCTCATCAGCTGCTTGATGTCTGAGGTCTGTTTCCTTTGAAGGCCTGATGTTTTTTTCTTGTCTCAGTAGATTTTCCTCATTTACATTAATTATTTGTTTCTTTCTACTTTTTTACTAAACTAATCAGTCTCACATGAAGATTGAAAATCTTTGTTGTGTAGCTCCAATGTCACAGGGCTCCTCACAGTCCAATCATTCTGAGCATGCCCCCCTCCTGTATTTCTATGGCAGGGCAGAAGTTCACCGCGGTCCTCAAGTCCCCCTAACAGGCCAGATTTTAAGGATTACCGGGGGAAATGCAGACTGAATCCTGCAATCACGGAGTAGCGAAATCATATCACCTGTGCTGTGCTTCAGATAAGATATCTGGCAAACCTGACCTGTTAGGGGTACTTGAGGACCGTGGTTGGGAAACACTGTTATATGGTATCTTGTCAATACCCCCTCATCTGTTTCACCTCTGCTCTATCCCCCGGTAAGGTAAGAAAATCCCTCATCATCTTCTTCAATATATTGCATCGTCCCCTGTAACAGATTTAGGCTAGGGTCAGACTAGCGCACTTTAAACGTGCGTTCTGGCGCACTTAATTACGGCCGCACTAGCAGCAAATGACGGCCAATATACGAAGTACGGTCGCACGAAAGTCCGGCCGCGCAACGCAAGTGGCAAACGAACGCATTTTGTCGAGAACGTCAAACCGCTAGTACGGTCGTACAGAGTGCGCTGCGTCCACTAGCGGCGTATGTGCGTGATTTTGAGATGTCAGACACTGCTAATGTCCGGCCAACATAACGTCCAGATGCAAAAAGTGTTTTATTGATGATCCGTACAAAATCACGAACGCAAATGCGCATCGTATGACCGCTATCGCGTACTCCGTGAAAAAATGCGTCCATTCGTTCGAACGCACTTTTTCAGACAACGCGAAAATGCGTTCGTCTGACCCTAGCCTTAGAAGTCATCCGCCTATAGCCTATATACCCTTCTCAGCAAGCCTTCTTCATCTCATGTCATCTGATACCTTTACCATATTTCCATATTTTTATCATCTATCATTCTACTATGCAGCATCTTTGCTCCCTCATCTCCATTATCCTCATCTTCTCCATCCTGTGATCCTCCAAACATCTCATCTAATCTCTTTAGCTGCTCCCTCCAGTTTTCTCACCCGTGTGACCTTCCCTTTCGGCAGCTGGTCATATCCATTTATGCTAATTCTGCCTGAGCCTAAAAGGTCACGGTTTATAATGATTTATACTCTAAGGGTTAAAAATCTCAATGTTGGAAAATCTGTTTTTGTAGACCATATGTACTTGTGTTGTCGGGAGCGTTCCTCTGTAACGGTTTCTTTTATACCTACACCTGACACTCCCTAGGACCAGGGGAAGGGGTGGAGGAACCCAGAGGCAAAGGTCCGAGGCGAGGCACAAAAGGATGAACCAATAATAGTTGTCAAGAGGGTATCCAAGGTCAGGGCAGGTGACATAGATTCATAAGCGAGAAGAAAAGCCAAAAGGTCAGATACACAAGAGTCGAAGGAGCTTCTAGGATACAGGACCAAGCAAGAAGGATGCTGTAACAACACTGAAGCAGGGAATGAGGTGGATATGCCCCCACTGGGCAGGTCCTGGGCTCCCGTAGGTGGACACAGCCATGTTTAGAAACATCTGGGGGGCATGAGTTGGAGATCCCTGCCTTGAATGGTTGTTCCTGCTAAGAGATGTCCAGATTGTGTGTTAGGTGCATAAAAACCCTCCAGAACAACATGTAGCGTTATGTGATGAACATACGTTGTGTCACATTGTGTTTCCAAGACATTCATGAGTAGAGCTGCCGATACCGGAAACCATTGTAAACCGGTGATTAGCTGTACAGAGTATCAGATCAAAATTTGTGACGCCTCCATTGCTAATCCGTGTGATGGACATTAACCCTTTCGCTGTCGAGCCTTTTCACACCTCTGTCCTGAGCTCATTTTTACCGGTTTCGCTCATCCTGTTTAAATGCGATTTGAAGTCACATTTTTTTTTATACAACCCAGCCATATTATATATCGTTCTTTCCGGCAGACTCGGCCGATTCATAATATATCATTATTATATGTATACGTTATGTCCTGTCTGTATATTATAACAAAAAATGCAATAAAATTAGAATTTTCAATAATATACGTGAAAAGTGGGTATTTTTTCACATTTTAACATGCGAGCGTTTGCGTTTATATTTTCTATGGGTTGCGCTTGTTAAAAAAATTAGAGACGGGGAATCGTTACTTTTTTGGGGAAAATTACGTGTTTTTTAGCAAACACCCCCCATATAAAAAATCATTGGGAACAATATTGCTGCACTAATAAAAAATTTAAACTTTTTTTGTTTTATTTTAAAAAAAAATTTTTGTACAGGTGACATGGTCATGTTTGGTATCATTGGAAAGGCGCTCTGGCCATTCCAGTGATATCAAACATTAACCCCTAGCTGTCACGGATCGGGAAATAGGGGGTTCATTGGAACCCCCTATCACCATCATAGGTGGCAGCAAGGGGTTGTGAAACTTGCGCTATGTGCGATGACGCCAGTCGTTAGGGGGATATCCCGGAAGCTTGGCCGACATCCAAGATGTTGGCCAGCTCCGGGAGGGGACCGCAATACGGCGCATGTTAGCGCCATATCACGATCCAGCCCCTAGAGGTTAAAGACAGCCGCGGCTTGGAAGGGCAGGCTGTGCCCTTCCAAGCGGTACCTGTCTTCAGCCGATGGCCCGCACGGATGGGGAGGGGAGAGGTCCGAAGGACATCCCTCCCTCCCCTTCAGGCACCTTCCCCGCAATGGCAGGGGGGGTGCCTGAAATAGACGTCATCGCGTATGCGCGTTTACGTCTATCATGCCCACCGGGGTCCCGGAGACTGGGCTGACATCGATGTCAGCCCGCACTGGGGGGGGGGGCACTGTGATCGGCCGGTATCCCGGCCGATCGCCGCTGCAAAGGTAGAACGCGCTCAGCGTGTCCTCCGCAGCAAAGTAGCCATGCAGTAGGATGCGCTGAGCGCGTCCGCCACATGGAAAGGGTTAAGGACACATACAGGGTTATTCAAAGAGAATCGAAAAGTCACCGCATGTTCAGTGACTTTTCTCTCTCTTCAATTCGGGCCGATTCGGCGATCCCATTTCGGCGATCCTGCGGTGTATTCAGCAAGCACCACAGGGCCGACGAAGCGCAAGGAAAAGCTGCCCCAAACCCGACGAAAAGTCACCGCAAAAACCCAGGGAATGCACGCCGAAACCCGCAAAAACATCTGGATTAACCCTCCGAAGACACCGGAAAAACCTGAGCAGGAGCCGATCACACGCAGCACAGCTGCCGGAAATTTTCCAGCACCACAGACGAGTGAAGTGAATAAATTAGGAAAACAGTTTGCTTGAATGTTTGAAAAGTGAAACACTGTTTGCAAAGAAACTGCTGAACGAAAATGTCTGAAATTTACATATGAGGTCCAATGAATGATAATAAAAAGGGCTGTTACAGAAAAAAGAAGTAAACTTAAAAACAAAAAAAATCCAGAAAAATGCTTAAAATGTCCGAAAAAAATCTATAAATAGACTCTTTTACTACAGAATTTTATAATGAACGGTTTATTAGATATTGAATTAAAACAGGAATATTTTTAACATTGAAGCCTATGGGTTTCTCCTGAATAAACCTGTCGAATGAAACCACCGAATGGCAGGGCATTTCGGGAACCTTTCACTGCTGGTTTGTGTTCTCTGAATAGCCGAAGCAGTGCTTTTTCATGGGGTTTTCACTGCCCTCGGAACAGGCAGCGAACAGGCACCGTATGTGCAGGCAATTCGCCAGGATTTGACATATTGCCAGCTCTCTGGATAGCCGAATGGCCAAGAAAGGTAACCGAACGCTGATTTTCAGCGTTCGGTTACCTTTCTCCAGCCATTCGGATCTCTTTGAATAACCCTGCAAGTGCGGATTGAGGACTAGTGATCATTTATTCAGTCATGGAGAATCCATAATGGGATTTCATTTCATCGCAATATCTCATCAGAAGTTAGAATATCAGAGTTGTTACATATTTTTTTCCCTGAATTCAGCTATTTTTGCCTTAAACTTGAAAAGCCACCAGTTCGCTGCTTAGCTTGTTCAACCTGTGCAATGAAACCTGACAAGACATCCCACTTCAGACTGGTATAGTGAGATCCGGGGACTGCTCTGACTCTTAATACCTTAATATAATCTTAACCCCTTAAGGACCGAGGACGTACCATGTACGTCATTGCAGCGGGTCTCTCTTAGACCCGCTGACGTACATGGTACGTCCTGCCGTTTTTTGAGCGCTGGAAGCGATCGGATCGCTTCCAGCAGCTCAAACGCCATTGCAGGCTGCCTGGGAGTCCAGGCAGCCGTGCAATGGCGGATAGAAGTGCCGGGGCACCATGTGATCGCTCCCCGGGAGCGATCAACATCCGGTTTCACCGGAGAGGTGCCCCGCACTTCTAGAGAGCGCTGGAAGCGATCGTATCGCTTCCAGCTGCTCTGTGTATATTACAAGGATGCCTCGACATCGAGGCATCCTTGCAATATGCTTACCTGCCGCCGGTCCGTCCGTGATCGCTCCCCCCGAGCGATCACTTCCGGTAGCGGCAGGAAGTACTGAGTGCCACGAGGTATCGTGGCACTCAGTACAAAAACGATCACATCAGTGATCAGGTGCTCTGCTGGGTGCCTCGAGGGATCAAGGCACCCAGCAGAGTAAAAAAAAGTGAAAAAAAAGTAAAATAAAAAGTAAAATAAAAATAAAAATAAATAAAGTAAACTGACGGTTAGGGGTAGGGTTAGGGTTAGGGGTAGGGTTAGGGGTAGGGTTAGGGTTAGGGGTAGGGTTAGGGGTAGGGTTAGGGGTAGGGTTAGGGGTAGGGTTAGGGGTAGGGCTAGGGTTAGGGTTCTAAGGGCAGGGTCATCTTGGGGCTGAGTGGGATGTTCCTAGCCTGCCTCAGAGAGGCAGGCTAGCAACATCCAATCAGAAGTTAGAAAAAATCTAAATAAAATTTCTAATTTGTCAGGTCAGGTCAATATTTTGTAAATATTGGCTCTGACCTCTGTGATTCTCGCTCCCTCTCCTCACTTGTGTTTTGGTGAGGGAGAGAGAGAGATCAGATTTGACAGGTTAGAGATTTTAGTGAGATTTAGTGAGATTAGAAAAATTGAGGCAGATTTAGAGAGATTTTAGGGAGATTTAGAAGAATTGAGGCAGGTTTAGAGGGATTTAGAGAGATTTAGGTGTTTATTTGTATTTTCTTGTGAAACCCAACGGTTCTTCTAAGAACCAACAATCCGCTTATATATATATAATAATTATAAAATTTTATAATCTATTATATATAATGTCTGAGAGGGTGTACAGCGCCGAGGAGGCATATGCCATCCTGGCGTCAGAATCTGAGGCATCTGCGTCAGACTCAGACCCTCATTTCGACCCCGCTAACTGCTCAGAGACGTCGCTAGATACATTATCTACGCTGGCTGATGTATCTAGTGATGTTTCTGATGCAGATCCTGGGTCACCACCTGCCAGCAGGAGACGCACAGCTCCAGCTGAGGAGTGGGTAGTGCCTCATCGCCAGAGGCCAGATATCCCTCCTTTCACGGCAAATCCTGGCATCAATATTGATGTTGCAGGATTTACCGCCACACAGTTTTTGCAGGTGTTTATGGGGGATGATTTGTTGGGCCACATCGTGGCCCAATCAAATCTGTATGCCCATCAGCATTGTGCTGCGAAGCCAGACTCCTACTTGGCAAGGCAGCAATGGACCCCGCTAGATGTGCCAGAATTTCTGAAATTCTGGGCACTTACTATGCTGAGGGCATCATAAAGAAGCCCTCAATTCGCTCCTACTGGAGCAGTAGCCCCATCTGCTCTACCCCCATTTACCCCCAATCAATGTCACATAGAAGGTATAAAAACATTTTGCGTTTCATGCACTTCAGTGACAACAGCCTGTGCCCCCCTAGAGAGCATCCCCAGTTTGACAGGCACCAGACTTTTACATTTTATTCGTACATTTTTATGTTCTACAATTGGTGCTGTATTTTGCCAAAATCTTTGCACACCTATGCATGGGGGGCATGGGTGTACTCAGGAGATCTTGCAGAAAACAACCTGGAGAGTTTTCATGCAGTAACAACAACAACAGTGTCTCCTAAATCACAGTCCAAAACTACTGTGGGCGTAAAAATCTGAAAATTGAAAAATTACACCACACACCTTCTCAAATGTTTTGGGCTAAAACCGTTGCATCCATGGCATCAAAGCACTCCATATGCAATACCTTGGGGTGCCAACATAACAAATATAAACAATTTTCTGGCAATAATTCAAACTGGGGTATGCGGTAGACCCAAAACCAAAGATAGGCCTAGTTGAAGAAATAATCTCAATTTCAACTCCAATGACAAAGTCATAAAAATTGTATTTGAACCTTCCCAAAATCCTGGCAAACCTATGCATGGGGGGCATGGGTGTACTCAGGAGACCTTGCAGAAAACAACCTGGAGAGTTTTCATGCAGTAACAAACAACAGTGTCTCCTAAATCACAGTCCAAAACTACTGTGGGCGTAAAAATCTGAAAATTGAAAAATTACACCACACACCTTCTCAAATGTTTTGGGCTAAAACCGTTGCATCCATGGCATCAAAGCACTCCATATGCAATACCTTGGGGTGTCAACATAACAAATATAAAGAATTTTCTGGCAATAATTCAAACTGGGGTATGCGGTAGACCCAAAACCAAAGATAGGCCTAGCTGAAGAAATAATCTCAATTTCAACTCCAATGACAAAGTCATAAAAATTGTATTTGAACCTTCCCAAAATCCTGGCAAACCTATGCATGGGGGGCATGGGTGTACTCAGGAGATCTTGCAGAAAACAACCTGGAGAGTTTTCATGCAGTAACAAACAACAGTGTCTCCTAAATCACAGTCCAAAACTGATGTGGGTGTGAAAATGAAAAATGACCACCAAACTGTATCCAATTTGTTTGGAGCAAACGGATGCATCCATAGCATAAAAACACTCCATTTACAATACTTTGGGGTGTTAGCTTACCAAATATATGCACGTTCATAAAACTGGGGTATGTAAAAAGGCCCCTAAAAAGAAGATAAGCAAAGAAGATACTGTATGTCAAATTAGAAAATTGACAAGCACATGTCAAAGATTGGCGTAGCACCCCAAAAACAACAGAACAAATCTATATATGGGTGGTATCAATTTACTCAGAAGATGTTGCTGAACATATTTTGGGGTGTTTTTTGGCAGTAACCCATAACTGGATTTGACAATTCATGCCTAAAGTACAATGTGTGTGAAAAAATAACACAAAAAGTGACTACCTGAAAGTTTGACATAGAGCTAGTGCATGGAAAGTGTTAAAAGACAACTCTTTGAAGCACCCCAGGGTGTGCCCTTTCTAAAAATATATGGTTTGATGGGGGTAAATTACTTTGGCCGGCTTCAAAAATGTCCCAAATAGGACATGGGTGCATGATGACGAAATGTGAAAATTCCAAGTTGGAAAACTGAAATGCGCACCCCCCAAATAAGGCCTATTAGCCCCCAAATGACCCGACATACCTATACATGGGTGGTATCAATTTACTCAGAAGATGTTGCTGAACATATTTTGGGGTGTTTTTTGGCAGTAACCCATAACTGGATTTGACAATTCATGCCTAAAGTACAATGTGTGTGAAAAAATAACACAAAAAGTGACTACCTGAAAGTTTGACATAGAGCTAGTGCATGGAAAGTGTTAAAATACAACTCTTTGAAGCACCCTAGGGTGTGCCCTTTCTAAAAATATATGGTTTGATGGTGGTAAATTACTTTGGCCGGCTTCAAAAATGTCCCAAATAGGACATGGGTGCATGATGACGAAATGTGAAAATTCCAAGTTGGAAAACTGAAATGCGCACTCCCCAAATAAGGCCTATTAGCCCCCAAATGACCCGACATACCTATACATGGGTGGTATCAATTTACTCAGAAGATGTTGCTGAACATATTTTGGGGTGTTTTTTGGCAGTAACCCATAACTGGATTTGACAATTCATGCCTAAAGTACAATGTGTGTAAAAAATAACACAAAAAGTGACTACCTGAAAGTTTGACATAGAGCTAGTGCATGGAAAGTGTTAAAATACAACTCTTTGAAGCACCCCAGGGTGTGCCCTTTCTAAAAATATATGGTTTGATGGGGGTAAATTACTTTGGCCGGCTTCAAAAATGTCCCAAATAGGACATGGGTGCATGATGACGAAATGTGAAAATTCCAAGTTGGAAAACTGAAATGCGCACCCCCCAAATAAGGCCTTTTAGCCCCCAAATGACCCGACATACCTATACTTGGGTGGTATCAATTTACTCAGAAGATGTTGCTGAACATATTTTGGGGTGCTTTTTGGCAGTAAACCTTAAAGTTCACAGTACATGTATTCTTAAATTGCGTTCAAAAAAAAAAAAAAATCACCAAATTTTTTTTTTTCTCAAACTTTGGCATAGATTTGTGGTAAAATGGTTTGCATGGAAAGAGTCAAAATACCCCAAGTTTAATACCTTGATTTGTGTACTTTAAAAAAATATGTATATGTGGAGGGTTATTCAGGAATTAGTGACAGATATCAGTGTTACAATGTCACTATCACTAGTTTTGAAAATAAACTCTTTGGAAATGGCAAAGTGCTACTTGCACTTATTGTTGCATAAAATAAGGAAAAAAGCGAGGAATATGTAAACATTGGGTATTGCTAAACTCAGTACTAAATTTAGAAACTACTAAAGAATTAATTTTTTTTGACGGTTGTTGAATACATAAGAAATTTTGGGGGTCAAAGTTCGAAAAAAGTGGTGTTTTTTCAATTTTTGTGTCATATTTCACAATATTTTTTATAGTAAATTATATGAAATGATGAAAAAAATGGTATCTTTATAAAGTCCATTTAGTGACGAGAAAAACAGTGTAAAATATGTGTGGGTTACATAAACGAGTAAGAGGAAAATTTGACGTAAACACTAAGAGCGCAGAAACGTAAAAACAGCAGCGGTCACGAACGGATTCGTGTAAAACCGCCCGGTCACTAAGGGGTTAAAGCCGGGTGCACACGAGCGCGCTTAGTGCGCCCGCACTTATCAGCGCCCGTCGCAGCTAGGATTTGCATTGACGGGGCTGCAAAGCGCGATCCTCTAAAGAAGTTTGTTAATCAAGTCCGATCATGAATGTGCAAGCTGTATGCCTGGCATTTACAGATGACTCGGGTGAACATGACGCATCCGTCTGTTGCTCTCTTAGCCAGCTCAGGCTTGTAACAACAATGTGCAGACGCTTGCTGACAAGCTATAAAAAGATGCCATTATTTGCAAGGGCCTGTGACTAGGGTTGCCAAATTTACCATGAAGTAGAAGCAGCTGCCATATCTAAAGCAGCACCAAGAGAGACCCAGCACTGGAATAAAAAGGACACTACCACGAACGTAAGCTGTAACTAGATTACTTATGCATTACAAACAAAAACACTTTATAAAACACATGCTGCTTGTCTTTTCTGAAGCAATTGCATGTAAAGAGTGTTTCCCCCCCCCTTCTGATTCCGACGATGCAGCATTTACCAATATCTAATGGTGAGTTTTACTTTATGACTGTGCTTTAGCTTATACACTATTTAACAATTAATGAGGTGGAGAAGGTAATGTTTAGATAAGGCAGCAGGGGGTATATTGTGTTGTCAGGGCAAGTGGCAGTTGAATGAGCTAAAACAGGGAGCTTAATAGACCTTTTTTTTTTTTTAGAAAGGATTTTACCAGGAAGGATACATTGAGATTTCTCTGGTTTTCAAGTATGTCCTGGGTGGCGAGTATGTACTGTTAGGTGTCTTGCCAAGGACACTTACTGGAGAGGTGACTTTGAATACATCCCACACAATACAATGATTTGAGTCACTGATCGACCCATAGACTCCATTCAATAGCCAAAGTCACACCTTGAGGAGCAAGTGATAGAGTGTGCGAGTATGTTTTACACACAAAATGGATGCATCCAGTGAAACATATAGAGTAACATTTTAACTAAATATACAAGAGAAAAATAAATGTAAGATATCAGCAACATAAAACAAAAAATACATTTTTTTGGTGGTGGTGGCCCTTTACATTTATAAAGTAGTCAGGATGTGAGGAATCTCTCTCCCCCCCCCCTTCACTGAGCTGGTGAAATCACTGGGTGGGAACAGAGGAGATTCCTCCACCCCATTCAGCATAGGCAATAGCCTGTGTTTTTTAATTATTTGCCAGTCACCAGTGACATCGTCCCAGAGGGTGTGCCTTCATCACTCGGAGGCCAATCACTAAGGCGATTGGTCTCAGAGTGGCAGCCGATGGATTGGATCAGTGCATGGCCGCAGTTCCGATCCATCATTCTGCACAGGTGCTACAGAGTGTCTGTAGGTAAAGCGCACAAGTCCTGATGCGATATTTGCAGCGCCTTGCCACTATGGAAATACCTTGCCATGTCTACTTTTTTTTCTATACTTTTGTGCTGCATTTTTGGTGTCAGATTGAAAAGCCAAAAGACCAAATGCAGGAATCCTAACCATAAAAATAAATGTGCAGATAACTATTTTCTACATCTCTGCATTTAGCCTATATTTACTCTAAATCTCTGTAAAATTCAGTCTTGCTATAGCATGGATTTATTGAAGTTATTTCATACAAACCCATGGGCAGAGGACTCCATAACAGTGTTGACAGCGCTCCAAGACCATACAGGTCTATTCACTAAAAAGGTGAAACTCAGCCAGGTCAAAATTGCCAAACCAGAAAAATTCTCCCAAGTTTAGACATGTTGATGTGTCACACTATTGTTTGACAACCCCACTGCATCTCTTAGAAAGCCAAGGGTTTATCCTGACCTAGGTGGGACTTATAGGATTCTCAGAAACACCAAACCTTCACTGCAGAGACCAGCTGCTAGCGCTTTTATTATGTGGCCATCAGGTGGTATTTATATTCTGGGCATGTAGCACATTTGTGACATCGTGAGAGTCGAGTCTATAATTCTACATGATTTTTACTACTCAACCTGTACATATTTTACCAGTATATTGCCACACGGTCAGTTGTTTTTGACAGACAATGAACAAACATGGGAAACAAATGATATATGTTAAATTATATAAAAAGCCATTGTGTGCGTCAAGGTGCCGGACGTCACAAATGCAGTCCGTCTGACGTCGTTCCGTCACACACAACTCTACGAGGCGCACTCTGCACGTCTGTTCTAGCGGTTTTATGTTCTTGCCTAAATTGCATCTGGTGCAACGTTTGTTGTGCGTGCACAGATCAGTGCTGACATACTTAGTGTGTGGGTCTCTTGATCACGATTCTATGCTACCACGGACTATAAACTGTGCGGCAACATGGACGTGATCACTGCGTTCATCTGACACGGCCCTAACGGGTCAGATTTTAATCCTTGTAGAAATGCAGACTGAATCCTGCAATCACTGAGCATCAAATCATATCACCTGTGCTTCACATATCTGGCAAACCTTGCCTGGACCCGAGAACCAGGTTTGGGAACCACGGATTTAGGGCAGCAATGGTGAACCATGGCACTCCATAAGTTTCAGAACTACATATGTTGCATGCCTTAAACCTGTTAAAACAGCATAGGACATGCAGTTCCCAAACTTTGGTCAAGTACTAAGCCCCCTCAGTGCCACTCCAGCGCACACCAAGAGCCGCTTCCCATAATCGTGCCAACTATACATTCCAGATCAAAATCCAGAAAAGCTTATCACCTCAATCTGAAAAAAAAATGGCTTCCAGGCAGAGAGAACCCCCCCCCCCCCCCCCGCAGGGTTGAGTGCAATTTAAAATTGTCAGGGTGCCCAGAGTTTACCTTTAAATCAGGGATCTCCATCAGGTCTCTGAACTAAAACTTCCATTATCCTCTGGCAATCTGCTGCATTCAAAGAATTCTGGGAATCAAAGCCAATTAACATGGGGGGGGGGGGGGCTAGAGATTGAGATCCCTGGCCTGCAATGTCCCTTTCAAATCAGGGATCTCAAACTCTGTCCCCTCCCCCCAGATGTTAATGGCCTCAGAATTCCAGAATACTTTGAATATGATGGATGGCCGGAGAATCGTGAGTGTTTTCATTCAGAGTCATCTTTGACACCCCGGCACCAAATTGACACGTGAATTAGCAGAATCTTTGCAATTGTGCCGTCTGTGTTCTGGGAACCAAACACACGAGCAGTTGTACAGTTGTAATCTTTATTAACAATATTCATAAAGGTTTAGTATATCCAGCATTATTGTAGTTCATATGGTAACATTAAGTACTTTTAAATATTGATACCAATTACCTGACTGCTGTTGGACACCGATAAGCACAGTAATATTATACATCTTGAGGGTTTAGCAGAGTTAATGAACCTTAGAATTTGCTAGCTTATAAAATGTACTGTCTAATTTGGAATGAGTGTCCCGTTATGCATGTTTGGAGAACGTTTTATAACCTGGTCTCAGCCCAATTACAAACAATCCTATTTCGCATTGGATAGCAGGAAAGTGTGTGGAGACACGCGTGATGCCTTAGCGTTTGCTGCAGACTAGCAGATATTCCTAGTGTCACAGATGGTTGTGTGCCAACTGTCATGCAGGTCCACGGGGGACTAACTGTGGACAGAGGAAGGTACGTGCAGGGCTCTTTACACGGGCATGCGGCTCGATCTGTGGCTGCACTACAGGCGTGTGAGCCGAGAGGCCGGGAATACCTGCGTGACAGTGAGGAATTTTTGAAGACTGATCTCTGGCATTGTGGAGATGAATACAGGAGTTTCTAGGACTATTCACCCCCCTACAATTTTTTCTCCTGCCAGGACTGTTTGCAAATAAATGTTAAACAAAACCTTAAAAAAAAAATATTAGTAAACCACGATGGTCTGTACGAATTTAGCAGGGGCAAGTTTTTAATGAAGAAACCCAGAAATGCGCTGCAGCTTCACGCATGGATCTTGTAGACGGTAAAAATCGGTACACGTTTGCAAAAAGATTGTGCAAAAACTATTGTATTTACAAAATGGCACAAGAGTGAATTCAACAGTCTATGCACATGCACACGTCATCCACATCTTGGAGAGAAGGTTCTACACACCGCCAACCAGGGGGGGAAAAAAAAAAAAAAAAAAAAAAGACTATCAGCTTCGACAGGGTCTCGTTCATTGTGTAATGGGGTTCATGACCGGTTACAGCCGTGAGAGCAAATATTGCCCAAGTCAAATCCTATCGTTAAAGCTGAGAAAGATTTAAGGCCATTCAAGTTAAAAGAGCTGAGAACAACCATTTGAGAACCCCGTTTGATTTGACATGCTTTCAGACAATGTGTGGTCTTAACCGTCGCATAAAAAGGAGAAAAGGGCTCGAGAAAAAAAGGAAAAAAGATGAAACGCAGACATTAAAAATGGTAAAAACCCCACAGAAGTGTCCTTTGCTTATATCTGATAGAAGCTTTATGTACATTTAATTTGTCATATTTGTCTTCAAGTAGATTTACTTTACATTGCTATAACCAAAAGGGAAGGAAAACCAAAAGAGCTCCATTTATCAGTGCATTGTTTTCAGACTATTCTACAAATCTTACGCACAGCGGTAGATACTCGCCATAACTACTGCCTGCTAAGCCATTAGACTGACCAAGTGTAAAGGGAGGAGTAGGAAGGGAGAGAAAAAAAAATAAAAAGGAAAAAAAGGCATAGTAAATGGGAATGAGATTCATGCAGACAGGTCAGTTGATCACACAGCCAACTTGCTGGCTACGAGGGAAGGTTTCCTCTGTGGAAGGTCCTGGGGAGTAGGTATATGATCGCCTGTTACTTCTGTTTTGTCCGGGGTGGCTGTTGGAAGTTGCTTGTTCTTTATTTTTGCCTTCGCCATGTTGTAGTCCCCAGAGTCAAAATATTTTTGCTAGGATAAAAACAATGACAATGTTAATGTGCCATGTGTACAAAATTATTAAAACAATAGAATCATCATTTCTGAATCGTCACCTGAAAAGCAGACTTAAAAAAAGGGAGAACTGATTAACCCCTGCTGTCTTCACTCCTAGGAATAAAAGTTACATTTTATTCATCGTTCTCTCGTCTTGCCTTCAAGCCAGGCATCCAACAACAGGATGTGGCGGGACGTCACAGCCATCTGACGAGATGCTTCTCAAACACTGAGGCCGATAGGGACCAGAACAGCCAATAAGCAGCATTACAAGCACAGGTACTTTTGGGGGCTGGTTGGACCTAAAACCCAAGGAAATCTATCCAGCAGCTACTAACTGACAGCCTTCAAGGCACAGGCAAGACCTCCGTTGAAGAGCTGCCACAATAGTAAAGGACAGCAGATACATTTGCTAGATTTTCTGCTAGCACAAAAAAAGGCAGAATAAGTCGTTTAAATTACAGAAAGTAACAATGCACGATTGTCCTTGGCTCCAGAACGACAAAGGGTAGAATCAAACTCGTGAAATGGCCATGCTATAGGATTACCAGTCCGCCCCCCCCCCAGTGTTTATGTGGCAAAGTGATTCAAATACAAAGCAGTCACATGGTTGAAAATCATGAGCAGACGCATCAGATCCCCATATCAAGGCAACATGACAATCCCTGTTAAGCTTTGTGACGACATGCCAAGCTCAAAACAGATTTACCATCTCTAAGGGCATCTATAATTAACTAAAAAAAGAAACGCTGTGCTGCCAATAGCAACGGCGCAGCGTGTGGACCTCACCCTCTACCAAGGGACATTAAATACATATACTTACTCCTTTTGTAAGCCTTTTCCTCAAGAAGTCTGATCCTCCAGGTTTAGGACCAAGGTGTGGATACCTGGCTTTTAACTTTGCTTCTTCTACTTTCTCAGGACTGATCACCTTATCCTCCATTTCCTACAAAATGTAGAAGGGACAATGCCAACATTACATTTAAAAATTATAATTTGAACAGGTTATTCATGATGCAGGTTACTCAGACATTTAAAATAAAATCATTTATCATCTTTTAAACAGAAACTGGTGAGGGAACCAGAAGTGACAAGATAAATAAAAAAATACAAAAAAGGATAGTGTCAACCATGTGCTTTGTGGCAGCTGCTAAATACTTTCACACGAGGAGACAATTACAGACCCTTACCATGCAACGTGTGTCTGCGAGTGGGGGAAACAAAACATAAAGCTGGAAGATAATTAACACCCCCTCACATAGACTGAAAAGGAGCTGGATATTAATCACAGTATGAGAAGCTGGTTATCCAGGTGAATCCCCCATTCTTTTCTGTTCTAAACCCCAGGCAGAGAAGAGTCCAGCGTAGGGATAGGCTGAGTAACCATTTTGACGAATGCCAGGAGCCTATATCCAGCAAGTTATTAATGATCGTGTCATCCTTTTATTTGCCGATATTCCTGATTCTTTGCCAACACAGCTCACTGGAGCTGCCACAAGCCAAGTCCCTCAGCACGGTGCCAATCCAGCACGCATTTCCCCTGCCCACTGTCTGTATTGCAAAAGCGCATAATGACATCAGATATGGGGCTTCTGTCCCATCTGGCAGGTAGTTCCCTATACAGGAGATGCAGGGGTCTTTAGGTCAGAAACCCTGGCTCTCCAGATGTTTTGGAACTGCATTTCCCTTGCGGTTTTACCAACCTAATGAGTACCTGGGCATCATGAGAGATGTGGTTCCAAAACACCTGAAGGGCTAGGTTGCTGGCTGACCCGCCCTACATGGTCATAGGAGGCATCACTGCAAAGGCCAGAGTCTGGTCTTTCCAATGATACTAGACATCACCATGCTTGAAAAGAAAAAAGAAAAGGCTTTGAAAGGTTTTACTTAAATGAAATTGACATTGTGCAAGGTTTAAAATTGTTTTGACCACTGTTAACCCTTTTGCTGCTGAGCCTTTTCACACCTCTGCGCTGAGCTCATTTTTACCGGTTTCGCTCATCATGTTTAAATGCGATTTGAAGTCACATTTTATTATACGACCCAGACATATTATACATCGTTCTTTCCGGGAGACGCGGCAGATTCATAATATACAGACAGGACATAACGTATACATGCAATAAAATTTGAATTTTCAATAATTTACAACGTGTAAAGTGTTTTTTTTTCACATTTTAACATGCGAGCGTTTGCGGTTATATTTTCTATGGGTTGCGCTTGTTAAAAAAATTAGAAACGGGGAATCGTTACTCTTGGGGAAAATTACGTGTTTTTTAGCAAACGCCCCCCAAAGTGTGCCATCATTGTTCACCTAATTGAAATGGGAACAATATTGCTAACAAAAAAAAAAAAAAAAATTAAATAAATTTTTCCAAAATTTTTTTTTTTACATTATACATGGTCATGCTTGGTATCATTGGAAAGGCCACGCTCTGGCCGTTCCAATGATATCAAACATTAACCCCTGTCAGGTGGATCATTGGAACCCCCAATTATCTCCACCATAGGTGGCAGCAAGGGGTTAATTGCGAAACTGGCGCCATCGCGCTATGACGCCAGTCGTTAGGGGGATATCCCGGAAGCTTGGCCGACATCCAAGATGTCGGCCAGCTCTGGGAGGGGACCACGATACGGCGCATGTTAGCGCCATATCGCGATCCAGCCCCCTAGGGGATAAAGACAGCTGCCGCTTGGAAGGGCAGGCTGTGCCCTTCCAAGCGGTACCTGTCTTTACCCAATGGCCCGCACGGATGGGGAGGGGGAAGAGGTCCGAAGGACCTCCTCCGCAATGGCAGGGGGGAGTGCCTGAAATAGATGTCTATCGTGCCCGCCGGGGTCCCAGAGACTGGGCTGGCATCGAGGATGTCAGCCCGCACCAGGGAGGGGGGGGGGGGGGTCGCCGCTCAGCGCGTCCTCCGCAGCGAAGTGGCCATGCGGCAGGACACGTCCTCTGCATGGAGAGGGTTAATGGCATGTCATATTTGTGGTATTTACAACTTTAACCCTTTTCGCTGCAGATGTCCTCATGTGTCCCTGCTGTGTATATGGAGGACATCCCCACACATCATCCGGGTTTTCCTCCCGATACTTGCCTCACTGTCCGGGTTCTGTGATGGTCTGACTTACTTAAGCTCGGACCCCACTTTTACACCCCCTCCTGGCACACTGACATCATTGCAGAGCCGGGCAGATGCCTGAAATGGAGGGGGGGGGGGTCATTTAGAACCGCATGGACGCAATTATGTCAATCAAGGAATTAACCCCTAGCTGCTCAGGTATTTCCTTTCTAGTGGAGATAAGGGAATCCAAAAGGGGGGGGGGGAGAGAGAAAATGTTTGGTATCATAAGGCCATAGCATGGCCTTTTCTATATACCAAAAACATGACGAGGTTCAGAATAAAAAAAAAGAAAAAAAAAAGGCTTTGAAAGGTTTTACTTAAATGAAATTGACATTGTGCAAGGTTTAAAATTGTATTGACCACTGTTAACCCTTTTGCTGCTGAGCCTTTTCACACCTCTGTGCTGAGCTCATTTTCACCGGTTTCGCTCATCATGTTTAAATGCGATTTGAAGTCACATTTTATTATACGACCCAGACATATTATACATCGTTCTTTCCGGGAGACGCGGCAGATTCATAATATACAGACAGGACATAACGTATACATGCAATAAAATTTGAATTTTCAATAATTTACAACGTGTAAAGTGTTTTTTTTTCACATTTTAACATGCGAGCGTTTGCGGTTATATTTTCTATGGGTTGCGCTTGTTAAAAAAATTAGAAACGGGGAATCATTACTCTTGGGGAAAATTACGTGTTTTTTTAGCAAACGCCCCCCAAAGTGTGCCATCATTGTTCACCTAATTGAAATGGGAACAATATTGCTAAAAAAAAAAAAAAAAAAAAAAAAAAAAAAAAAAAAAATTTAAATTATTTTTTTCAAAATTTTTATTTTTAATTTTTTTTTTTTTACATTATACATGGTCATGTTTGGTATCATTGGAAAGGCCACGCTCTGGCCGTTCCAATGATATCAAACATTAACCCCTGTCAGGTGGATCATTGGAACCCCCAATTATCTCCACCATAGGTGGCAGCAAGGGGTTAATTGCGAAACTGGCGCCATCGCGCTATGACGCCAGTCGTTAGGGGGATATCCCGGAAGCTTGGCCGACATCCAAGATGTCTGCCAGCTCTGGGAGGGAACCACGATACGGCGCATGTTAGCGCCATATCGCGATCCAGCCCCCTAGGGGATAAAGACAGCTGCCGCTTGGAAGGGCAGGCTGTGCCCTTCCAAGCGGTACCTGTCTTTACCCAATGGCCCGCACGGATGGGGAGGGGGAAGAGGTCCGAAGGACCTCCTCCGCAATGGCAGGGGGGAGTGCCTGAAATAGATGTCTATCGTGCCCGCCGGGGTCCCAGAGACTGGGCTGGCATCGAGGATGTCAGCCCGCACCAGGGAGGGGGGGGGGGGGGGTCGCCGCTCAGCGCGTCCTCCGCAGCGAAGTGGCCATGCGGCAGGACACGTCCTCTGCATGGAGAGGGTTAATGGCATGTCATATTTGTGGTATTTACAACTTTAACCCTTTTCGCTGCAGATGTCCTCATGTGTCCCTGCTGTGTATATGGAGGACATCCCCACACATCATCCGGGTTTTCCTCCCGATACTTGCCTCACTGTCCGGGTTCTGTGATGGTCTGACTTACTTAAGCTCGGACCCCACTTTTACACCCCCTCCTGGCACACTGACATCATTGCAGAGCCGGGCAGATGCCTGAAATGGAGGGGAGGGGGGTCATTTAGAACCGCATGGACGCAATTATGTCAGTCAAGGAATTAACCCCTAGCTGCTCAGGTATTTCCTTTCTAGTGGAGATAAGGGAATCCAAAAGGGGAGGGGGGGGGGGGAGAGAGAAAATGTTTGGTATCATAAGGCCATAGCATGGCCTTTTCTATACCAAAAACATGACGAGGTTCAGAATAAAAAAAAAGAAAAAAAAATCAGAAGTTAATTTTAAAAATGTATTTTTATAAAATTAATGCAGCACTATTGTTCACATTTCAATTAGAATGTTAACGATGATGCGGCACTAACAAAAATGAAATTTTTCCCTTTTAGCTAAAATCATGCATTTTCTCAGAAAACTGTAGTAACGACGAGTTCCCAGTTCTTTAACAAGCGTACCCCGAAAAAGTGTATCCCGAACAATATATAACCACAAAGGCTCGAATGATTAAATGTGGGGGAAAAAAAATAACATTTTGATTCTCTACAGTGTGTAAAAGGGAAATTCACATATGTCCTGTCAGAATGCTAGAAATCAATAACGAATACATATTATGAGTCTGCCTGGTTTGTACCATAAAACTTGACTTCAAATCGTGCTAAAACATGAAGAGCACAAAACTAAAAATGAGCTCAGCACACAGAGGTGAAATGGCACAGCAGTGAAGGGGTTAAATGTACAGAATATCAGCACCAGTTAGCTGCCAGAAAGGCTTCCGCTAATTGGGCTCCAAGAAAAGAAAAATACACATGTATTGGTCCATCCCTAGACTGATGGGTCAGTCACATGTCAAGGTCTGCTCATTACTCACTGCCAATAGGAAAAAAAGGATAGCAATAGGATAAAAAGGTACACGAGAGGGAAGACACCCCATGCCTAGCTTATATACACCGGCCTTCACAAGCTCCATGAATGCTAGCCTAAGCAAAATCTGGGCATTCAGCCTGGGCAGACTTTTCCCCCTAGGCTATAGTACCTTTGCTCATGGAAAAAGCATTTAGTTTACACCTATACCAAGCAACACAACCGTAACGACAGTGACAGCAAACCTTGGCAGCTCAGGTTTTGGAAGTACATGTCCCATGATGCTTAGTCACGACAACAGGCAAGGCATCTTCAGACACTTCTTTCTGAAACAGCTAGGGTGCCAAGGTTCACCACCACTTACCCATGTGTACATTGCAAATGCTGAAAATTTTTAAAACGTGTACTTTTTCCAGGACCCCGGAATGAGGTGAATATGGGAAGGAGTGACAGCAGCAAGGACAGGAAAGCGCGGAGCTATTTGAAGCCAAGTTTTTATCAGCGAACCCAACACGGAGCAAATTGCTCATAATATTTGTGTATAGGTCATATCACCTCAGAATGCTATAAACAAATCAATACATTTGTAACCAGATTTCAAAGCATATACAGCATGCAAGATTGGATGACAAAATGTGGAAACCAAACATTTGCAATTGTTTAAAGATTAATCCATAGAGAACCAGTTCCTGCATTTTTCTAGGGTAGAAGCATTTTTAACCAGAACAGGCAAAACAGACGATTATTTAAAGGGCGCTGAACTTGCCAAAGGGCACCCAACGGAGAATTTCACCGTACAGTGCAATTTCACAGCAGTTCATCTAGTCAGAAAGCTGTCAAGTCGCCAAATACTGATGAATTGACAGCGAAAAACGGTTCAGTTCCCCACAATTTGGCAGCAGCAAAATTAACCATCACTTCTCTATGGGTCAATCTATACAGAAACCACAACAGCACTGAAGTTTGCTGAAATGCCCTGATCGGTGACTAAGTGACTCCCATAGGATTCAAAGTAAAAATATATATATTTATTCGAACATTGATGTAATTTTTTTATTTTGAGAAAGTTTTGATTCCCAAATTTTTTTTAAATGATTTTTTATTCTGTAACAGACCTGTTTTTTATAGGACTTTATTTCCACACATTTGTCATGCATTTTTATTGATTTAACCCCTTGAATGTGGATGATATGTGGGTGACGTCCGCTGTATGCGGAGGACGTGCCCCACATGTCATCGCTTTGAAGCCCCACCCCCTCCTGCCTGATACGGTGCACTAACATCAGTTTCATGTGCCCCCGCCCCCCCCCCCCCCCGCCAGAGCAGATGGGAGTGCTGAAGGGGAGGTCGTGTGGACCCCTCTATCTCCCCATCACCAAGGGGTGATCGGGAGATAGAGGGATCAAAAAGGCATCGCTAGAAAAGGTCACAGTCTGACCTTTCCAGCGATGCCTCTCTTTAACCCCCTTTAGATGCCAGGACGTGTTCTGGCACCAGATCACAGCCCATTTCCAGTGGGGGCTGCCATCGTCAAATGTCACCCCGCCTCCAGGTCTCCCATCATCAACTATTGTCGCGCATGGCAATTTTAGCCAAAAATCATGTTTTCTCAGAAAAATACATTGAGTCCCCATTTCTATTTTATTTTTAGCAAGCATATCCCATAGAATGTATAACTAATGGATGAGAAAAAAAAAATAAGGAAATAAAAATGTAAAAAAAATTACATTTCGATGATTGAAATTTTATTGGAGCCCGACGGGACCTGAGGGGACTACCAGCTTTTCACCTGCGTGCTCTGTGGCAGGCTTTTTACCCCAGGGAGATTTGGGCCTAGTGACCATGGCCATTTTGGATTGCCTCGTACGAACTAGCAGCGTTTCTTGGAGTCTTGCTTTTCAGTACCTGGAAGGGACAGAAAATGCCTAAAAAACGCCTCACTCAGAAAGGTGGTCCCCACCAACAGGACATCCAGGATTCCATGACAGGGGGGCCTGTATCCAGGACGGTGACGCTTTCTTCATCTCTCCGTCTGGGCTACAGGTCATCTGGAGAAGACGACTGCTCCTGGCCTCTCGGTGGTGACACTGGGAGGTCTTGGATTACCTCTCCACCCAGACACAAGGATTGCGGCCTCTCTCCGCAGCCGCAAAAAAAAAAAAAAAAAAAAAAAAAAAAAAAAAAAAAAGCACAAGGCTGCATTAGCAGTGTCTTTGATGACGTTGGTGACCACACGGGAATCCTCTGAGGGAGAATCGGCTGATGACCAGCAACGCTCTGCTGGCAGTACTGTGGCGTCGGGCCAGCGGCTTGAGACAACGCCAGAGTCACAAGAGTCGGGAACTCGAGCATCAGGACCAGGCGAAGACCCTACTACAGCCCAGACTTGGAAGAGGGCCACCTTCCCTCCACAAAAGGCGACCTCCGCAGACTTTTGGATGCGATAAGGGACATATGGAGACCTGAGGTGGCTGCTGCGGTTCAAGCGGAGGTAAAAGCGCAGGTGATCGAGCTGCAGACAAAGACCGCATAAGTAGCAACAGACCAAGCTCACCTCTCTGGCCAGGTGGCCACCCTTCGCTCTCAGGTTGGGATCCTGTCCCGCTCTGTGGAGACGCTGGAAACCAGACATCGAAACATATGGGTTAGGGGCATCCCGGACTCGATAATCGACAGCGGAGTTACAGCCTTATGTGACCCAGCGGGCTCTACAGATTTCTGGACTGCCTTCTGACACCCCCGATGTGGTTGGATCGGTGTTTTTGGGTCCGGAGACCTGCGGCGACTGCCAAGGGGGCACCTCAGAATGTCGTAGTGGCATTCAGTGACGTGGCCCAGATGGTGAAGATCATGACTACCCCTGGCGCACGGGATCCCGTGCAGTTTGAGGCTTCTACCCTCGCCCTCTCGTTCCTGACCCTGATGGCTTGCAGATGTTTTCGGGATGTTACTGCTATCCTTCAACGAAAGGGAATTCGCTACCGATGGGGCCTGGCTGGCTCCCTTGTTGTGACACATGCCAATGTTCCCTACACGATCACCGACCCCACAATGGCTTTGATCGACCTCGAAAAGGCAGGCATCCCGCTGGACTTTTCGGAGGTACAGCCGGGCTGATAACAATCCCCCCCCCTTTTTGCTCATTTCTGTTTACGGGTTCTCTAGCCCTCGAGTTTTTTTTTCCTCGCGGTCCTATTGCCAATTTTTGTTTTTCGTTCGCCTCCCTGGCTCGCTAGAAGACCCGATGCTTTTCTCTGGCCAGTTATCGGTTGCTTATAACCTTTTTTGCCGGTTTACTCGTTCTTCGTTTTGCAGGCCCTGTGTGGCCATATCTCTGTCGGCTTGATTTCCTGAATTTCTTTGTAACCTTACAAAGAAATTTAAAAAAAAAAAAAAAAAAAAAAAAAAAAAGCACATAAATTTGTCTGGGTCATACAATAAAACGTGACCCAAAAGAAAAATCACGTTAAACATGATGAGCATAAACGGTAAAAATGAGCTCAGCACCCAGAGGTGAAATTGCTCAGTAGTGAAGAGGTTAAACACCTTTTATAAGAATAGTAGAGTTCCCTTTTTCCTGCATTTCAGCAGCTCCACGTTCAGCACACATCAGGGACCCTGCAACAAATAGTGAATTCACCGCAGGGTCAGCAAACTGGTATTGAAAGATCAGGGCTTTCTGAATAACCGCTATAGTTTATGTTAAGGATGCACCGATACCACCTTTTTTTAAGACCGAGTACCGATACTTTTTTTAAAGTACTCACCGATACCAAGTACCGACACTTTTATTTTATGTCATGTGATGCTTTGCAATAACAGATCTCATATAAAAATGCCCCCAGCTCACATGTATATACCCACCCCCTCCCCCGAATGAAGTTATATTTATATACACACAGAATGCCCCAGCTCTCATGGATAATGCCCCCCAGCTCTCATGGATATGGCCTGTCCGAATGCCACTGGGGCAGCTGTCCGAATGCTCTATCGGCATTCGGACAGGCCCCTGCAGCTGCTCACCGCGTTCATACTTACCTTCCCGAGCGACGCCGGCAAAGTTTTCGCACGTTGGAAGGACCCCAGCCTCGATCTCGCAAACTCCCACGTGATCGCGGCTGGGGACATTCCAAAAGGGGCGCACGCGCTAAGACTTTGCCGGCATTGCTCGGGAAGGTAAGTATGAATGCGGTGAGCAGCTGCAGGGGCCTGTCAGAGCATTCGGACAGTCGCCCCAGCCCCTCGGATGCCGGCTTCCGGTATCGGAAATATCGGGGGCACTGCAACCCTAATTTATGTAGGTGGAAAGTGGACAAACCCACTGCCTTAGAAAAAAGTTTTTTTATATCTTACATGGTCAAGTTTGGTTATAGCTTCCCCAACGCCACCTCATCTGATCATGTGGGGTACTGAATAAAAATACAGGGGTCTCCTTGTCAATCATCTCCAAGACCGTTTAGAAGGAGTAATGGCCATCAAGTCGTGCCTGCCCTGATGCTTGCCCAAGGTTTCAGGATAACCCTCTGCCATTCTGGGGAGGGGAAAGCTGCCGATGGCCTGCAAGTTTACCTGATGACATGGAAAAATGGAGTGGACACACACACAAGAATGTTCCACACATGTTGTTCACAGTGAAGGGTATCATAAGTGTTTTTACACTCACCAAGGACCAGAGTCACAGACACCGTCACGGAGCTGATCACTCAGCCAATCTGACCCCATACGTGCAAATGCATTAAAAGGCCTCTGCTGATCAGCTATGCATATCCTGCACAGTGTCAGCCAAGTGACAAACTTCCAGCTCGTGACATACTCTCCGCCACATTATCCCAAGGGAAGGCCACTTGTTCCCTTAACATGTTTATTTGTATCTTCCTATTTAATCAAGTGTCATGGAATATGCTGGCTCTATAAAAGGGCTTTTAAAACGCTTTAGATTGCAGATGCAGCGTGCATTAACCCCAAAAGCAATTAACGGAGAGGCGGGGGGGGACCCCTTGAAAACTGATTTAGTGAACTAGAAGTGAAAGTCAAATATGGAATATTCCACGGGGCAGGGATTACTTCCCATCTGCTTGGTTTTATTAAAGCTGTGAGATTATATCTAGGATGTTCAGATGACCTTTTATACTGTGTATGATGAATCCAGCAGGAAGCATTACATTTTTCCTCTTTGCTGGTATAGGTGACCAGGGGAATATCTGGCATGGAGCGATCAGTGCCCATAGTTGTTACCACACACCAAGGCTCATCTGATTTGATGGCATTAATTCCCCCCTCAGTAAACATTATTGGGGTATCCTTTTATCATCCAGTTGTCCCTTAAAAATCATAATATATACGGCAATTTTAAGTTTTCAAAAGAAACACGAATGAGCATGCATGGTGGACACGTTAATCCAAGTGCAGACATAAAATCAGTCATGAACAAAACCGACAGATCAGGGGACAAGGAAAAAAGGACACCATAAAAATTAGGGCTAGACCGATACAGATTAAATCGGCAGCTTTTCTGGCCGATAGCCGGAATTTGGTTAAAGTTGTTAAAAAAAAACAGCACAAATCTGACATTATGCCATGAACTGCATGTGTTTAACATTTAAAAACATTGCACCACGTCCACTTCATTTATTCAATTTAAATAAGATTTTTTTCCATTTAAGCTTTTATTTTTACAAACAATAAGACCGTGTCTTTGGCTTTCTGAAAGATCCCTCATATGACCCTGTATGGAAGGGGTTCAGCAACCTTGTAATCTAACCCTTGGAGGACCAAAGTTGGTGCCAACTTAAAACACACATAGAGTAAAACCCCTTTACACCTGAGTGTTATAGCACTGCCAATTTTACACTCACAAACGGTGATTTCAATCAGGCATGTAGATAAGGAAAGAAATTGGATCCCATGTTGAATATCTACATGCCTGATTGAAATCACCGTTTGTGAGTGTAAAATTGGCAGTGCTATAACACTCAGGTGTAAAGGGGTTTTACTCTATGTGTGTTTTATCTACTTGTATTGCAGATATCCCCCTTCTTTTTGGTCTTTTTTTGAAGATTGGAAGGCTAACTTAACCAGAGCAGTTGTAAACTTAACCCCATAGAATATAATGGCTCTGGGACGTTTACAACAGGTCTGGTTAAGTTAGCAGGGACTTTGTAATATTACCCCACATGTTTTGGAATTACATCTGCCATGATGCTCAGCTTCTCATTAGATTCTTGGAGTCTCATGGGAAATGCAGTTCCAAAACATCTGGAGGGCCCAGATTGCTGACCCCTGCTGTAGGAAATAGACCCTGCATCTCCTGTATAGGGAATTCCCTGCCAGATAGGATGGAAGCCTCATTTCTGCTGCCATCACGCTCATGCGCAATACTGTCAGTGAGCAGGGGTTGTTCTGCAGTGAGGGCTTACAGCCTGATGTGGGAGAAGCCCCGGATTCACACAGTTCTGTGGGATCTTGTTTCACTGCAGCTGCGACACACAACTTGTCCAATTAAATCGGCAAATAAAAAGCCGATACCGATATCAGTATTTTTCTGAATATCGGCAGCCGATAATCTGCAAAACCGATATATCAGTCTAACCCTAATAAAAATAACCATGGGGTGCGTTTCAGCCTCTGCAAATAAAGGAGCAGCAAACAGGGGGTCCCCGATAACCGCAGTTTGATAAATACATGTAAGTGGTCATGATGGCCGTCGTTTCCCCTTTAAAGTGCACTTGTCACACTCAAAGTTGGGTTTATTTTCAGGGAGCCTTGCCATATAAATGTGATAGCGTTTATTAACATAGAAAAATTTAGTAATTCCCTGACACCCGTTGGTGTGATTGACAGCTGGGAGCCGGCTTACAAAAGAAGCCTTCTGCTCATTCCTGCAGCCTGAACGCGGGCCAGCACGATGACTTCACTGCTGTGGTGGACCAATCGCTCTCGATGGGGTATCACCACGAGAGTGAACCTGTTGACAGGACTCCAGTCAGCAGACTGCTCAACAGGGACAGTAACTGATGAGCGTTACTTTGCAGATGGTCGAGTAAAAAGGATAGGGCAAGATTGATAACCTGTTGAGGGCCAAGCCCACAATTTGAAACTGAAGATGAAAAAACACCACTTCATCCCGCTGCAAAACACTTTTCAGTTAAAACACTGGCCTGGCTTCTTAAACATGATCCCCACTCGCCCCCACTCTTGATACGGGGCTGTATCTGTCCATTCTATCCCTCCGTATCACATTAGAAAGATTTGCATCCTGACATGCCCATCTCTTGTCATTTGGATAGGGATCAATCAGCCCTACCACCTCTATAAAAGCAGCAGTCAGGCTGACATTTAAAATCTAGGCTTCCAAGCAAAAACACTGTCAATTATCAGATGCTGCTCATACTTCCTTGGATTAGGTCAGCAATGTAGAACCCTGTTCATTACTGTCCAGCCAATAACTCGATCCTGTTGTACTAAAAACAATCCAATTGGCTGGATAGTGGAGCAAGGACCCGCCCCATCAGTTCTGGAGCAATACAGCGGGAGCTCGGCACTGGATTACAGGGTGGCTATAAAACACCTCAAACTCTGCCCCTCTAGATGTGTCTGAACTCCCATTATTCCACCGGCCATCTATTGCATTTGCAGAATTCTGGGTATTGTCGACCCCGTTTTAGAGAGTCCCTTATAAGATTATGAACGAGGGATCATCTGAGCTTTTCCTGTGTAAAAGGCAGATAAACCCAGCAGATCTGGGAGAGACAAATTCAAAAAGTGGCTTTTTGATGGAAAATGTCACCTCTCTCCCCTGGGCAGCCCTTTCCAGTCATGTGACAGGTGGAGTGGTATTTACTGGCTACAAGAAGGTCACACGGCGCTCTGCATCTATTCTGATTAAAAGGCATAAAATTGATTACGTCAGCATGCACTTCATGCGGTTGTTTACACCCGCTGATTTATTGCTGCAGAACCCACTTTCAGGTCTTTACACACCCGCCCCCATCCCAGAGCATGCCATTGAGTGCAGAGGGAGAGCACAGGGAAAAGGATGCCCCCGCACTGCGTAGGATTTGTGTTCCGGGCCCTGCCCCGCGTAGGATGTGTGTTCTGGGCACTGCGCTGCCCCGCACTGTGTAGAAGGTGTGTTCCAGGCACTGTCCCGCACTGTGTAGAATTCATGTTCCGGGCACTGCGTAGAATTCGTGTCCCGGGCACGGTGCTGCCCTGCACTGCGCTACCCCGCACTGTGTAGAATTCATGTCCCGGGCACTGCCCCGCACTGTGTAGAATTCATGTCCCAGGCACTGCCCCGCACTGTGTAGAATTCATGTCCCAGGCACTGCCCCGCACTGTGTAGAATTCATGTCCCAGGCACTGCCCCGCACTGTGTAGAATTCATGTCCCGGGCATGGCGCTGCCCCGCACGGCGCTACCCCGCACTGTGTAAGATTTGTGTTCCGGGCACTGCCCGGCACGGCGCGGCGCTGCCCCGAATTTGTGTCCCGGGCCCCGCACTGCCCCGGCGCTGCCCCGCACTGCCCCGAATCTGTGTCCCGGGCACTGCCCCGAATCTGTGTCCGGGCACTGCCCCGAATCTGTGTTCCGGGCACTGCCCCGAATCTGTGTCCCGGGCACTGCCCCGAATCTGTGTCCCGGGCACTGCCCCGAATCTGTGTCCCGGGCACTGCCCCGAATCTGTGTCCCGGGCACTGCCCCGAATCTGTGTCCCGGGCACTGCCCCGAATCTGTGTCCCGGGCACTGCCCCGAATTCGTGTCCCGGGCACTGCGTAGAATTCCTGTCCTGGGCACTGCGTAGAATTCCTGTCCTGGGCACGGCGCTGCCCCGCACTGCGTAGAATTCCTGTCCCGGGCACGGCGCTGCCCCGCACTGCGCTACCCCGCAATGCGTAGAATTTGTGTCCCGGGCACTGCGCTGCCCCACACTGTGTAGAAGGTGTGTTCCGGGCACTGCCCCGCACTGTGTAGAATTCATGTTCCGGGCACTGCGTAGAATTTGTGTCCCAGCACGGCACTGCCCCGCAGTGCGTAGAATGTGTGTCCCGGGCACTGCCCCGCACTTGTATCCCGGGCACGGCGCTGCCTCGCACTGCGTCGAATTTGTGTCCCGGCGCTGCCTCGCACTGCGTCGAATTTGTGTCCCGGCGCTGCCTCGCACTGCGTCGAATTTGTGTCCCGGCGCTGCCTCGCACTGCGTCGAATTTGTGTCCCGGGCACTGCGTCGAATTTGTGTCCCGGGCACTGCGTCGAATTTGTGTCCCGGGCACTGCGTCGAATTTGTGTCCCGGGCACTGCGTCGAATTTGTGTCCCGGGCACTGCGTCGAATTTGTGTCCCGGGCACTGCCCCGCACTGCGTAGAATTTGTGTCCCGGGCACTGCCCCGCACTGCGTAGAATTTGTCCCGGGCACGGCGCTGCCCCGCACTGCGTAGAATTCGTGCTTCAAAATGGATATCAGTCTCATCAAATCGGGTCACTGGGTATCCCTCACACACTTGCATTATACACGCTGCTGGGCTGCATCATGCACGCCCTGTCATCAGCATGAGTAATCTATACATGTTCCGTGCAGCAGGGAGGCCTGGCTGCGGTGCAGGGCACGCCGTGACATTGGCGGGGTGCGGCCGGGGGAGCTGGGCCTGCATCCTGTCCAGCATCCGTATGGCGGGGGCATAGGAGGCTCTCCGTACAATGGGGGGCACTGCCCCGGGGCTCCCACAATGCCTTGCGCGGCAGGAGCCGGTGTGACCATGTGACCAGGCCAGGGCCCTGCAGTGGACTCTGCCAGCAGCACCGCGGCCGGAGCAGAGGCTAAGGCGGGAGGCCCGCTAGGAAGGACAAGCAGGGGGAGGGGGGCGAACCCTCCCTAACGACACGGTGACTCATCCTCCCGCGAGCGCCCCGCACTGGATGGATAGGCCCGCCGCCGCCTCACACGCCCGGCAGAGGCACCGCTCACCTTTTGCTCATCGGCAGCGCTATCCTCCGGGACCTTGCTCTCCAGGTTGTCGGCGGACATAGCTGAAGGGGGAGAACACTACTATCTCTCACTGCTCCCCGTGCGCCCCTTCTCCTCGCCCAGGCTCCACCCACTCAAAGATGGTGGCGGCAGCTTGTGCGTCACGGTCACGTGATGATAAGGACGCTGGCGCGGCCAGGGAATCCTCGCCTGTCTGGGACTGGCAGTGCCGACATGACATCACCGCGCATGCTCAAAGAGCTGTTGGGAGAGTGTTTTTTTATTTATTTATTTATAAAGTATTTTACCAGGAAGGATACATTGAGATTTCTCTCGTTTTCAAGTATGTCCTGGGTTCAAGAACATTGAAATTTTTACAGGTTACAAAAATTCAAAGTAATAAATGCAAGATATTAAAAATAAAACACAAATATACAGATTAACACAGAAAATAAATATTTAGGGAATATAGTCATTGCGCCAAATTACAATTTTCGCGCAAACGTTTGCGCGGTGCAAAAACCCATTAACACAAGGGATAAAACCCTTTGCGTCGAATGCCGTATTACATTGTCAGCGCAAGAAACGTGCGTAATCGTCTAACGCGGGTGAACCTGCCCGAACCCTGCGCGAGTGTACTGTACGTCGCGTGTCCTATACTTAACATTGTGAGCACAAACGCGTTTGTGCGCTGGTACGTGGATGATATTACAATCTATGCACAGGAATTAACGGATAGCCTTTGCACGCATAATTTTAGCAACTCCTAAAAGCTGGTGTTAATGGCAAATCTGAACGACCTGGCCGAAACCAAATACACCAACCCAAAAAAAAAATGCTGCAAAGTATAGTTACACATTCTACTCATACCACAGCAATAAAATGGAGAAGTTGTGTGTGCACTTATTATTGCTGCAGCATATATGCTCAGATTAATTTTGTCAGGTGCAAATTCTTAACATGAGATCATTGTGGTTCTTAATTCTGATTGGCTGAATCGCTAGAAAAAAACAGTGCGCACACTGATTTTTGCGCGCAACGGTACTGCGCGAGCATTTGTGCGCGGCCGGTTTACGCGCGTTATTGCTCGACGGATGAAAAAATGCACGAGGATTGTAATTCCAGCGGTGATTTGCGCGTCTAAACGTTTAACGCGTGGCGCAAAAATTCACGCGTTGCGTTACATCAAGTGGAGAAATACCCTCCCCCCTCCTTTTTTCTTGGGATACCGAACAGCTACATCGCAGGACCCCATGCTGAGAGAGGAAAAAAAAGAAACACCACTGAAATATAAGTATTCCTTAAGTTATACACATTTATCATTATAATATAACCACTGTTTTGTTTAAATATTAATTCATTAGATGTTTGCACATTGGCCATTTTTGGTTTTAAAAAAAGTGGAAATTTTAGTAAGGTGCGCCTGGAAGTGTTTTTTCTTTTCTATTTCGTTTTCATTAGCCAATCAGTAATCATTATTCCGCGCATGCTACGGCTGCCATCTTTGAAGTTCCTTATGTCCGGCGTTTCCCTTATCTTGTTACTTGCGCTGTGTTGTTTTCCACGCATATCAAAGCCATCTATCTTCCATTTCCTATGCATATAGGTGCATACATCGTGGCATCTGGCATTTTTCTTACTCAAATGCCACCGAAAAAGACACATAAAAAACATGTATGACTATTTAAATAGCGTAATTACATATATAAAACATGGTTAACCTGTGGTGCCCATATAAAAACTAGATACGATATACATATAAAATCCTATACTAAAAACCGAATTATAGAAGACACGTCTAATATTATAAAAATATATAAAATATATATAGTGCGTTTATTATTGCAGAAACCACTTGCACATCACAGCAATTCAATGAATTGCATCCCAGAGCTCCTGTGCCACATTCCCCATATGCAGCAAGGAATTCTGGGTAGGATATGCAAATGACATCTGTCTCACTTTTATGCATCCTGGGTCTGTTATTACACAGAGACCTAAAATCAATGCTATGCCACACCGTGGCTTTGTAGCAGAGATAAGGATTATGCAATTGGTCAAAGCCACTCCTAGCCACTCCTGGTCATCATGCCTAGCTCCTAGTTGATGAGTGTCCAACAAACCCGAAACAGTGCTGTCCTAGGAGTGGCTTTGACCAATTGCATAAGCCTTATCTCTGCTAGAAAGCCACGGTGTGGCATAGCATTGATTTTAGGGTTCTGTGTAATAACAGACCCCAGTGAAGTGGAATCAGGCTGAAAGATGGTCGCTACTATGAGCCAGGCGGCCATCTTGTTCAGAATATTGGTTCACTAAGTAAATAGAATAGATTTTATTAGATGTGAAAGACGAAGCTTACATAGAATTCTAGGAATGTGTGGTAGATTAGGGAACTAGCAATAAAACCAGGCAGAATCCGGCCAGCTCTTGGCACGGAAAGACAGGAAGATGAATGAATGGGGCAAGGTCATGGAGACTTGCAGAGAAACAAAGAGATCGTAGAAAGCAGACTGTGCCCCAATCTATCTCAAATAAACACAGCCGGTAGGGAGGAGGGCACGGCCCAGAAAAAGCACAGCAGCAAATCACGGACTGTCAGACTAACATGAAGTGTATCAATTTATTGTTAATGTGTGGAATTTCTTTGTACTAACGATGGGAGGTATTAACCCACGTGGGGTGGAATAAAGTGTCATCGGGAGGTGGGCTAATTGGGATGTACCTAATTACGTATTTTTGGGTATAAGACCCCTTGTAAGGGGGGGAGACGGGGCTCACTCTTTGCGATTCAATCCTGTGTGAGCACTTGTGTGACGACACAATAAAGTTTGCCTTTCCTGAAGAGACTCGTGTTCAGACAATCCTTGCTTGTGTCCGGTCCGGCGCCGTATTGAAAGTGAACCTGATTGACTCCGGTAACATTTTTGGGGGCTCGATAGCCGGGATACGGGCCATTGCCGGGCACACAGTAACGGCTGCTGAACACACTGTAGCGGTTGACTGCAGGTGCAAGTATCCCGCCGGTTGGGCGTCCGTTGAAGGTGAGCTGACATCTGCAGGCGCCAAGCAGGATTTCCTGTTCAGTGGACCTCGTCTCGTCCCAAACGGACTCCCGGCCCCCGGGAACCTGGGACACCATCGAGTCTGAGGAAACAGCGAGCAGCGCCGGCGATAGGTAAAGTGTCTTCTATGTTTGTATGTCTAAAGGAGATACCGGTATCTAAGGAAACGTCCGACTGAGATAGACGGATAAGGAGACCCGATGGCCACCGGTCTCGTTGGTATACCTAGCCTGCCGCTGATAGCACGGACAATGCAAAAGAGCCAGAGTGGCTAGCGCGTGTCTGGATTCGGGGGAATTGGATGCCAACCAAAGGGTAGTTCTGTAAGAGAGGGAGAGAGTAGCCACGTGGAGTTGCATAGTCATAGTCAGTGTTTGTAAACAAAGCTTCGCCACGTGGATAAAAGGAAAGGAGGAGGGATTTCTGTGACTGGGCTTAGAGCCCTGAGTCAGTGCTAGTGTGTACGTCGTGTAGTGAAGAGGGCTTATTGAAGCCAGCGGTAGCTGCAGAGATAGTGGTGCCGGGTGGGTAGATTATCCATAGGCAAATTGGAATTGCAGACGGGAGTATAGTTATAGAACGGGGTGCACATAGACACAAGCAGGCAAGAGTTAGAGTTCAATTTACGGGGTATAAGGAGCCACAGAGGAGGGACTGAGTACCCTCGGCTAGTAGAAAGAGTTGAAGTGTTTATGTTTTGTTATGTGCTGAAAGTATCTGGTACAGTATGTGCTGTGAATGAATTGATTCGAGTGCTGTGAGTGAACGCGCGCCTACTCGCTCCGCGAGGAAGCAAATACGAGAGTTGACTCCCGACGTACGTTTCCGGCTCAGGCGACTGCAGTCGGCTACTGACGGAGGAAGCGCCCCAGACACGAACGAATTGTTGGCTGAAGTATCAGACTGTAGATTCTAATTGTTATTGTTAAAAGTAATATCTGTGTTGTAAGAAGGTTACTGTTTTCAAGAGTAACAATGGGTAACGGGTCATCCAAGCCCAAGAAGGTGAAAGAGGGTGAGACGCCCCTGGAATATATGGTGCGGAATTTTGTGGCGTTATATACAACGCATGATTATGGTGTAGAATTGACAAAAGAGAAGCTGAGATTAATGTGTACAGTTGTATGGCCGATGTTAGTCCCAGAATGGCCAGAGCAGGGGTCAATGGACCCGGAGCTAGTGCAGAAAGTGCATTCCCAAGTCACCGAGCAATACGGACATCCTGAACAGTACCCGTGTATAGATATATGGAGATATTGTATAAGAGATAAGAGCCATTTTATAATGGTAGCGGGGAAAAATAAGAAGCAAGTACCCCCAAATTGTGAAGAGGGAGACCGGTGTTGGTGGAACAACGGGAAGAGAGTGATGTTTTGCCCCCACCTTATCCATCGTGTTATGGGGCAGCTAGAGAAGCTTTGAGTGTCGCGATTGCGTGGGCGGAGAGGGGGGAGCGGGCGGCTGCTGTGCCTCGGTCACCTCCCTCAGCTCCGTCCCGCGGGATTGTGGAAGAGGAGCAGGGTGCAGCGGGTGGAGGGAACGGAGAGGCCCCACCAGAGAAGATTGAAATGCCCGATGGGAGCATATATAAACTAGTATCCCATGGGGATGGTGATAGTGAAAAGGAAGATGAGAGACAGGGAGTTACCACCCGCGCAGCGAATAATATACATAGACCCGGGATCTATACCAACACAATCCCTGCAAGAGTGCTATGCAGATGCCCTTGCGGGAGGTGCCAGGCCCTCCACTGGCCGACGGAGCACCGGGGCCAATGCAATACACATACGTCCCATTCACGACAACAGATCTTTTTAACTGGAAAACACACACACCACTGTATTCCACAAATCCCGCAGCAGTGGCCAGTATGATAGAGTCAGTTATGCTCACACATAACCCCACATGGGCGGATTGTCAGCAATTAATGTTGACAATGTTTACCACGGAAGAAAGAGCCCGGATAAATAGTAGCGCGCAAAAGATTTTACTTGCCCAAGCCGTAGCAGATGCTAAGCCCCAGCCAGAAGCATGGGCAGAGGAACACTACCCCAAAACAGATCCTAAATGGCCGTACAACACACCTGCGGGTATTGCCCATCTGCAGACATATAGAACAGCGGTAATAATGGGTGTTAAAGCGGGAGGAAAGAAGCCCACAAACATGGGAAAAATAGCGGATGTGATACAAGAAGTTAAGGAATCCCCAAGTGCGTTTCTAGAGAGATTGCTGGATGCGTACAGAATGTATAGTCCTATTGATCCTGAGGCAGCGGAGAACCAGAGGTTAATTAACTCTTCATTTGTGGGACAGTCACAGAGGGATATACGGAACAAAATACAGAGATTGGATGGGTTTTTGGGGAAAGGTATTAGCGAATTAGTTGAGATCGCTAATAAGGTGTATCATAACCGGGATCTAGAGGAGATAAAGAAACAAAAGGGACATACCGGGTGGTCGGATACATGGGGAATGGTGGAGGACGAGGTGGCCCAGATAGAGGGAGGGCAAGGGGTAGGGGGGCTAGAGGAAGAGGTAGGGGAGCCCCTAGGGAACCCCTGGGACCCAACCAGTGCGCCTGGTGCCGGGGTGAAGGTCACTGGAAAAATGATTGCCCTGCCTTTTTGGCTAAATTTGGGGGCAAGGGGAGTCTGGGGAAGCGGGAGGTCAAGCCTCTAACGGCCAGGTAACGAACGGCAGGTATGAGAGAAATGAGGATGCCGGGGCAGGGTTTGTGGGGCTGGCGGGAACATCATTTGAAGGGCAGGATGCATATTGACAAGGACCTGGGCCCATCCCGCTCGGTAACCACGAGCCCACGGTCACTATGAGAGTGGGAAATAAAGATGAAATTTTTATGGTTGATACCGGTGCCGAATATTCTGTTGTAACAAAGCAAATTGCACCCCCAATGGGAAATGAAGTTGATATTATGGGAGCAATGGGAGTGTCTGCTAAATATCCTTTTCTTGCTTCTAGAAAATGTAGTGTGTGGGCATAATGTAATGTTGAACATGAATTTTTGTATATGCCCGAATGTCCCATCCAACTCCTAGGGCGGGATATCCTTTGCAAATTGCAAGCCCAAATTACGTTCCTTCCGGGGGTCACGCTCAATTAGACCTGCCTGAGAGTGGTAGCTCTGTTCGGCAGCATAACTCAGCCAGCCAGCACCACCCTCAGTCTGTAAAAATCGCAGTTATTATGCCAAGGGAGGAAGAATGGCGCACGGCACCTACTCCGCCTGCCGCGCCGGACCCGCATGCACTACTCCTTGAAATTCCTGGGGTATGGGCAGAGGAAAACCCGCCCGGACTTGCCATAAACATACCCCCGGTATACGTGGAATTAAAGCCCGGTGCAACACCTGTGGCCCTAAGACAATATCATATCCCACAGAAAGCCAAGCAGAATATACAGATACATTTACAGAGACTTAAAGATCACGGAATATTGAAATTCTGCGTGTCACCGTGGAACACACCCCTACTGCCAGTACTGAAAGAAGGCACACAAGAGTACCGCCCCGTCCAAGATTTACGGGCTGTCAACAAGGCCACAGTAACTCTACACCCTGTGGTTCCTAATCCATATAATTTGCTGGCATTAATTCCCGGAGATACAAAATATTACACAGTGCTTGATTTAAAAGACGCTTTCTTTTGCATCCGTCTGGCTCCAGCAAGTCAGCCCCTTTTTGTATTTCAATGGGAGGAGTCCACCACGGGGCGCGCCATCAAATGACGTGGACGCGCCTCCCTCAAGGTTTCAAAAACTCGCCCACGATTTTCGGTTGCGCGCTCAGCCAAGATCTCCTCGCCTTCAACGCTCAGCCAGACAAAGTTGTGTTACTCCAATATGTTGATGATTTATTACTGGCTTCCCCCACAGAAAAAGACTGTTTATCTGCCACAAAAGCCCTGCTGCATCTGCTGTGCCAAGCAGGTTACAGAGTTTCTAAAAAGAAAGCACAAATATGCAAACAAAGTGTAAAATACCTGGGTTTCCAGTTAACAGGTACCAAACGTGCATTGGGGGCAGAAAGAAAAGAAGCAGTGCCGCATACCCCAACCAAAGACCAGAAGACAAGTCCGTGAGTTCCTGGGAGCTGCAGGCTTCTGCCGCCTGTGGATCCCCAACTTCGCAGACATTGCCAAGCCCCTTCATCAAGCCACCAAGGGGGGAGAGCAAGACCCCTTCCACTGGGAAGAAGAGCAAGCAGCAGCTTTCCTGAAATTAAAAACTCTGCTAATGGAGGCTCCTGCGCTGGGCCTGCCAGATCATAGCAAGCCCTTCCAGCTGTTCGTGCATGAACATAATCAAACAGCAACAGGAGTATTGGTCCAGAGCTTCGGCTCCTGGCTGAGGCCTGTGGCCTATCTCTCCAAGCAACTCGACCCTGTGGCTTGCGGCCTACCCCCATGTCTGAAAGCAGTGGCAGCCACCGCAATGCTGATAGCAGAAGCAGACAAACTGACCCTTGGACAAGTTCTTCATGTCAAGGTGCCTCATGCTGTCAAGGCCCTGCTGGATGTGAAAGGAAGCTACTGGTTTAGCAACAGCCGGATGACGAAGTACCAAGCCATGATGTGTGAAAATCCACGGGTTCATCTGGACCTCATCGCTACCTTGAATCCTGCTACTTACTACCTGACTGTGAAGAAGATCCAGACCATGATGCCTCCAAGTCATGGAAGAAGTGTTCAGTAGCAGGCCAGATCTGAAAGACGTACCCCTCGACAAATACGATCTACAGCTATTCACCGATGGTAGCAGCTACATGGATGATGGGAAGAAAGTCTCCGGCTATGCAGTAGTCTCAGCAGAAGAAGTTATTGAAGCAAGGCCACTGCCAGGCCATACATCTGCACAATTGGCTGAAATAACAGCTCTAATCAGAGCCCTAGAAATATCTGAAGGCAAGAGAGTAAATATCTACACAGATTCCAAATACGCCTTTATGACTGTCCACGCACATGGGGCACTCTACAAAGGAAGAGGCCTACTCACGTCTTCAGGACAACAAATCAAGTATGCAGCCGAAATCGCGGCCCTCCTGGAAGCTGTATGGAAACCAAGTGCTGTCAGCATCATGCACTGTCGTGGCCACCAAAAGGGCCATGATGAAATTCCAAAAGGCAACAGACGCGCAGACCAGGCCGCAAAAGCAGCTGCAAAACCACCACCAACAATTGAGCAAGCCAAAGTCTTACTCTGCAAGCAAGAGCCTCAACCTCTCATGCCAAACTACGAGTTCTATATGAATTGGAGAAAATTTGAACCCAAAGGCGAGTTCATTGAAATAATATTGCATAAATGGCAAGATGATTATGAACTGTTAGAACTCAATCATGATTACATCCAATGGCTTTTCCCAACTCAGACACAAGGCCGAAATTTCTACTCCACTCCTCTGAATCCGCAAGAGACACGCCTGATGATTGACACCTCAGAAGTTCAGCAAAGACTACGCAGAGCCTACAAAATGATGCTGAAATTCTTCGGCGTAAAAGTAATGGGGGAGGAGGAAGGAGACACAGAAATAACTGAAGTTGAACGAGCAGAAAATTTTGCTTCACGTTTTGAAAATTTGACAATCAATCCTCACAATAATCTACGAATCACACGAATACTGCACAGTCTGGGAGAATTGGGAGCAGAAGAATACCAAGCCCCGTTGGTGAGGTTCTTCCTCAAGGAGATCCTTATCAAGAACAGACTGCCAAGAATGAAGAAAAGTGCAATGAACTTTTTTATACCAGCAGTAAGAGATTCACAGGACAGACAAGATCTACTGTTTTTCGCATGGCGATACTATTTCCCAAAAGAAGAATTCGTCTGGGGAAGTCATGAAGAATTGGCACAATACAAGGCAAAACCAGTGGTGGCTGCACTCCTACCGGCGCCACTGAGTGAATGGACACCTGTGTACTCAGAGAAAGAAAAGAAATGGCTGACAGAAGAACCAGGAGGATATGGAGAAGATGGATGGTTCCAGTTGAAAAATGGACAAATAGTCCTACCAGCAACTTTGGCTCCTGAAATCGTAAGAGCACTACACGCAAGTACCCATGGAGGAAGAGAAATGATGGAGCAGCAGTTGGAGCCACATTTCTATGTACCAGGATTGTCAGTAATCTGCAAAGCAATAGCCCAGCAGTGCGTAACATGTGCCAAAAACAACCCAAGAACAGGCCCATCTCAACCTCCAGGGAAACAGCCAATCGGGCTATCCCCAATGGCATCATTACAAATAGACTTCACAGTGTTGCCGCCCTGCAAAGGATACAAATATTTACTGGTGATGGTGTGCACTTTGACAGGATGGGTGGAAGCTTCCCAACAAGAACTGAAAAGACCACAGAGGTGGTAAAGAGCCTGATGAAAGAAATAATACCACGTTATGGACTTCCTCTCGAAATAGGGTCGGACAATGGCCCTGCATTTATACAGAACTGTCTACAGCAACTTGCCCGGCTACTGGGTATTACCTGGAAGCTACATACTGCCTACAGGCCCCAAAGCTCAGGAAAAGTCGAGAGAATGAACCGCACCCTAAAGACTTTGATGTCCAAATTGTGCCAAGAGACGTCACTGGGCTGGTTGGACGTGCTGCCGATAGTCCTTTTGCACATTAGGTGCAGACCAACCCCCCAATTGAAGCTAAGTCCGTACGAACTTATGTTTGGACGGCCAACCCCTTTGATTAATGGACTAAGGGGGGACCTTCGGGCATTGGGAGAAACTAAGTTAACTGATCAGGTTGTAATGCTGGGTAAATCAATGCAGAAATTGAATACTTGGGTGGGGGATTATATACCTCACTTTTTATATCCTCCACTGCATAAGTATTGTCCGGGTGACTCAGTATGGGTAAAAGAGTGGAAAAATGATCCACTGGGTCCAAAATGGAGAGGTCCTTATATTGTTCTGTTATCAACCCCTACAGCAGTAAAGGTTGCCGAAGTGGTCCCGTGGATACATCACTCCAGAGTAAAAGCAGCTGCAGCCAGTCCTGAACCAGCATGGAAGGTCGTTACCAACGAGACCAACCCGCTGAGGCTGAAGCTGACAAAGACCACAGCCATGAGCACCTAAATGATCCAAACCCAGATAACCCAGAGGTTCAACAAGTGGGTGTTTTGATGGGCACAGGTCCTGACCACCCACCAACGGGGGATACCCACAGGGTGCTTTTTAGGGGCCCAGCCCCCACCCTTGATCATCCAGAAATGTTCTTTACTTTTGAAATTCCGGTGGGGAGGGATTGGGTTTATGTGACTGTGAAAAGAATTGCCCAAGGAATCTTGACATTCGGGGCATTTGTGGTGCTGATTTTGTATCTTGCTAATTTGATTTATGGACTCTCGCGTGGAGCATGCCCCAATTGTACAAGCATCGCTGGGAAAGTGGATATTTCCCATATCTGGAATGGTACACACCCAGTGATGGAGAACCGTACCATGTGGAGACAAAAACGAGAAGTGACATCTGAGATTTTGCCAAGAGGACATTTACTTGTGCAATTTAAATATGACTATGCTAGGAAGTCTGGACAAAAGACATGTTGGGTGTGCAGCAGAATGCACCCAGAGACAATCCATATCCCATTTGCTTCTGTTCCAATGAATCTGAGTGTGTTTGCATCAGGGAATATCACAATACACCCTTTTAGGCCACCCATGCAACGACCAGAAGGGTATGAGTCCGGATATCCTATAATAGGGTATATATATCCCCCAGAGTGGTGTTTCCAAATAGGACCAGATAGGGACACACATAAAAAAGAAGGGTGTTATTCAAGTAAATTTAACTGGACATCATACATATATACAATTGACACAAAGGAACAGTCAAATTTTCTATACATACAGTGCAGAAAACTCACAGATGAACAAGAAGGAGTGATTGCGAGAGAGTCTGATGGGAAGCAGAGTGTACTAGAAACAACGAGACGAATGAGGCGAATGATGGTAGAATTAGCAAAGGGAACATTACACCTATCACCATTCATGCTAGAGGAGGGATACCAGGTGTGTTGTGGGAGAGTGTGTTACACATGGGTTCCACCAACAATAACGGGAATGTGTTACTTGGCCAAGTTGGTCCCAATCCAGAGACTAAGGGGAGAAGACACAAACACAGACACAGAACTTCACCCTAGGTACCCACTGGTGTTTGAAAGAACGAAAAGAGAGATGTTTGCAAAGATAGATCGAATATGGTCATGGTTGCCAGCATGGACTGGATGGGGACGAGAGATGATGAAGAGATTGAATAGCTATGTCAACTTGATGGATGAAATTCTGAATAGAACTAGTATGGATATCCAGCTGCTGAATCTGGAAGTGCGTGAGCTACGAAAGGTACAGATGATACATGACATGGCGCTTGAGCAAATCAGTGCGGCTCTGAATGGATTGTGTGAAATGACAATGCATTATGAATGTTGTACTTTCATTAGAAACACCTCACATGAAGTCCCGGACTATTACCAGGTAATTCAAGATCACCAAGAAAAAGTAGCACAGTTGCAAGGCGCAGCAAGGAGAATTGCTGCCGAGGGCTGGAATCCACTCCGTGGGTTTGGAGCAATCGGAGAATGGTTTGGATCCATCTTGAGATTTATTTCAAAGATTGGATCCATGATACTCATGATAGTGGTGATCTTGATTGTAGGAATACTGATATACCGCATAGGGCTATGGTTATGGCCACTGTGCAAGACAGCACTGATACCCACACAAACTCAAAAGATACCACTGATAATTCCACAGGGTATGTTTCCGACAAAGAAGAGTCCCCTAAGGTATGAAGGGTTTCAGAATAGCGGAGTGTGATGGCTACAAGCATCAGGAAGAGAACCTGAGGCTTGAGCCAAGGGGGGAATGAAGTGGAATCAGGCTGAAAGATGGTCGCTACTATGAGCCAGGCGGCCATCTTGTTCAGAATATTGGTTCACTAGTAAATAGAATAGATTTTATTAGATGTGAAAGACGAAGCTTACATAGAATTCTAGGAATGTGTGGTAGATTAGGGAACTAGCAATAAAACCAGGCAGAATCCGGCCAGCTCTTGGCACGGAAAGACAGGAAGATGAATGAATGGGGCAAGGTCATGGAGACTTGCAGAGAAACAAAGAGATCGTAGAAAGCAGACTGTGCCCCAATCTATCTCAAATAAACACAGCCGGTAGGGAGGAGGGCACGGCCCAGAAAAAGCACAGCAGCAAATCACGGACTGTCAGACTAACATGAAGTGTATCAATTTATTGTTAATGTGTGGAATTTCTTTGTACTAACGATGGGAGGTATTAACCCACGTGGGGTGGAATAAAGTGTCATCGGGAGGTGGGCTAATTGGGATGTACCTAATTACGTATTTTTGGGTATAAGACCCCTTGTAAGGGGGGAGACGGGGCTCACTCTTTGCGATTCAATCCTGTGTGAGCACTTGTGTGACGACACAATAAAGTTTGCCTTTCCTGAAGAGACTCGTGTTCAGACAATCCTTGCTTGTGTCCGGTCCGGCGCCGAATTGAAAGTGAACCTGATTGACTCCGGTAACACCAGGAGCGTAAAAGTATACATGAGTAATGCAATCCACCCAGAAATCCTCATGCTGCAAATGAGGGAATTGTGGCACAAGCTCGGATGCAAATCATCAAAAAAATTGCTGTGATGTGTAAGGCTTCTGATAATAATTAAACACACTTAAATAGTTGTTTGGAGGCCTTACTCACCCGCCCCACTACAACCCTTGTAAGATATATATATATATATATATATAAAAAAAAACTAATAATAATACTCCTTACAGACAATTAACAATATCTATTTCTACATTTAACCCCCCAGACTGCCAAGATCTTATTTTGTAAATCCAATTACTTTCTTTCCTCGCTAAAATCTTAATAGAATCTCCTCCTCTCCAATTGGGGGGGTACCAGTTCAATTCCCATCCACATTAAATTATCCTCTTTAAATAAGGGACATTTCCCACAATGATTAGGGACACTATGATCAATCCTTTTCCTTATATTGTTCATATGTTCTAGGATGCGTACTTTTAATTCTCTTTTCGTTCTACCCACGTATTGGGCCCCACAGGCACATATGAGGAGATATATTACTCCTTCGCTTCTGCAATTTATTAAATCCTTAATATGAAAGTTTCTCCCGTTTTACTGCATATAAATGATGTAGTTTTTCTATTCTTTAAAAATTTACATGCTTTGCAGTTCCCACACTTATAAAAACCAGGTTGTTGTTTTATAAAAGAGTCTGTTAATAGAGTGGGTGCTAATTTATTTTTTAGATTAGAAGCTTTTCTAAAAATCACCACCGGTGATTTAGGGATTATATCTTTCAAAACCTCATCTATTTACAAAATGTGCCAATGTTTTTAAACAAACTTTTTTAATCGCATTGGCATGTGGATTAAATTGTGTACAGAACGAAAATGCAAATTTAACTTGTTCTTTTTTCTTTAATTTTTGCCTTCTCTTTAATTAATTCACCTCTATCCTTCTCTATTATTTCTTTCATATCTTTTTCAAATTTATCTTTATCATACCCTTTACTGATGTATTTCTTTTTGATTATTTTAGCCTGTTCTTTAAAGATTTGCGGGTCTGTGCAATTTCTTCTTAATCGAGTTAGTTGCCCTTTGGGTATATTATCTAACCAACCCCTGGCATGTGAACTGGAGAAGTTAATAGCGGAATTAGAATCTGTTTGTTTAAAAAATGTTTTTGTTTGTATATTATTATCCTTGATATAAATAGTTAAATCTAAAAAATTTATAGTCTGTTTATCTACAGAGGAGGTAAATTTTAAATTAAAAGAGTTATCATTTAGAGAACTAATAAAATCATTTAAAGATTCCAGACTTCCCCTCCAGATAATTAAGATGTCATCAATAAACATATTCCAGAGGACGAGGCTCGCCCCCAACTCTTGAGAAGACCACAGCTGTTCTTTCTCCCATTGGTGCATATATAAATTAGCGTAGTTTGGGGCGAACCTCGACCCCATAGAAGTCCCACAAATCTGGAGAAAGAATTGGGACTCGAACCAGAAAAAATTGTGTTGTAATATAAATAGAAAATAAATACATCAGTAAAGGGTATGATAAAGATAAATTTGAAAAAGATATGAAAGAAATAATAGAGAAGGATAGAGGTGAATAAATTAAGGAGAAGGCAAAATTAAGATAAATTTGCCTTTTTGTTCTGTACACAATTTAATCCACATGCCAATGCAATTAAAAAAGTTTTTAAAAAACATTGGCACATTTTGTAAATAGATGAGGTTTTGAAAGATATAATCCCTAAATCACCGTTGGGGATTTTCAGAAAAGCTTCTAATCTAAAAAATAAGTTAGCGCCCACTCTATTACCAAAACAGCAGAAGGATAAAATAACAGACTCTTTTTTAAAACAACAATCTGGTTTTTATAAGTGTGGGAACTGCAAAGCAAGTAAATTTTTAAAGAATAGAAAAACTACATCATTTATATGCAGTAAAACGGGAGAAACTTTCATATTAAGGATTTTAGAAATTGCAGAAGCAAAGGAGTAATACAGTCAGGTCCAGAAATATTGGGACATCGACACAATTCTAACATCTTTGGCTCTATACCCCACCACAATGCAGTTGGAATGAAACAAACACAGTGTGCTTTAACTGCAGACTGTCAGCTTTAATTTGAGGGTATGTACAACCAACTCAGGTGAACGGTGTAGGACTTACAGCAGTTTGCAGATGTGCCTCCCACGTGTTAAGGGACCAAAGGTAATGGGACAATTGGCTTCTCAGCTCTTCCATGGCCAGGTGTGTGATATTCCCTCATTACCCCAATTACAATGTGCAGATAAAAGGCCCAGAGTTCATTTCAAGTGTGCTATTTGCATTTGGAATCTGTTGCTGTCAACTCTCAAGATGAGATCCAAAGAGCTGTCACTATCAGTGAAGCAAGCCATCATTAGGCTGAAGAAACAAAACAAACCCACCAGAGAGATAGCAAGAACATTAGACATGGCCAAAACAACTGTTTGGAGCGTTCTCAAAAAGAAGGAACACCAAAAGACCCGGGAGACCACGGAAAACAACTGTGGTGGAATACCGAAGAATTCTTTCCCTAGTGAAGAAAACACCCTTCACAACAGTTGGCCAGATCAAGAACACTCTCCAGGAGGTAAGTGTATGTGTATCAAAGTCAACAATCAAGAGAAGACTTCACCAGAGTGAATACAGAGGGTTCACCACAAGATGTAAACCATTGGTGAGCCTCAAAAACAGGAAGGCCAGATTAGAGTTTGCCAAACAACACCTAACAAAGCCTTCACAGTTCTGGAGCAAGATCCTATGGACAGATGAGACCAAGATCAACTTGTACCAGAGTGATGGGAAGAGAAGAGTATGGAGAAGGAAAGGAACTGCTCATGATCCTAAGCATACCACCTCATCAGTGAAGCATGGTGGTGGTAGTGTCATGGCGTGGGCATGTATGGCTGCCAATGGAACTGGTTCTCTTGTATTTTTTAGAAAGGATTTTACCAGGAAGGATACATTGAGATTTCTCTCGTTTTCAAGTATGTCCTGGGTGGCGAATATGTACCGTTAGGTGTCGTGCCCAAGGACACTTACTGGAGAGGTTGCTCACTGGGATCGAACCCATGACACCACAGGCTCTCTCCACGCAGAGCAGTGATGTTACCTCTACTCCACCCAGCCGATATTGATGATGTGACTGCTGACAAAAGCAGCAGGATGAATTCTGAAGTGTTTCGGGCAATATTATCTGCTCACATTCAGCCAAATTCTGCAGAACTCATTGGAAGGCACTTCACAGTGCAGATGGACAATGACCCAAAGCATACTGCAAAAGCAACCAAAGAGTTTTTGAAGGGACAGAAGTGGAATGTTATGCCATGGCCAAGTCAATCACCTGACCTGAATCCCATTGAGCATGCATTTCACTTGCTGAAGACAAAACTGAAGGGAAAATGCCCCAAGAACAAGCAGGAACTGAAGACAGTTGCAGTAGAGGCCTGGCAGAGCATCACCAGGGATGAAACCCAGCGTCTGGTGATGTCTATGCGTTCCAGACTTCAGGCTGTGATTGACTGCAAAGGATTTGCAACCAAGTATTAAGAAGGGAAAGTTTGATTTTTTCTTTTTTTCTTTTTTTTTAAATTCTTTATTTAAGATTATGCACATCACAAATAAATGCAGTAAGGTAAGAGCCACACAGGGCCACAGCTAGACTATATTTCGCGAGAAAACAGGCCATTGAATAAGTACAGGGTAGGCAGGCAAGTACAACCAACATAAACATGGTAACAAAAGTTGTAAGCGATCGCAGGGCATAACAAAGGGAAGGGAGTCAAGAAAGGCTAAGTAAAGGGGAGAGAAGAGATGGAATAGAGAGGGGAGGGAGAAGAAAAAAAAAAAATCCGGCAAGACAGAGAAGATGGGAAAGGCAGCCCATATCAAAAGGTGGTGCTCAGCAGCGCGCCTCTGAGACCTCACTGGGAAACAGAGGGCCACAGAGGGAACCACAGGGCAAAGGTCACTGAGGGGCCAAGAGGACAGTGAGAGCCTAGGTGACCGCCCTATGGCTCACCCTCAGTAAAACCATACCTCCAACCCCAAAAAAAAAAAAAAGATAATATAAATAATAAAAAGGGGGGAGGGAAGAAAAAGTGGGTAGGAGAGGGGGAATAGGAGAGAGTGGGTTGAAAGAAAGGAAGGAAGGGGAGCATGGAGTCATCAAGTAGCAGATCTGGTTATAGCGAAGGACGGAGAGCGACCAGCGCCGATCTCGGCTGGGTGGGAGTGGAGGGTAGTCGTGTCTCAGAGGCTAGTCTGGGTCATAGGGTTGCACGACCGACGGTGACCGTGACTGTTCCCCGTCAACAGTGCCCAGACGGCGCGGTAGACCCAAGGCCGACAGGTGTGTCCGGGCCTCCTCCAAAGTCGAGGCCACAAGAACCTCAGCGCCCTGATGGATGAGTAAGGATCCCGACACACCCCAACGATAACGGACCTCGTGGGCTCGGAGAGTGGCCGTAATCTGTCCATATTGTCTCCGGGCTGCCAGGGCCAGAAATGGTAGGTCGCGGAAGACCGTAATGTCCAGTCCCTCAAATCGAAGCGGAGGAGCACGGATCGTCGCCCCCAGAAAGCGTTTTTGCACAACGACATCTCCCAACACCACGATAACGTCCTTCGTGGCGGTCTGAGGGGCCGTCGCCGCCTTGCAGACCCTGATCGCAGATAGCACTGGGTCCGGGGCACCTTCAGGGAGGGAAAGGACGGCCTTTACCATCCGGTTGGCCAGTAGCAGTAGGTCAGAGGCAGGGAAAGCGTCCGGGATACCCCTCAGCTTTAGGTTCCGCCGTCGATGTCGGGCCTCCATGGCCAACAGGGCAGACTGCAGACCGGCAACTTGGGTATGGCGTGCACTAACTTGCGAAGAGGCCTCATCTTGCGTCGCCGCCAAGGTGCAGGTCCGGGCGTCAAGCTCCACCACTTCCTCGCGGAGGGAGGAGAGATCGGAACGCACCTCCGCAATCTCTGTAGCCCACGAGGCGCGGGCGTCAGCCAGAAGGGCTCGAATGTCCCGCTTCGTCGCCGGGAGGTCCTCCGAGTTCTGCAGGGTAAGATGTGCTGCTCGCGGGGAGACATCAGGGCCCACCTCGCAGGTCACAACTTCCACCGGGGGTCGGAGCAGAGTACTCGCGTCCCTCAGGCCCGCAAGCGCGACCCGAATGTCCGGTAGACCTGGGCACTCCACTGCTCCGGACTTCTTATCTCGCTTGCCCATTGCTGGGGGGTGCGCAGGGATTGTGGAGAATGAAGGAGCACAAGGTAACAAAATGGCGATCTGCGTCTCTCCACACTAGGCCCGAAACTAGCAGCTCGATCAGGGCGAACGTGTGAAAGTCCCTCGGCAAAAATTATGTGTCACCCGGTCCCGGGCAGGTCGCAGTATGAAAAGCAGGCAGGGGTAGTCAGAAGGCAGCGTGAAAAAGTAAATATCAAAGTAATTCAGCAGGAGCTGCTCAGGCATGCGACTGCTCTCTTCAGGCACCAAGCCACGCCCCTTGAAAGTTTCATTTATGATTATTATTCTGTCCCATTACCTTTGGTCCCTTAACAAGTGGGAGGCACATCCGCAAACTGCTGTAAGTCCTACACCGTTCACCTGAGTTGGATGTACATACCCTCAAATTAAAGCTGACAGTCTGCAGTTAAAGCACATTGTGTTTGTTTCATTCCAACTCCATTGTGGTTGTGTATAGCGCCAAAGATGTTAGAATTGTGTCGATGTCTCAATATTTCTGGACCTGACTGTATATGTGAACCAGGTGAAAGAATAGCGCTCCTTCCTAATATACACTCGTGTGTCCCCCGTAACACCACCAAAGTGTACAGAAAGGTAACAGATCTTACATTTCCGTGGGAGGATAATAGCTCCGAGGATAATCCTCTGGTGAAAATACACGGCTACACAAACAGACTGAACCTCCAACAAAGAGAGGAGGGTACAATAGTGCAGATCAATCAGTATTAAATTATACAGAATATAACCAGAGTTCAGTAGTATATTGAACTCACACTTTTTGAGAGCTCCCTAGCTCTATTTTAATCGCCTCACGAACTGTTACGGGCTAGTCCGTCAGCCAGGCTCCTCTATTTCTTCAGTATCACTCTCCTTTGAATCTTAAGAAAGAGGGAAGAACTCTCATGGCATAGTACTGTAACTTTAGTCAGAAAACAAACATCCCCCGAGGAAAAGAGTATTACTCACCCTCTGAAGAGCTACACCGAGCTCTAGGGGTCCAGCGCGTGCAAATTGTTGTGGCACAATTATAGAAAGCCACTTTCGGAAAAGAGAAATCTACAGAATCACCGGAATACCAAATAAAAATAGGTTTAATACAAAAAAAACTGTATAAAACATATATAGTAAAAACTGGGAGGCCAGACGCGTTTCGCGCATCAAGCGCTTCTTCAGTGGCAGAAAAAAAGAAGTTACACTTCATTCACAAAAACACATATATATATATAAATGTCCCTCTTAACTGGGGTGGTGTCAGGCATTGGTCCGATTATTTTCGCGCCAAGAGGAGCTTCCGCTTTCAGTTTGTTTCATCGCTAAGCAGCAGCCGAGCTCCACTTCCGGATCTAAACTCCGTTCACTCGGAGTTTCCCTTCCGGGTCCTGCGCGCATGCGTAGATGTCTCCTATCTTTCGGTTTCATTTATTTCCGTCAGTAGCCCACAATGGTTCGGAGAAACAGGTCCTTCATCACATGCTCCGCTCGGCAAGATCAAAAAGCAAGAACCAAACAAAGACAAAAACATATAAAGTATATTTACATCCCAGCCAATGGGCATCATTATATCATTATATTCAAACAGTATTCTTAACACCTCAAAGCAATAGGCCTCAAACTCATTATCATAAATTACATGAGGGTCATACAGAAAACGCTGGTTAAAAACCTATCAGGTTAAAAAGAGGACTCATAAAAAATGGCACATTTCAAAATCCTTATTCAAACCTCTTGGAATTAAAGTATCAAAAAGAGAAATAAGTCTCATTTCCTCTTGATTAATCTTTTTTAGAAAGTCCTCGCCCCTCTAATCTCTCTCAACCTTACGTAAAGCATAAAAGACCAGGCCTTCAGGTGAACTATTATGTACAAGAAAAAAATTTGATGATACTGTATGCTTATCGAATCCTCGTTGGATGTTACGCACATGCTCCAGGATCCCTTACGTAGAGGGGTCTAGTAGTCCTACCAATATAAATCTTCCCATAGGGGCACACAAGGGCATACATAACATTGGTAGAATGACATGAGATAGCCTGTTTAATTTTGAACGTGTCATTAATATCAAAAACAGGACAGAATTTTCTCTTCAGTTTTAATTTTTTACAAGCAGAGCACAAGCCACATCGATAGAAGCCCTCCTTCACTGCTATTGTCTTAAAGTTATTTCTTTCATGGCGGGTGTGGCAGATTAGATCTGTATTTCTATCTATATAAGGGTCTGCCTGTATATGTGTCTATCTGCCTGTTTATACATATCTCCTCCATATAGAGTTATATTCATATTTGAGTCTGACCATTTGGATTACATTTCAGCTGTTGAGAAAGACCTGCTAAAATGGTTAGCTTTCTCCCCTGGGGGGAGGATATAACACGTAGCTGTAAAAAGGGAATTTCTTTTGTACACTGACATAGTAAATCACACCTTGGGAGCCAGCCCGGCACCAAGATCTAGACCCCATCTTTAAAGACAGGAAGCACATCCTTGATCTCTTAGGGGGGTCTGGGGGGAGAGATGGACACCTTTGGGCAATTAAAGATTAATTGACAAGGCTACTGGGCGCGCTCGAGTTTTAAGGGCACTCTGGGAAATGTAGTGCTGGAGGCTGGACCATCTGTGGGTGGGCTGGAAGGGTCAGGAAGTGTATAAATTCTGAAAACTGGCCATGTGCTTTGGCTGATCACTTGGGGTATTATTATTATTATTATTATTATTTATTTATAAAGCGCCAGCATATTCCGCAGCGCTGTACAATAAGCACAGTACAGACAGGGTTACAATACATTGAACAACATTTGACAAACAGTACAGGAGGAGATGAGGGCCCTATTCCCGTAGGGACTCACAATCTAGGAGGGTTGGGGTTGGAAACAGGAGGAGAGGACTGTAAGGTGAGAGTGATTGATGGTTGCGTCAGTGAGTTGGGTGGTAGGCTTCCCTAAATAGGAATGTTTTCAGGGAGCGTTTGAAGGAAGAGAAGTTAGGGGAAAGTCTGACAGCACGAGGGAGAGCGTTCCAGAGAGTGGGGGCTGCGCGTGAGAAATCCTGCAGTCTATCATGGGAAGAGGTGATGCGGGGAGAAGCTAGGCGCAGGTCACTGTTTGACCTTAGGGAGCGGGCTGGGGTGTATTTGGTGATTAGTGAGGACAGGTAGTGGGGCGCTGAGTTAGTGAGGGTTTTGTAGGTAAGGATAAGGATTTTGAACTTAATTCTGCAGTGGATGGGGAGCCAGTGAAGGGACTCGCAGAGGGAAGCGGCAGAGACAGAGCGGCGGGTGAGGTGAATTAGCCTGGCGGAGGCGTTCAGGATGGATTGTAGGGGGGAGAGGCGGGACAGAGGGAGGCCAGATAAGAGATTATTGCAATAGTCGAGTCGGGAGATTACCAGGGCGTGTATGAGTTGTTTTGTGGTGACAGCGGTAAGAAATGGCCGAATTCTGGAAATATTACGCAGTTGGTATCGGCAGGAGGAGGAAAGAGACTTGATGTGGGGGATGAAGGAAAGAGCAGAGTCCAGTGTAACTCCAAGACAGCGAACTTGGTTTGATGGGGAGATGGTGATACCCTCCACCGTGATAGAGAAGTCAGGAGGTGGGGAGGCATTAGAGGGAGGAATAAGTAGGAGCTCAGTCTTTGACATGTTGATCTTTAGGTGGTGGGAGGCCATCCAGGAGGAGATGCCAGATAAACAGTCACTGACTTTTGAAAGGACAGGGGGAGAGAGATCAGGGGTAGAGAGGTAGATCTGAGTGTCATCAGCGTAGAGGTGGTAATTAAAGCCAAAGCTGTTGATGATTTTGCCCAGGGAGGAGGTGTAGATGGAAAAGAGCAGAGGACCAAGGACAGAGCCTTGAGGTACACCAACAGATAGAGGCAATGAAGAGGAGGAGTTACCAGCAAAGGACACACAGAAGGACCTGTTGGATAAATAGGAGTCAACCCAAGCAAGTGCAGTGTCACCGAGACCCAGAGAGTTGAGGGTCTGTAGAAGGAGGGGGTGGTCAACAGTGTCAAAAGCAGCCGAGAGGTCAAGCAGGATGAGAATAGAATAGTGGCCGTGTTTTTTAGCAGTTAGGTGACTTTGGTGAGGGCAGTTTCAGTTGAGTGTAGCGGACGGAAGCCAGATTGCAGGGGGTCAAGTAGGGAATTGGAGGACAGGAAGAGGGAGAGGCGGTTGAAGACTAGTTTTTCTAAGAGCTTTGATGTGAAGGGAAGCAGGGATACAGGGCGGTAGTTGGATGGAGAGTTGGTGTCTAGGGATGGTTTCTTTAGTATAGGGGTAACTAGCGCGTGTTTGAAGGCGGATGGAAAGGAGCCAGTGGAGAGAGATAGGTTGAAGATGTGTGTGAGAGCAGGGGTGAGGGAGGAGGAGAGGGGAGGAATTAGATGTGAGGGAATGGGGTCGAGCGGGCACGTGGTGAGATGTGAGGAGGACAATAAGGAATTGACTTCCTCCTCAGTGGTTGGGAGGAAGCGGCAGAGGGTGGCAGAGGGGACCTGTGGGAGTGGAGGTGGCAGATAACTATCTTGTGTTGGGATGTTGCTTCTGATAGTTAGAGTTTTACTGAGGAAGTAGTCTGCCAGGTTTTGAGCGCTGAAGGCAGCTGAGGGGGGAGGTGCAGGTGGGTGGAGGAGGGTGTTGAAGGTGGACCAGAGCCGTTTAGGGTTGGAGGACAGCGTAGATATAAGAGATGAGAAGAAGGATTGTTTGGCCAAGTGGAGGGCAGAGGTGTATGACCGGAGAATAAACTTGAAGTGAACAAAATCAGCTTCAGAGTGGGATTTCCTCCAGGCACGCTCTGCAGTGCGGGAGCATCTTTGCAGGTAGCGAGTTTGGAGGGTGTGCCAGGGCTGAAGCTGGCGGCGTGGGGCCTTGCAGAGTCGAAGAGGAGCAAGAGTGTCTAGAGCAGAGATAAGCGTAGTGTTGTAGTGATTAGTGGCAGCATCAGGGCAGGTGAAGGATGAGGTATGAGGGAGGTGGTGAAGTAGGTTGGAGAATTGATGGGGGTCCACAGCATGTAGATTTCTGCGAGTGTGTGTGCGGGGTGGGGGAGCAGGGTGTTTAGGAAGTCCAGATAGGTTGAAAGAGAGAAGGTGGTGGTCAGAGATGGGGAAAGGGCGACATTTGAACTCAGAAATGGAGCAGAGGTTGGAAAAGACCAGGTCAATAACGTGACCATCGCGGTGGGTAGGGAGGAGGGAGGATTGTGTGAGTCCAAGGGAGGACGTGAGTGAAAGAAGTTTGGAGGCAGCAGGAGCGGAAGGATCGTCAATGGGAATGTTGAAGTCCCCGAGAATTAGGCATGGAAGATTAGAAGACAGGAAGTGAGAAAGCCAGGTAGCAAAGTGGTCAAAGAACTGGGAGGTTGGTCCCGGTGGGCGGTAGATGACTGCCACCCTGAGAGCCAGAGGAGAGAACAGGCGGATGCAGTGTGTCTCGAAGGAGGAGAAGGAGAGGGATGGGGGTGGAGGGAGATGCTGGTAGGTGCAGGTGGGAGAGAGCAGGAGCCCGACCCCGCCACCATTTCTCTCACCCGGTCTGGGGGTATGGCTCAAGTGTAGACCGCCATGTGAGAGAGCAGCAACGGAGGCCGTGTCAGAGGGAGTTAGCCAGGTTTCAGTTAAAGCTAGGAGGTTGAAGGAGTTTGAAAGGAAGAGGTCATGGACGGCTGTGAGTTTGTTGCACACAGAGCGAGCGTTCCAGAGGGCGCAGGAGAAAGAGGACAGGCACTGAAGGATTATGGGAATGAGGTTGCTGGGCTTGCAGGGAGGTGATTTATGTGCGATGGAGATAGGATGAGAGGGAAGTATTGGATGTGTTGTGGGGCCAGGGTTAGGGGATATGTCACCTGAATAGAGTAACAGCAGGAGGGTGAGAAAGAGAAGGTGGGAATGGGATTTGTGGGAGTGGGAGGCAGCACGAGAGTTAGAGGGAGACCATGTTCTGAGGGTACCTTCGAAAGAGGACTGATCTGTCCATTCTCTATCTCCAGGCTCCAGGAGACCATTGATGCTAGCTAATGAATAGCTCTTCGTAAGTAATGCTCTATGGTTCACCCTTTTTCTTTTATTTGCTGTGTAGTGTGTAATTAATTGATTTATTCTAGTTATAATTTTTTCTGTAACAAAGCACTGTGATTTTTCTATCATAAATAAACAAAAAAGTATTTAAGTTTTGACTCTGGCTGATGAAATCCACGCTAACTAAGAGATTGGGAGTATTGCTATTTGCTTTAAGCTCGGTTATATATAAGAAATTGTGAGTTGCGGTCGTCAGGAGACAGTGCGGTTGTTTAAGCCCTGCGTCTCCAGTCGCGATGCGCATTGTGTCCATGAGGACTGGTGGCAGCGTTACTAATAGAATAGGAAAAAGAGACTGCAGGGATTGTGGGAGACGTAGTTAGTACGCGCTTCAGGAGAAGACTTGTACTGCGTTGCAATCCTGGGATCAGTATATCGCGCTCTATGTGCCTGTTGTGAGAGAAAGGGTGGCCGGGACAGGTAGATAAGCGCGCGTAATTATCTGGGTCTAGGATAGATAGATAGTGAGCGGGTTAACCTGGCGTCTTTGCGCAGCAGCGCGCGTAGTGGGTCGTGACAACTGGTGGCAAGCGGTGGGATATCAGGTTAGTATTTGGATCTGTGAAGCAACATAGATCCAGATACTAAAGAAATTGGTTTTCCAATTTCCAGAGCAGAACTCAGTGCATTTATTAGAATTTACACAATACACAGCAGTTCCCTTCCCCCTTCTTTGTTTATCTTTTCTATCTTTTATTTGGCTGGAGTGAGAATGTCGCAACAATCATTGAAAAAGACCTTAGAACAATTATGTCGAGACAAAAATATTTCGACGAAGGATAAAAAGAAAGATGAACTTTTGCAAGCCCTCGAGGATTATGAGGCGAGGCAAGCAGTCCTGGACGCAGCAGAGCAGGGTACCACGCTTGACCCAGACGAAGGAAGCGCAAGTCCAGTGGAAAGGACAGTGTCAAGTGCTTCGCCCAAGGGTGATACTGCCCTGGATGTTTACTTGCAGACTGTTTTAAAAGATGTGGACTCTGCGGACTGGCAGACGCGGCTTCAGCTCATCCTGCAGTACCAAGAGCGAGGGGAGCGCAGAGCTGAACGAGAAGCTGCGGAGCGCAGAGCTGAGCAAGAGGCGGCAGCGCGCCAAGCGGACAGAGAAGCTGTGGAGCGCAGAGCTGAGTCTGACCGAGAAGCGGCAGCGCGCCAAGCTGAGCAAGCAGGGCGCCAAGCGGACCGAGAAGCTGCGGAGCGCAGGGCTGCAGGTGAGCGAGAAGTGGCGGAGCGCCAAGCCGAACGGGCACATCAGCTCGCTCTGGCACAGGCAAGCAGAACGCAATTATCTCCTACCCCTGCGGGCGCTGCAGAACTCTCTACACCCAGACCTCTTGCCGAGAACTGTCCCACCCTGGACAAAGATGGGGACCTGGATGTGTTCCTGCGAAGTTTTGAAAAGACTTGTCGACAGTACCAGCTGCCCAAGGAGAAATGGGCCAGGTACCTCACTCCTGGACTAAAAGGTCCAGCGCTTGAAGCCTTTGCAGAGTTACCAGCTGAGAGCGACCAGGACTATGAGGCAATTAAAGCCACGTTGCAGAGACGGTATAACCTCACGCCAGAGGTATATCGCAAAAAGTTCAGGTCCTTGCAGAAGCGGGCCGCGGAGAGCTACTTTGCAGTTGTGAGCCACCTGACCACCCTATTTCGACAATGGGTCAGGGGGCTGAAGATTGATACCTTGGAAGCCCTGGAAGACCTGTTAATCAAAGAGCAGTTCGTGCAGCTGTGCCCACCTGAGATCCAGGAATGGCTTCTGGATCGCAAACCCGAGACGGCCCTGGAAGCTGGTGAGCTGGCCGATTTCCATGCGGCCAACAGAGCGTCTGTGGACCAGAGCAGAGGTTCCCCCAAAGGATCATCAGGATGGAAGCCCAACTCCGCACAACCCCCCGACATCATGGTGGCAGCGCCCCCCTCTGTGCCAGTCTCTGCTGGGGAGGGGGGAGCGAATCCTTCTTCGCCTGGAAGAAGTGTGCGCCGTCGCTGTTTTATTTGTGACAGTGCCAATCATCTCCTGGCAGCGTGCCCACAGAGGAAGAAGCCTGCATCCACAGCTGGGGGAGGACACCCCTCAACATCACCCTCTGTCTTGTTTGTGACCAGATCGGAGGGCAGTGCTAACGTGAACCAGCAAGCAGTCATTGTCGGGACTCCGGTATCTGTGGGTTTAAGAGATACGGCGGCTGAAATAACTTTGGTGCATCCAGGGTTAGTCAGCCCTGCAGACTTTATTCCTGGCAGGACTCTAGCAGTAAAGGGTTTTGGTGGGGTACGTCCTGCGGTGCCAATGGCGCGGGTTTATCTGGACTGGGGAGCTGGGAGAGGTCTGCGGGAGGTGGGAGTGTCTGAAAATATTCCTACAGATGTGTTGCTGGGCACGGATTTGGGTAAATTGGTGTCACAGTATGTGCTGGAAAGGGATGCTGGGGATTTACCCAGGCCCACTAGTGGCTCTACAGTGGGGAGGGCTGTGAGTGGGAATGCACAACAGGATTCCTGGACGGGAGGGCAGGGGATGGCAGTGAGTCAGTCTGCGCCTGCGCCAGGTGCCAGGTGTGCCCGAGGTGTTGTGTGGTAGCATGAGGGGGCAGTGTGACTGGGAGGAAAGGCAGGGGGTGAGTGAATGCCCGTCTGCCCCCGAGTCAGCTGGTTCCCCGGACCCCATGCGTGGGGAGGCTGCGGTGCCCATGGTGGAAGTGGGTACCCGCTGGCAGTCCGCGGGGAGTAGGGCACAAGGCCCGTCTCTGCCATGTGATGGTGTGGATCAGAATGCCTGGGAGGGGTGGCAGGATACTGTGGTGTGCCTGCCCCGACCAGACTCAGGTGTGTCTGTGACGCCATACGGTTGGGAGCAAGGGCAAGGGATGACTGCGGGTCTGCTTGCGCCTAAACCAACCAGGACTCTAGTGCCCCGTGAGAATGGTGTGGATCAGAATGCCTGGGAGGGGTGGCAGGATACTGTAGTGTGCCTGCCTAGACCAGACTCAGGTGTGTCTGTGACGCCACGCGGTTGGGAGGGAGAACAAAGGACCAAGGCAGGTTCCTTTAGGGCTGAACCAACTGGGTCGGTGGTGCTGGAGGGAAGGTGTGGGCATCGGAAGGCCTGGGATGAGCAGGATACTGCGGTGTGCCAGCCTGTGTGGCGGGTGTCTGAGACTGTGCATGGCGCAGAGGGCATACTGGGTGGTCGGAAGGAGAGGCCTAGGGTGGCAGAGGGTTATCCAGGGCCTGAACCATCCAGGTTGGCGATGCCAGGTGAAAGGAGTGGAGGGCAGAACATCCTGGATGGGCAGGATACTGTGGTATGCCAGTCTGTGTCGCATGTGTCTGAGGCTGCGGGTGTCACCGAGCGCATGCTGTGTGGTCAGGAGGAAGGGCCTGGGGTGGACGCGTGTTGCCCTGGGGGAAAGCCAACCAGATTCCCAGTACCACAGGAAACTGATACTGAGCAACCTCCCTGTAGAGGAGGGTGGCATACGGCTGTATGCCCATCGGTTATGAAGCAAGGCGTGCTTGATAAACTGTGGGACACAGTGGGGAAACTGTGTGCAATGGAGGGCGAGATGAGCGTGAGTGTGGAGAATCCTGTGCCCCATCTGTATGGTTCCCGAAATTCTGAATGTGCGGGGACAGTGAGAGACGGGAGGCAGTGGGTCCTGGTGTGTCTCCTGTGACCTCCCAGCCATCTGCCCAGAGCCAGGTACGATGCTTGACTCCGTTGGCAGATGCAGCGGGGACGTTTACTGGGGAGCGGGGCGCTTCACCCTGTTTCTCCATACCCCCTGCTGTAAGAATGGCTTCAGAGCAGGCTACGGGTTACGAGGATTCTGCTGCCTGTAAGACTGAGGTGCAAGCTGAGAGTGAGCCACACGTGCTGCACCCGGAGGGGCTGCAGAAGCACAGGGGCTTCTCCGAGTCTGTGCCATGCTGCGAGTACGGTGCGAGTGACCCCCTTTCCCGGGCTTGGGAGAGGTGGGAGAGAATGGTGGAGTCGCCAAAGGCCTACATGGGGCAATGTGTGATGCGGTTGCGAGAGGGAATGCACGCTTTGGTGGGCAAAGTGCACGGACACCTGTGCGTCCCCCACTCCGTCATAGCGCCGGCGACTGGTGCAGGTGCCAGATGCCCGTTGGCGAACCCATGTTAAGACGCACGTGAGAGGCATGTTAGTTAGCCCCTCCCTTTCTGCGTCTCCTTTGTATGGGAGATGTGGCAGATTAGATCTGTATTTCTATCTATATAAGGGTCTGCCTGTATATATGTGTCTATCTGCCTGTTTATACATATCTCCTCCATATAGAGTTATATTCATATTTGTGTCTGACCATTTGGATTACATTTCAGCTGTTGAGAAAGACCTGCTAAAATGGTTGGCTCTCTCCCCTGGGGAGGATATAACACGTAGCTGTAAAAAGGGAATTTCTTTTGTACACTGACATAGTAAATCACACCCTGGGAGCCAGCCCGGCACCAAGATCTAGACTCCATCTTCAAAGACAGGAAGCACATCCTTGATCTCTTAGGGGGGTCTGGGGGAGAGATGGACACCTTTGGGCAATTAAAGATTAAATTGACAAGGCTACTGGGCGCACTCGAGTTTTAAGGGCACTCTGGGAAATGTAGTGCTGGAGGCTGGACCATCTGTGGGTGGGCTGGAAGGGTCAGGAAGTGTATAAATTCTGAAAACTGGCCATGTGCTTTGGCTGATCACTTGGGGTACCTTCGAAAGAGGACTGATCTGTCCATGCTCTGTCTCCATGCTCCAGGAGACCATTGATGCTAGCTTAATGAATAGCTCTTCGTAAGTAATGCTCTATGATTCACCCTTTTTCTTTTATTTGCGGTGTAGTGCGTAATTAATTTATTACAGTTTTATTTATTCTAGATTTATTCTAGTTATAATTTTTTCCGTAACAAAGCACTGTGATTTTTCTATCATAAATAAACAAAAAAGTATTTAAGTTTTGACTCTGGCTGATGAAATCCACGCTAACTAAGAGATTGGGAGTATTGCTATTTGCTTTAAGCTCGGTTATATATAAGAAATTGCGAGTTGCGGTCGTCAGGAGACAGTGCGGTTGTTTAAGCCCTGCGTCTCCAGTCGCGACGCGCGTGGTGTCCATGAGGACTGGTGGCAGCGTTACTAATAGAATAGGAAAAAGAGACTGCAGGGATTGTGGGAGTCGTAGTTAGTACGCGCTTCAGGAGAAGACTTGTACTGCGTTGCAATCCTGGGATCAGTATATCGCGCTCTATGTGCCTGTTGTGAGAGAAAGGGTGGCCGGGACGGGTAGATAAGCGCGTGTAATTATCTGGGTTTAGGATAGATAGGGAGCGGCTTAACCTGGCGTCTTTGCGCAGCAGCGAGCGTAGTGGGTCGTGACAGTGGGTATGGCTTCTGACGATTTGTTGCTTTATCGTTCGTGCACCCCTATTGATAATTTTTGGGTTATCCTCCAAAATTCCTTGAAGTATCGGATCTTTTTTTAAGATATGCCAGTATTTACGTATTGAATGATTAATAGCACGTGTATGGCTGTTATAATTATAGATGAAGGGAATAGAGAAATTCTCTTTTTCCCCGCGCTCCCTATACTGGATAAGAGTCCTCCTATCTTTACCCTGAATATCTTTCAGGACATCCATTAGGCCTTCCTCCTTATAACCTTTTTTTCTAAAGTCGCCAATCAATTTATTTGCTTGGAGATCAAACACTTTACTTTCTGTACAGTTCCTTCTCAGTCTGGTAAGTTGGCTCCTAGGGGCACTTCTAAGCCATGCCGGGGCATGGCAACTTGTGGACTCTATATAATTGTTTACGTCCACAGGTTTGAAGAAAGTTTTTGTCTTGATATTTCCTTCCTCAATATAGAGTGTTAGATACAAAAAATTGATTGTTTCCTTACTATATTGTAGGTCTAATATAATCCCCCAGTCGTTCCGGTTTAACGAGCTATGGAACTCTTTCAAACTTTCCTCATCTCCCTTCCAAATAATAAAAAGATCATCTATATATCTTTTGTAGAGGACTAAGTTTTGCGCCCAGCCACATGAAACCCCGACCACTGGGATTCCCAGTGTGCCATAAAGAGGTTTGCGTAGCTGGGCGCAAAACGAGTCCCCATAGTAGTCCCTGTACGCTGTAGGTAGAACTGATCATTAAAAGAGAAATAGTTATTCTGGAGGATAAAGAGAATACCCTCCAAAATAAAATCCACTTGTTCTGCAGGATAAATTTGATATTGATTTAGATGATAACGTACTGCCTTACAGCCCTTAGCATGCGGTATTATGCTATATAAAGATTGCACATCGCATGTAACAAGTAGAAAATCAGATTCCCATTTAAAATTTTCCAAAATTTGTAATAGCTTAACCATGGGTTGAAGAAGGATGTCCAAATATTGCGATAGATGGCTAGTAACAGATTTTACACCCGATATGATGGGCCTCACTGGCAGATGGACTGGATCTTTATGGATCTTCGGGAGAAGGTAAAACACAGGGAACTTAGGAAATGGAGGGTTAAGGTATTTTAATTCTTGTTTATTCAGAATGCCCGCATCACTCCCTCTATTGAGTAAATTGGATAGTTCTATTCTTATAGCTTGGGTGGGGTTAGACGGCAGCGAAAGATACGTTATATTATCATTTAGTTGTCTGAGGGCCTCCTGGTCATAAAATTCTTTATCCATTACAACTATCCCACCGCCCTTGTCAGCAGGCTTTATAATGATCGTCGGATCATTCTTTAAATTTAACAATGCATCTTTTTCATCCTTAGTAAGATTCGGTTGTAGTTTCTTTAAATGGATTTTATTAATATCAGCCATAACCATATACTCAAAAATCCTCATCTCCTCTGAGATCATATTCCGTGGGTAGAAAGAGGAACCTTCCTTAACCCTTTCGCTGCTGAGGCTTTTCCCGCCCCTGTGCTGAGGTCATTTTTACCGGTTTTGCTCATCATGTTTAAACGTGTTTTGAAGGCTTATTTTAGTATATGACCCAGACATATTATATATCGTTCTTTCCGTCAGACTCGGTAGATTCATAATATGTCATTATTATATGTATACGTTATGTCATGTCTGTATATTATAACAAAAAATGCAATAAAATATGTATTTTCAATAATTTACAATGTGTAAAGTGTTTTTTTTCACATTTTAACATGCGAGCAATTGCGGTTATATTTTGTATGGGGTGCGTTTGTTAAAAAAATTAGAGATGGGGTCTCGTTACATTTTTTTTGGGGAACATTACACTATTTTTAACAAACGCACCGCATACAAAAATCGTTAGTGCAGCATCATTGTTCACATTATAATTGAAATGGGAACAATATTGCTGCATTAACAAACCAAAAAAAATAAAAAAAAAGTGTTTATTTTTTTTTTATAATTTTTTTTTAATTTTTTTTTTTTTTACAACATTTTTCACTTTCATGTTTGGTATCGTTGGAACGGCCATGCTCTGGCCGATCCAACCATACCAAAATTTAACCCCTAGCTGCCACGGATCGGGAGATAGGGAGTTCCAATGAACTCGCTATCTCCACCGTTGGTGGCAGTTAAGGGTTAAGTCCAGGACTGGCGTCATCGTGCTAAGCACGATGACGCCAGTCCTCAGGGGGAGTTCCCGGAGGCTTGGCCGACATCCAAGATGTCGGCCAGCTCCGGGAAAGGATCGCGAACCGGCGCTTTTCAGCGCCGATTTGCGATCCAGCTCCCCAGGGGTTAATGCCAGGCATCATTTGGAAGGGCAGGCTGTTCCCTTCCAAATGATAGCTGGGTTAACCCCCGCAGAGCCGCCGATCGGGAGGGAGAGAGGTCCGAAGGACCTCCCTCCTCCCTTTCAGGCGCCTCCTCCGCACATGCGGGGGGGGCACCTGAATTAGGTGTCATCGCGCTGCCGCGATGACACCTAATTCCGGCGGCTGTGGTCCCAGATGCCGGGCTGACATCGAGGATGTCAGCCCGCACCGGGGGGGCCAGCGATCGGCCGGAACCCGGCCGAACGCTGACCCCAATGGGAGGACGCGCTCAGCGCGTCCTCCGCATACCAGCGGGAATGCTGAGGACGCGCTGAGCGCGTCCTCAGCATCCAAGTGGTTAAGGCCTGAATGAGTAAACTGTGAATCAACTATCTCTCTTTCAGTAGGATTCTTCAGAAAGAACTTTTTCAAGCACATCTTTCTTTGAATTTTTTTTAAATCAATAAAAACACCAAATTTATCCACCTTTGTCTTTGGTGCAAATTTTAAACAACCTACCAAGGGCTTTAATTTCGTGCTCATTTAAAATACGAATACTGAGGTTGAATATGCCATTTGTACACGGTGTTACCTCCCGTTTCGATGCTTTAACAAGTGTTTTTATTTCTTTCCTTTCTTTCTGAGACCTTCCTCCCCTAGCACCCAGTTTGTTTTTTCCCATCCCCTTTTGCGCGGAATAGCTCCTAGTTGGCTGACGATTTTTATAACCGGTTCTAGGGGCATATTGGTGAGCTTTAGTGGTTTTGTGGCCGCTGGACGAGATTTTAAAAAAGACTCATTAGTACAGACGGGGGGATTTTTTAGAAGTGGCCTGCCTTTATTCCAGGGGGATTTCCACGCATACTCCGAAGGGCTCATAGCTGATCCAAAACTATCTTCTAGAGTATTTAAAATTGGATTAGTCACTTACGTGCCCACATCCAAATTAACTCCTTTTACATCCTTTTGGATTTTCTTCAGCACCGGGGAAAGTCCACACACTGACTCATCATGGTAGAGGCTCGAAAGGTCAATTTCGTGATCTTCATTTGGATCTTTCCCTCTAAAGCAATGAGGGATCTGGAGATCTGTCTGGGTGGGTTCCTCCAGAGTCACAATGCTTGAAGGACCCTCCTTTCTTTTCTTAGATGGTACAACATCTAAGAGATCATTTTAGGGGTTAGATTTTCCCTTTCCTGTTCTGAAAACCTAACTTGAGCCCGACTATGGATTGGAGTAAGGTTAGGATTTCCTAATAGGGGTAGAGCTATCAAACCTGTGTGAGTTCAATATACTACTGAACTCTGGTTATATTCTGTATAATTTAATACTGATTGATCTGCACTATTGTACCCTCCTCTCTTTGTTTGTTGGAGGTTCGGTCTGTTTGTGTAGCCGTGTATTTTTTTTTTACCAGAGGATTATCCTTGGAGCTATTATCCTCCCACGGAAACGTAAGATATCGGTTACCTTTCTGTACACTTTGGTGGTGTTACGGGGGACACACGAGTGTATATTAGGAAGGAGCGGTGTTCTTTCACCTGGTTCACATTTTTTCAATTGTTATTGTGGTGAGGGGAACACATTTGTCAGAACGTGTAGCGATCCGAATCGACATCTAAGCGCCATTTATACATCCTGTCTCTTTATTCCTGACTGTATATGTGCCTGTGGGGCCAATACGTGGGTAGAACGAAAAGAGAATTAAAAGTACGCATCCTAGAACATATGAATAATATAAGGAAAAGGATTGATCATAGTGTCCCTAATCATTGTGGGAAATGTCCCTTATTTAAAGAGGATAATTTAATCTGGATGGGGATTGAACTGGTACCCCCCGATTGGAGAGGAGGAGATTCTATTAAGATTTTAGCTGGGTGGAGTAATGTCACTGCTCTGCGTGGAGAGAGCCTGTGGAGTCATGGGTTCGATCCCGAGGAGCACCTCTCCAGTAAGTGTCCTTAGGCAAGACACCTAACCGTACATACTCGCCACCCAGGACATACTTGAAAACGAGAGAAAGCTCAATGTATCCTTCCTGGTAAAATACTTTCTCAAAAAAAAAAAAAAATTGGATTTACAAATTAAGAACTTGGCAGTCTGGGGGGGTTAACTCTAGAAATAGATATTGTTAATTGTCTGTAAGGAGTATATTATTATTAGCTTTTTTTATATATATATATATATATATATTTTTATGTATTTATAGAATATTAAACGTGTCTTCTATAATTCGATTTTTAATATAGGGTTTTATATATATTTTGTATCTAGTTTTTATATGGTCACCACAGGTTAACCATGGTTTATATGTTCATATGATCATCAAATGGTGTATTATATGTAATTACGCTATTTAAATAGTCATACATGTTTTTTATGTGTCTTTTTCGGGGGCATTTGAGTAAGAAAAATGCCAGATGCCACGATGTATACATTCATATGCATAGGAAATGGAAGATAGATGGCTTTGATATGCGTGGAAAACAACACAGCGCAAGTAACGAGATAAGGGAAACGCCGGACATAAGGAATTTCAAAGATGGCGGCTGGAGCATGCGCCTGCATGGAATAACGATTACTGATTGGCTAATGAGAATGAAAGTAAGAAGGACGATAGTTTCCGATCAGCGGGCGAAGATTAAGGTTTATTGGAAACACGAGGAAGACAGAGACCGCTAATGGGGGGCTATATAAAGTGGGTGAAAGACTATGGACTTTAGATTCCTGAGGAAGTGGTTATAGACCACGAAACGCGTTGAATCATTGTTGTTTGACCTGATTTTTTATTGCTTTAATAAAGTTCCATATCTATAATCGAAATGTCAGTGTTTATGTTCTTCTACTGACTATTTTCACTAGTGAAAATAGAGAGAGGGGAGGGAGAATTGAATGAAAAGAGGGGGGAATGCAATGTAAAGAGAAAGTGGGGGAGAGAATGAAGATGAGAGAGGGGAGAGAAGGGAGAGAGAAGGGAGGGATAATTGAATGGAAAGAAAGAGGGGGAATGCAATGTAAAGAGAAAGTGGGGAAAATAATGAAAAGAGAGAGAGGGGAGGGAGAATTGAATGGAAAGAAAGAGGGGAAATGCAATGTAAAGACAAAGTGGGGGAAATAATGAAAAGAGAGAGAGGGGAGGAATGGAATGAAAAGAGTGGGGGGAGAGAATGGAATGGAAAGAGGGGGGCGTGCAATGAAAAAGAAGGGGAATGAAATTCAGTGAACTCCGCATATTACTGTGGAGCTCCACAGTAATGTGCAGTGTTTATGGGGGTGTCACAGAGCTCCACTGTAATGTGTGGTGTTTATGGGGGTGTCACAGAGCTCTACAGTAATGTGCGGTGTTTATGGGGGTGTCAGAGCTCCACAGTAATGTGCGGTGTTTATGGGGGTGTCACAGAGCTCCACAGAAATGTGCGGTGTTTATGAGGGTGTTACAGAGCTCCACAGTAATATGTGCAGTGTATGAGCGTGTCACAGAGCTCCATAGCAATAAAACTCACAAAAAAAAGGAACGTCGCTGTGTAAGAAAAAAAAAAAAAGTAGGCTGCTCAGTCCAAAATGCCCGGCCTATATTTTGTTCCAGTCCAGGCCTGCCCGTGAGTGCCCATGTGATTGTATACCTTTCGGCACTTGCATGAGTGTATGCTTATGAGCGCCTGTGTGAGTGTATACCCGTCAGTGCCTGTATGAGTGTAAACCTTTCAGCACTTGTGTAAGTGTATGCTTGTGAGCGCCTGTGTGAGTATACCTGTGAGCACCTGAGTGTACCAGTGTTAGTTTCTCTAGGCGTGTTTCTTACTCTGGCAGTGTCTTTATCACTGTCTGTCTGTGTCTCTGTCAGTATGAAAAAAATCTGGATATTGACCTGCGCCTAGCGTCTCCCTGCATCACCTCTTCCCATGATAGACTGCAGGATTTCTCACGCGCAGCCCCCATTCTCTAGAACGCTCTTCCTCGTACGGCCAGACTTTCCCCTAATTTCTCTTCCTTCAAACGCTCCCTTAAAACATTCCTATTTAGAGAAGCCTACCACCCGACTCACTGACACAACCATCAATCACTCTCACCTTGCAGTCCTCTCCTCCGGTTTCCAACCCCAACCCTCCCAGATTGTGAGTTCCTATGGGAATAGGGCCCTCATCTCCTCCTGTACTGTTTGTCAAATGTTGTACAATGTATTGTAACCCTGTCTATACTGTGCCTATTGTACAGCGCGGCGGAATATGCTGGCGCTTTATAAATAAAGAATAATAATAATAATTTGGGTCTGTGGTCCGGGGTCACTGTAGAATGTATGAGCAAGTTGTGATCACCCAACTCGAGGATTAAGGGAGTTTTATTTTTTATTCCACCCAAGTGGACCACAGAACATTTCAACTCAAAATGAGTCTATGTCAAGCTTATCACTCATGATTCTCATCTGGAATCAGTATTAAAAAAAAAAAAAAAAAACAAGAGCTCTGAGAACCTGACATGAAGTGAATTTGCAAAACTACTTAAAGAATCTATTCTTCCCTCTTGTCCCGCAATGCAGAGGAGAGCACAACCCATGACCGCCTCCTGTTTTCTCTTGCGTTAGGATGCTGAGACAGAGTACGTGACGCAATCAGATGGGGACCTCAGTCATCCTTCATACGTAAAGTGTGTATGAAATAGGAATCAGATTTTTAGGGATTTCGTGCCGCGGTGGAGAAATAATAACCAGACAGAGATTCTTCAGGAAGGCAGGATTTATTCACCGAGACTCAGTGGCATCATGGCAAGACGACCAGCAATGAGTCCAGAAGCACTTTTGCATATACATTTTATAGCCCCCGATGACGCGTGAAACTTTTCAGTTGGTAGTATAGATTTACAGATAACAGATAACAAAAAAACAGAATCTCATTAGCGGCCGTTCCCTCTAATCTATGCAGGAATCGTGGTTTCGGCTCATGCCCTGAGGGGTCTTGCTTGCTGGACACCTGGACAAACTTCTTTTGCACACGGTTCAGGGCTTTGCACACGGCTCAGGTTAACCCTTTGAGAACTTTCTTAACTATATCAGTTCAAGTTACATAATCTTTTAATACAAACTATTTTTCGCCAACCCATTCCTCCTTCATTCCCCCCTTTTGGCCATGAGTCCATGCTTTCATGGGCTCCTAGCCAAATATAAAATACCCGGGTACCAAAGGATAACAGCAACGCTGAGTCTGTGAGTGCCCTGTAGTCGGGTGCTATACCATGAGGGATCTATAATTAGGTTGGGGTTGATTTTTCTCGTTGGCCATGCAGTGGGCCAGGATACATAAAATGACTTTATACCCCAAATAGCAGACCAAGATAACAATACCAATCATGAGAATAACAAACAGTGATGTATGGGACCCAAAATGCAACCAAAGAATCTTCAATTAAACAACTACATATAAAGTGGGTGGAAATCCCTCACAGCGGCCACTAGTGTATAATTAAATAACTAGAGTGGTATATTTCATATCTAGGGATTTGGATCACTCTTTTTTAATTTTTTTCAACGGCTGAGTAAACACTGTATGTGATTAAAGCAGAGAACACAAAACAAGATCAGGAGTACTATCATGGTTGCAGGGTACAGTTAAACTACAGACCCAGCAGTCTTACAGCACAAGTGGTTAGCAACCACATATTTATATTAACAGATTCTGGGGTACCAGGCTTCATTTGTCATAGTGCTGCACAAGGCTAGCAGTTGGATTTACGGGCTGGTATACATGGGGTATTCTCGGATCAATCGGGGGAATACATAACTCAATATACAGAAAACTCAGTTATCGATACATTTACAAGGGAACCAATTACAACTGCTCCCTTGTGTTTCTCCAGAACTCCTTTTCCTCTTTGTTTCCATTCTTCAACTGTGCGACGGCACCTCAGCTTCCGGAGTGAGGGCTGCAGAGTAGATGATCTGTGAAGAACAGTTTCGCGGGCAGCCCTTTGGGCTAAAAACCCGTCTTTCCCTCGTTGGCAAGTGACCAGGCGTTATTATGTCCTTCGAAACCACTCGCTAGCGGATATGAGAAGGTCGGTCAAAAGAGAGTGTGAGGCACAATTTTTCACGGGTAACCTCTTGGCTACCTGTCTTTTCCTTCGCTGGCAGGTGGTCAGGCCTTATTGTGTCCCTCAAAACCACCTACTTGCTGATATCAGAAGGTAGCTGTGAGACGCAGATTCAGAGGATTGTCTGGATCAGGATGACTTCTCCACTTTGGATTTGCAGATAGCAGAGGAGGTGCAGCTGGTTTCAGATGAGAGTGGTGTATCCAGGGAACACTTCTGTAACTTTTACGGCCATCTGTGCAGGACAGACAAGGAGCGGCCTAACTGGATCACTTGGTGACAGAGGTTGCTTTCACCCAAAGTCCTTTAGTCATGGTTTTTATCAGCGGATTAGGACGTCCAAACAACAACTTAGAGACTGAGGTTCAGAGGAGCACTTGGACTTCACCGGATGTGGAACAGGACCATAGGTAAGGCTTCCAGCCACTTCAGAGAAGTTACTTGGCACATTTTTGCAAGCCATTTTTTTCCTCCGTTCCACCTTCCCTGAGCTTTGAGGCGGTAGGCTATATGCAACTTCCACCTGATTTGTAGGGTTTGGGCCAAGGCCTGTAGTATTTTATGGACAAAGGTGGGCCCATTATCAGAGCCGATCTCCGAAGATATCGCATATTGTGGAATGATCTCATACATGAGACATCGGACTACTTCTGTGGTCTTTTCTGTACGGGTGTGGTGCTCTTCTACCCAGCCGGTTAAGGTACAGATGAACACCAGGAGGTATTTGTAGCCTTTACAGGGAGGCATAACTGTGAAGTCCATCTGTAGAAATAACATTGTATCAGTCCTACAGAGACTCTACCAGGAGGCAAGATAGGTCTCTGTCTGGGGTTGTTTCGGGCACGAGTCACGGTCTTACAGAGGGATGGCAGGTGTGGCACATAGAACTCGAGCTCTAACTGTTTCTCCATAGTAGTCTTTCCGCTGTGTGTACTATTATGCAGACTCCAGACTAACTCTGGGGCTATGGTAGAGGGTACCACAATACGATTGTCTTTCAGAATATACCATCCACTGGAGTCGTAGGCACCAGGCTCAGAAATTAACCATTCATGATTCGTTTCAGAGTATACAGAAACTCATTCCATTAGTGGTGCAGGAATCAGGGTGGCCACAACTGGCAGCTTCCTTGGCGGCTTAGTCAGCTTTACGGTTTTCTCGGGGAACAACTTATTTTCCTTTCTGATGTCCCTGGCAGTGGATAACACTCACTGCTTTAGGTATCCAGATGGCTTCCAAAAGGACTAGAACCTCGGAGGCATACTTGGCTTGTTTTCCATGTCCCCCCCTTTGTGGATTCATACAGAGGTTTTGCTGTTACTGCGTAGAATCTGATGTCTACTCTTGGGGGGTGGGTATACGGCAGACCTATTCTTTCTGGACGGCCAACTGGGGCGTACTCCATGCTGAGACACAGAACTTCAGAACCCCATATTTGAGAAGGCACTGCAGGGTGCCATCAATCACCACCTCATTAGAGACACCTGGCTCTTTTACAGAACAGAATTCAGTTTTTCATTAGTCTTTCAGCGGGTCGCGTTTGTTTCTTTTCCAGTCTCTTTAGCATGGTGGAAGAAGAAATAACACTATTTGGACTGTCTCTTTCCAAAAGCTGTTTTTGGAGGCAAAGTAACACATGTTTCACTTTTTGGGGGCTACAATGGTGTCTGGGGTCATTTTTGCTTTAACTGTGTCTGCACTCTACACCCGGTCCATCTTTGACAATGTGCTTGATAGGGGTTCCCAACAAACATCGCCACATCCACACTCACAACTGCTCTATTTTCTTTTCTATTTCCTTTGTTTCCAGTCACTCCCCATCCCTTACATTCATATGAATCAGGACCCCCCAGAGGCTGAGGGTGGGGCTCTCCACCAGTTGCTCTTTTCATGAAGGGGTATGGGATTTCGGGGATACCTGGAATAGGGGCGTTTATCTATCAGGGAGGATACCATCAATTTCATTCTTAGACACACCCGACCTTGTCAATTTATGCCATACTTGCCGCCTAGACATTGACATCTGATAGTTCTCACGTTCACTCCTAACCTTCTCCATCAAGTCAATTTTACACCCATTTTAACAATCTTGTTCTCATACTAGCAGTGAAATCTTCCATATCAGGTTCCTCACAGTTATTTGCAGTCAATCCCACCACACATCCCATAATGCGAACCCTGTGAATGACATCTTCCATTATTATACAGGGGGATGTGGGCTCTAATCTGCATGTAAAGGGAACACATGGGCCGGTCTAATAACATCCATTAAAAAGGGACATTAACTCTCACAGATCTGGATCGCCTGAAGGCATTTCTAACTTGTGAACATGGGACAGCTTAACCTCACATCCCCAACTTCTGATGCATTGAAACCAGGGCCGGATTAACGTAGGGGCGGATGGAGCGGCAGCTCCAGGCCCCTTCCATTAAATAGGCCCACAGCTGCCCCAAGAATAGAGGAGCCACCGGCCGTCCGACAGATCTGCCACACGCGCACACACACAGCACACACACACCGTGATGAAGCCGATCCTCTCAAGCGGCCCCACCGTGTTGTAAAATGTGCAGGAGTATTTTGGGGCAGAGCAGCCACTAGGTGTCACTCATCAGCTGCTCCGTGAGACACGGCTGCTCCTCCCCATCCTCCAGCACCTCTTCCTGTTTCCAGCCATGTGGAAGGAAGGCGACTGGTAAGGAGAGCAGCTGAGCAGCAGCCAGGGAGAAAGGTAAGCTTCCCCAGCTGATGATTCACCCGGGCAGCTTTTTTTTAATTTACCTTCACCCCTTATCCCCACCCTGCAGCTCTCCCTCTGAACTCATTCGGAAGGAGGGGCAGCATGCAGGGGGACAATAAAGACACAGACAGGAAGAGGGATCACAGACACAGAGAGAGAGGGGGGATGAAAGAAAGAGAGAGGAGGTGATGAAAGAAAAGAGAGGAGGTGATGAAAGAGAGAGGAGGTGATGAAAGAGAGAGGAGGTGATGAAAGAGAGAGGAGCAGGTGATGAAAGAAAGAGAGGAGGTGATGAAAGAAAAGAGAGGAGGTGAAAAGAAAGAGAGGAGGTGATGAAAGAAAGGAGGGAGGTGATGAAAGAAGAAAGAGAGAGAGGAGTGAGGTGATGAAAGAAAGAGAGAGGATGAGGTGATGAAAGAAAGAGAGAGGAGGTGATGAAAGAAAGAGAGAGGAGGTGATGAAAGAAAGAGAGAGGAGGTGATGAAAGAAAGAGAGAGGAGGTGAAGAAAGAAAGAGAGGAGGTGATGAAAGAAAGAGAGGGGGGATGAAAGAGAGGGGATGAGAGAGAGGGGGATGAAGAGGGGGTGAATGAGAGAGAGGGGATGAATGAGAGAGGGGATGAAAGAGAGGGGATGAATGAGAGGGGATAATGAGAGGGATGAATGAGAGGGATGAAATGAGAGGGATGAAGAGAGAGAGGGGATGAAAGAGAGAGAGGGGATGAAAGAGGGGGGATGAAAGAGAGAGGGGATGAAAGAGAGAGAGGGGATGAAAGAGAGGGGGATGAAAGAGGGGATGAAAGAGGATGAAAGAGAGAGGAGGGGATGAAAGAGAGAGAGGATGAAAAGAGAGAGAGGGATGAATGAGAGAGGGGGTGAATGAGAGGGGATGAGAGAGGGGAATGAAAGAGAGAAGGAATGAAAGAGAGGAGAGAGGGGAATGAAAGAGAGGTGGAATGAAAGAGGGGATTGAAAAGGGGGTGAAAGAGGGGGAATGGAAGAGGAGTCACAGAGAGACAGGAGTCACAGGGATGAGAGGAGTACAAAGAGAGTGAGGGATGAGAGGAGTACAGAGAGGGATGAGAGGAGTACAGAGAGGGATGAGAGGAGTACAGAGAGGATGAGAGAGGAGTACAGAGAGAGGGGATGAGAGAGGCGTACAAAAAGAGCGAGGGATGAGAGGCGTACAGAGAAGAGAGCGAGGTATGATTGAGGAGTACAGAGCGAGAGATGAGAGAGGCGTACAGAGAGAGTGAGGGATGAGAGAGGAGTACAGAAAGAGTGAGGGATGGGATGCGTACAGAGAGCAAGGGATTAGGGAGGAGTACAGAGAGCGAAGGATGAGAGGAGTACAGAGAGAGGATGAGTGGAGTACAAAGAGAGTGAGGATGAGTGGAGTACAGAGAGAGCGAGGGATGAGAGGAGTACAGAGCGAGCGAGGGATGAGAGAGAGTACAGATAGAGCGAGGGATGAGAGGAGTACAGAGAGAGCGAGGGATGAGAGGAGTACAGAGAGAGCGAGGATGAGAGAGGAGTACAGAGAGAGCGAGGGATGAGAGAGGAGTACAGAGGAGAGCGAGGGATGAGAGAGGAGTACAGAGAGAGCGAGGGATGAGAGAGGAGTACAGAGAGAGCGAGGGATGAGAGAGGAGTACAGAGAGAGCGAGGATGAGAGAGGAGTACAGAGAGAGCGAGGGATGAGAGAGGAGTACAGAAAGAGGGGTGAGAGGAGTCACATAGAGGGATGAATGAGAGATGAGTCACAGAGGAGTCAGAGAGAGAGACGGACGGAGGAAAGGACTCAAAGATGTGTGACAGGGGTGGGAAAGAGTACACAGAAATGAGAGATACTACTTATACATACAGCACACATTACTGTGAGTTTTATTGCTGTGGAGCTCTGTGATACGCTCATACACTGCACATTACTGTGAGTTTTATTGCTGTGGACTCTGTGATACGCTCATACACTGCACATTACTGTGAGTTTTATTGCTGTGGAGCTCCGATACGCTCATCTGTGAATATATTATTCATGACTTCTCTATAGACAATTCACTGCCACTGAAGATTGTTGAATTTTGACGAATTGCACCGTATTTCCGCTGTCAAATGAGCCAGTATTTGGCGAACTGACAGTTTTAGTAAATAGACGAACTGACACGAAATTGCACCATAGGGTGAAATTCACCGTTCGGTGCAGTTCGGTGGCAAGTTCGGGGCTTAGGAATAACCCCTTCTGTTAACGCACTCCTACGTCAGTCGCCCCAGCCACAAAACCACTCCTTTCACTCCAGCCACACACATTCATCAATCTCTATGACGCATAGCCCCCATTCACATCACATTCGGGTCACTTTCACTCTATGAATGATTTTTTTTTCTGCAGCAGATATTTTTATTATTTATGGGACCTTTTTTAGCATTTAAACACATTTTAATGCATTTTTATTGGTTAAATACAAGAATAGTGTAGTTCCATTTATTGTTTTTGTCTGCAGTCCAGCGGGCTTCAGTGGCGTTCGGCTGTCAGTCCGGCAGCATTTGGCTGGGACCCTGGGTTGTCCATAGTCACTTGCAGTAGACAACCCAGGAAGTCTGCCATCGTACGACCTAGGTTTGTCCGTAGTCTGACGACCACGTTGGACGTCAGAATATGGACCCAGTGGACGGTCAGCCTAAGTCATGTTCCGTTGTAGTGCTATAAGTAAATTTTTAAAAAAGGTGTAAATATCCTTTCAGATAAGCAAAGCAACGCGGATCGATGGTTGCCTAAGTATCTAAAAATAGGCCCACCGAAATCCTCAGCACCAGGCCCATGATACCCTTAATCCGGCCCTGATTGAAACACACAAATATTCTTAAAATCTACTTGGCTGGTTTAACCAGCTCATTTTAATCGTAACTGGGCAATTCATCACTTATCAGTACAATCAAATCACCTCTTGGTTTGAATGGACTTCAAACATTCCTCAGTCAAAACCCCTTTTTTTAATTAATTGCAGGTCTCTAATTTATTCCTTTCATTCACTGCCTTCTGTACACGGTTTATTATCATCCATCCAATTTTAGCAGCACATTTACGTTCACTTTTACTGTATGTACTGAGATTTAAGCTCTGTGATTCACCTAAATCTGGATCAAAATCTGAAATAGCTCCTAAGAATTGATCCATATTTTACAACTTTCTTTCCAAATAAAGGCAACGTAACAAACTTAAAAAAGCAGCAATTTTAAAGCAGACTAGTGAAACCGTCTTAATTATCAAACGCACATCACTCGCTAGAGCTTTTTAATATTAGGTGATATCCTGCTCGATATGCCTTTTAAAATAGTTTGCGTTGCTATGGATGAATTATTTGCGCCACGGTTGTACAATTATAGCCAAGTCATCAGTATGTGGCTATGCCCAAAATGGCGGACAGCTATGTGCTTGCCATGTCGGCCTCAAAATGGCGGGCAGCCACTTGCTTAATGAAAAGCAACAAGCGACATTGTACAGAGCCATAAATGCACTTAATATCATCCAAAAACCCCAATGCAATATCTGGTATTCAGGCAGGGTTATCTCTAATCGCAGAACCTATACATAGATTCAGGGCGTTTCACAACCTTCATGAAGGACCCCGTATTAGTACAAAATATATATATATACACATATATCCAACCAGACTTTCTGAAAACACAAAAAGAACTCTTAGGGTAGTTAACCCTTTCTTGTATCACATTAATGCACAATGTGGCAGCAAAGCATAAGGAATCCTAGCGAATCCCCAGCACAGTATTTTGTGGATATGTGAACTGCTGCACTATGCACTTTTGGACATTTGTTATATGCACCTTATACAGTCACAAGCATTTACAAAGCGCCAACAAGTTCTGTAGCATTGTACAAAGGGAGAGTCAGAATAACAAATATACATACATTACACACTGTGAACTATATATCATTTTTTTTAAAACCCTTTTATTACCTGCGCAGGTTTTTATTACTTGCTAAAGCTCCTGTTTTATATGTAGAATACTTTGTACATTATGGAGCTCATTATACAGTATTTAGCAGCTTGTTTTTTTTTCTCTCCATATTTGAATACTGGAACAGAAACAATACATCACTGCAGATTTTGACTAATTATTAGGGGGGCACCCGGCGCGAGCCAAGGTGGGCCCTTTATACTGGATATTTAAAAACCCTTGAGGTAGGTTTTCCTGCAGCTACTTAAACAGACCAGACAGATACATAGACAGACCACACAGATACATAGACAGACCAGACAGATAGACCAGACAGAGCACACAGCTACATAGACAGAGCACACAGCTACATAGACAGAGCACACAGCTACATAGACAGAGCACACAGCTACATAGACAGACCAGACAGCTACATAGACAGACCACACAGATACATAGACAGACCACACAGATACATAGACAGACCACACAGATACATAGACAGACCACACAGATACATAGACAGACCACACAGATAGACCAGACAGATACATAGACAGACCACAGCTACATAGACAGACCACACACTAGACAAGAATAATAACGAACAACTAAAGGGATCCCTAAACACTAGGACAGACAGAAAGGACTTAATACGAACTGAATATAATGTTGCTGGGTTATACACAGACAGGACACAAGCAACATTCAATAGAATTGTTAGAACCGGAGCAAAGGATCAAGAACCAGGAGAGAATGTCAGACAAGCCAAGATCAGATACCAGAGAGGGAAGTCAGAACAGCCAGGAAATGGTACACAGAATATCAATAAATATCACACGAGGATTACACCGGAGAAACGTCAGAAACAAACCAAAATCATACACAGGATTACCAAGACTGCGCTCTTATACAGAGAGCAGACACCGAGCGCTTATACAGAGGCACTGATATATACTCAGAGCCGACACTGAGCGCAATACAGAGAGCAGCGCTTATACAGAAACACTGATAGCAGATACAGACCTGGATGAGCTTTCACACATACACACACTTCATGCACTTCTCGGAGTTTGCTTCAGAACACACATCACAGCAGCCCATCCAGAAATACTCCAGAACCAACAACATGTCCCAAGGCGTCCCCTTGTACTGGGAATACTTCCGACCCATAATAATACACTCTATGCTGTTCAACAGTTCGCTCTCAGATTGGCTTCCCCACTATCTGGGTAGGCTCGCAAGCATACACACGGACTCTCTCACACACAATACCGAGACCAGAACCTGAAAAGGGAGGGTGATCAAGACTCCCCTCTTCTCCAAGTGGGAGAAGGCACAGACAGACAGATGCAGTATACTGACCATTTAGACGCTAGCACTGGACTGACTTCCTGAAGACTCATCAATGGATATCAGCCTGGATCACAGAGACAGGAGAACCGGGGAGCAGGTGAAGATCCCGATTCAGACAAAATGTCTGTGGCGCCAGCCGAAGACATTCAACCCACCCCGGTCCTCGAAGTCGTTGGCCATCAGGAATCATCAACGCACGCGGCAGGAGATCCCTCAGGTGCCCGATCAAAAAGACAGGGCAGTGGTTTCCCGCCAACGCACCATATGAAATAGGAATCAGATTTTTAGGGATTTCGTGCCTCGGCGGAGAAATAATAACCAGACAGAGATTCTTCAGGAAGGCAGGATTTATTCACCGAGACTCAGTGGCATCATGGCAAGACGACCAGCAATGAGTCCAGATGCACTTTTGCATATACATTTTATAGCCCCCGATGACGCGTGAAACCTTTCAGTTGGTAGTATAGATTTACAGATAACAAAAGACCAGAATCTCATTAGCGGCCATTCCCTCTAATCTATTCAGGAATCGTGGTTTCGGCTCATGCCCTGAGGGGTCTTGCTTGCTGGACACCTGGACAAACTTCTTTTGCACACGGTTCAGGGCTTTGCACACGGCTCAGGTTAACCCTTTGAGAACTTTCTTAACTATATCAGTTCAAGTTACATAATCTTTTAATACAAACTATTTTTCGCCAACCCATTCCTCCTTCATGTGTACTCATAAAAAAAATATGCCGTGCTACATTTGAGTGTTCCGGTTTGGCTTGAAGGAAAGTGGCAACCCTAGGGATTTGTATGGGGTTTTATGCATGTGAAGAGATATGTGTATGGGTTTATACGTGTAGTGAGGCATGTATGTATTTATCTAGCGCTACTCCGGCGAGAGCTGCTGAATTTGACGGGCCTTCTGTCTCACTCCAGTGATTACCCACCTCCACCTTTCGGCGCCAAGTAATGCCAGGACAAGATTACTTTAAATAAAAAGGGGTTTATTAGGACTAGCGAGCAAACCCTTTGTAGGACAAAGTAATCAACGGTATAACAGTATTGAAAGAGTTAATTCATCATCACTATTCGACACAATGATGAACGAATGAGACAGCAACCTTTACCATACTTCAATGCAGTTAGATTATCGACAATAATCAACGTAACCGATATCAACAACCTATCTATCTAACCACTGGCCAGTGGAAATTATACAAGCGTTCAAGACTGCTAGCGATGGAGTCCTTGACTTCTATTGTTGGGTATCTTTAACATGAAACCATATTTGTATTCCACAAAGTGAGAAAGAAATCTTCGCAAAGTGTCACAGAACAACAAGATTTGTAACTGCAGCGATCCTCCTTTTAGCTGCAACTGCGCAGGCAGTAGAACTAGGCCAGACAATAAAGTTAGCAATATCAACTCACGCAGGATGGCTGAATACCTCTCTCCATTTGATACGCTCACCCCTTCCTTGCTGGGCGGTAGCTCGATCGCTGTCTCTTACCGCTGGAATCACTCAAGGACAGCCAGATTTCTTCTCCACGGGACGCATGAGGACAGCTGGATTTCTTCTCCGCTGAATGTACTCGGTCGCTCCCTCTGTCACTGGAACACACACACGAAGGCAGACGGACCCCTTCTTCACTGGATGCGCAAAGGACAGCCGGACGCACGAGGGCAGCTGCATGCACAATCTGCAACACAGGACCATTCACCTCAAACGTCTCGCCCTCTCTGCCTTCTCCTTGCTCTGCACTTGCACTTCCACTCTTGGAAAACGCCCCTTCCCTTAGGCACTGCTGGGAGGTGTAGTTCTTTTCCTGACAAATTACATGTTCCAGAATCCTTTCCATCTTCCTGTCTTAAACAACTTCCTTTGCCAGTGAAGAGAAAGGGAAAAAGGGAGGGGGAAAGTCCTCTGCAGCTGTGACAGGCTGCATGTCTCTGTCCAAGCCTGGGACACAGCGAAACACAATAGTACACACACAGTTCAAGTAGCCTGCACTACATTTATAAAGTATTTTACCAGGAAGGATACATTGAGATTTCTCTCGTTTTCAAGTATGTATAAGGTTTATTTATGTGAGGAGGGATTTATATGGGGTTTATTTACACGATGAGGTATGTGTATTTGTTTATTTGGGTATTTCAAAATTTCTTCCCCTAGTGTGACATTGGAAATTTCTCCCATTTACACTACAAAGACCCAAATATATTGGAAATATATATATATATATATTAAATATGGTGACTCGACAGGTCTATCTCTGCATGGCTATTGAGACAAATTGTGCATATCACTACTAGTTAATTTACACATCGATCTCAGCATCTTATTTACATCTTTTGGCAGCTGCACCCAGAACACATTTATGAATGGAAAACATTTTAAAAGCTAAAAAGACATTTTCAACCAAAGAACACCACTTCGCATCAATTTTTGATGCAGCTATCGTCTCTGCGACCACTAGATGGGGACTTTGTTTTACTATCACAACGATTTCTAGTTTTCACAGAACGAGCCGTCGTGACATTGAATGTCCTCTCCACAAACAAAATACTGGACCAGGTACTCAACCTCCTTTTTGGATAGTTTTAATTGGTGACACATCAACTACAGCAGCTGGAAATAGGCGTTTAGCTGAAACAGTGCTGTGTGTCTAGTCCAGTTTAATTGTACCATGAAGCTCTTGGAGGTGATCACTCCATGTATTGTGATGGCACTTCCCCAACGGTGCCTAATCCCATATTGCTAAATAAAATGCCCTCCGGACAGAGCGGAGCTGAACTCCAAAACATTAGAAATAAGTGTAGCGCTACTCCCTCGAGAGCCGCTATATTTGACAAGCCTTCTGTCTCGCTCCAGTGATCACCCACATCGACCTCCGGCGCCAAGTAACACCAAGACAAGGTTATATTATAAATAAAAAGGGGTTTATTAGAACTAGCGAGCAACCCCTCTGTAGGACAAAGAGATCAAAAGTATAACAATATCGATTGGGTTGATTTACCATCACTATTCAGGACAACCATGAACGAACGAAACAGTAGGCTTTACAATACTTCAATGCAGCTCAATTATAGACTATAATTGACGTGACGGATATCAATAACCTATCTAAACCTTATAGATTCTACCTAACCACTGGCCAGTGGACATTACACAAAGTCGCGAGTCTGCTAGCGTTGGGACCCTTTGAATTCTGTCATTGGGTACCTTTAACGTGAGACCATATTTCTATTCCACCATATGAGAAAGAAATTTTCGCAAAGTGTCACAGGGTAACAGAATTTGTAACTGCAACAATCTTCCTTCGAGGTGAGACTGCGCGGGCAGTAGAACTAGGCCGGACAACAAAGTTAGCAATATCAACTCACTGTCGGATATAATCTCTGCACGTGAAAACAACACGTTTATATATATTGGACTTACCAGCCAAGCCTCCAATATGTCTATATTGGACTTACTGGACCTACCTCGGCAGTCGCCTCCAATATATCAGGGATTATTATTTCATAAGAAACTTATACGAGACACAAATATCAATCGTCTATATCGCTTAGAAATTATCCTGAATTCTTTTAATTGTCGGTGTTTTGCTTTAAAAAAATACAATAATCAATAAACAGATAAAAATATATATTATCAGGGATTATTATTTCATAAGAAACTTATACGAGACACATATCAATCGTTTATATCTCTTAGAAATTATCCTGAATTCTTTTAATTGTCTGTGTTTTGCTTTAAAAAATACAATAATCATAATCGGATAAAAATATATATATATTACGTATACAAAAGAATTTCAAATCTCATATCATAAACAAAAATTTATAAACCACAATCCAACAGCATATAAAAACTAGCTTCACAATATATGTATCTCCGGTTAGTAACTGCATATATGATTAATATCATTTACCTTATCAGTTAGTAACTAATACACAAATGGTTAATAAACATTTCTGCTTAATACAACATGCATTTCCCAGCAAACAATGTTTAACCAGCCAGCTCTTATAGATATATATATATATCTATACTACATGGATCAACAAAAGATGAGCTAATTTAATAATAAGTAATAAAAACTTATTTAGTGAATCCTCCCCTAATCTCGAGAATTAAACTTCTAATCTTTTGCTTTTTATTTTGTAGTTATATAATTCCCTGCTTATTAATTTTAATCACAGTAATTTCCAAATTCAATATATATATTGGTATCAATCTTGCAACATTTCTTTAGGAATAAATCCTTATATCCACTTCTTCATATTTCTATCTGCAGAATAGAATTACTTAGAATTTGGATTTTAACCATATCCGAGAAATCTCAGTCTACGTTGCAAAAATCTCTACAAATATATTTTTACATTAATTCCTTATTTCATACATTACCTGTCCAATTTGGATGTTGATGAGTCTGCCTTGGAATTTTCTATGTGATGCTTTGTTTTGGAATATGTGAAAATTATCGATATTAGATAATCAATGCATGTGAGTTAGAGATTTGGTGAGAATATTGATTGCCTCATGTCTTGGGATCTGCCTGCATTGTGATGTGAGTCTGATGTGAGTCTGATGTTGCAATTTCCCGACTCCTCAGAGTGTCATGTATAATGAATGTCTGAGTGCATGGTGATGTGAGTCTCTGTCTGTTGGAATCTCTGACTGACTTACAAAAGAACCTTTGCCGCCTATTATACCCAATTTGACGTCATGGATAATCAATAATAATATCAATCATTATTTTTACTATCCTCTAGAGGGCAGTATTGCACTTCTTATATTAATTCCATTAATTCCACTATTTCTTTTTAATAGTCTTATCTCGGGTCAAAAGGTCAGACTGACTTAACAAAGAGCCTTGTCTTTTAACTAGACTGTCTCTGTCATCTGATTTATAGTTTTCCTCCCTTTTGGTTGCTTAGATCAGCTAAATTCTTTCCTGGTTAACTCACAGAATATATTCTTTAGTAATTTTTATTATTTACCAATTATATACTTTCTACAATATTTTGGAGTATATATTTCATACTGTAATTATAATAAAATATACCTTGATTATAAACATATATTTTGTGAATATAATTCTACATTACAAAATATTTTCTCTTATTCCTATACCCAAAAGAAACAAAATCTCTTTTGTTTTAAAAACTTCAGACAAACCAATAAATTTACTTATGACATGTCTTAGCATTATCTCACATTCATTCATTCTAGGTTCCTTCATGTCTGGATAGACTTCACCCAGGAATGAACTTTGTTAAAAAAAAACCTCGTTCATTTCTAAACCTAGAGAATATTTTGAAAGAAAAACTGTCTTTAAAACAAAATGGCTACAAGCATCCATTTTAAATCTCTAATATACCCGACATAACCCCCCTTTGGTTTCTTGGATATTTATTTATTAATTAAATAAATTTTAGGAAAACATACAATATCTCCCCCCTTTACCAATTAGGCTAGGTTTCCACCTTTTGCAACACGTTTTTCTTCTTTCATCCATTTAATAATTGAAGAGGCAGTGTTTTTAAACTTCAATGTACGTACTTTCTTTGTTAGTACAATCATCCAGACAGTTAGAAACATAATTACTATACAAATCACAATCTCTGTAATCTTTGGCCCGTTATAAGCAGATAGCAATTGATGATCAATCTGTGAATACATTGGAGCATAAATTGTTAGATTATCTTTTTTATTATTAGAAGTTCAATAGTATGGTCATGCTAGTTCTTTAGCAAAGATTTTAAATCTGGATTCATGGGTATCTCTTGCCCTTGGAATACGACAACGATTTGTTCTCGTCATACCAGACTTCATTTATAAAAAAATAACTTCTCGATAACAACTCTTGATTCTTTAGAAACTTTCATGAGAATCACGGGTGTGGGTATGAACACTCTCTTGTTTTGTACCAGATTCTTCTGGTAAACATTTGCTTCTCTTTCTGTATTAAACAGCGGTTGCAATAAAATATGCAGCAAATCTTTTCTTTCGGTGGTTCTTATACATAGCAATCAACGGTATCCTGGCTGTATCCCGCATGTCTTTCAGGCTTGCATGAGCTTGATGCGCATGGGACTTTAGCATTCTCCTTGGAATAGTGCGGAAAACCGTAGAATTTCCAGATAGTCGCAGTCTTTGGTGGTCCGATTCATCTTTGCGGATTTAGCGTCGCAGTTCAGATTAACCATTTATCTCAATTTCTGTTGAAAGAAAGAGTATAAATAACCATTCATAGACTAGCGATTTCACTCAATTTCCCTATAGATACTCTGATCTCTGATTAAATTTAATTAACCGTACGGATCTATTCTATCTACTAGCTTGAGTTAAACATCTGAATGCTGGGAAGAAGAATCACATGTTAATTAAAACATCACTTCACATGATACCAGTTAAGTGTCTTCTGTTGTTCCATCTTCACATTCTGAGGTAATCTAGAATGAAAATCATGCAATTGAGCTTGGCAGTTTTATTTCTTCTAGAAATATATAACATAACTTTTTCCAATAACATTAGGACTGTCTCCATCATTATCTAGATCTGTTACCCACTCATCTTGTGGATCTGGGTATCTGATCACTTCAGGGTCACTATGTCCATCTGGTTCTGTCTCCCTCTTGTGGAGGTAAATAATTAGCACTTCGTCTTCCAGACATATATCTCGAATTCTCTCAGGGGAAACACATATGGTGTTATCCTCCTGCTCTCCTGTAGTCAGGGGCTTTGGCCTTAAGAAAGAGATATCAGGTGTCTGGCTATTTCTGAAGTGGACTTCAATAGAATCCGGCCTTTCCTCAATCACGTGGCAGTTACGCTGAGTGTGATGGGATTGGGATCTATCATAGCTGATTGGAACATTTACTTGGGACCAAATAACCTCATTGATAAAATCAATGATTGGATTTAACCTTTTGAGAAGGTCCATTCCAATAATTAGGCGATTTTGGGGCAGATCCACAACAAGTGTTGGATGCCGAATTACTTTATTCCCAATTTAAAATCCAATTTAGCCGTGCCAGAACTTCAGAGATGCGCCACTCACACTCACTAGATTAGCATTAGATTTATCTAATCTAGGCTTCCTGGAGGACAGGACAGTTCTTGGACCTGTTCAAAATAATGAGCTGATATTAACGTAACTTGGCTTCCAGTGTCTAGCAAGGACGGAATATGTGGTAAATTATCTTGTAATTATACATTCACATAATATCGGTCTTCAATGCTATGCAAATTACAGAGAAATTTAGAGTGAGATATGAAATTAGGTTTTTGACAGATTTTACCAACTGATTTTGCGCTCTCAAACGTGCTTTTGGCAGCTGTGCTTTCCATTTCGGATCCAGTCTTCTCAGCTTGCTCGCACTTAGTCTGGGGAGATAAAATACATTTTCCTTCTCTTTGCAGGGAAGGGTTTAAATCGTCAACCATACAAACATTTGTATTAATCATTTCATCATCACTTTCTGGTAAATTGTCATGGATGCTGGTTACTTCATCAGAAACATCATCTAGTCACTGGTTGGGTGGGGCTGCAGGTGTTGCATCGCTTACAACCTGACCAGGGTTATTTCCAGTCATTAACTGAGTGATCTGATCCAGTTTCTCTGTCAGCACACGGAAATCTTCCTGCATTTGACCAATACGCTGGCGTACATTATATCTCCGCTTTCTATTCGTCCTTGGGGACGAAGCTTGCGCATTATCAGACATCAGATTCAGTCTTACCTCTGGTTGCTTCCTGTCTAGGTACATTTTCCTTGATTTAACCCACTGACTTCTAGGTACCCATTGCTTCCTAGATTGAAATTTACTTCCTGAATTTTCTCTGGCAAACCCTCTTTCCTGATCTGGCTTGGATTTTTCCCTTTGGGGTATGGAGTCACGCAATATTTCCGCATAACTCTTTTTGTGGGACTCAAATTTAATATCGCCCTTTTTAGCGTGAATTTCCGCTATTTCCTCAGGTGAGTTTTTCACTCTTTTCCCCTGAGTTTCTTCACTATATTCAAATACAGTAAATAGGGTCATACTTTCTTTTAGTACCCAATCCAAACCATTTCTCGGGTCATAATCTCTTGCCAAAATGACCTTTATTTTATTTGGCAATGCGTCATAAAATAATTGGATAAATTCAGGGTTTTCAAAATCTGGGTTTCTTTCAGCCAAGCTGTACGCATTTTTAAGGACTGAAAGAAATTCACGGGGGCTTTGATTAGGTCTGCATTTTAGAGTTAAAATTGCTCTTTTCGCAGCTAGACTGGTACGGTGAGGCCCAAATTCAGATTTGACCTCAGAAACTACTTTACTCCATTTCTTATACCAGATTCTTTCAAAGACTGGAAAAAATACCTATGTTTGCTTTCAAAGACCCATGGAATCAACTAAATTTTCTGAGCATCTGAATTTATTCCCATTATTCCCACAGCTTCTTCAAACATCGATAAATGATTTATTATTTGTGATGATGCTTAACATCAAAAATATCTACTGAGGTTTTGAGGAAATTAATAATTTTCGTTAAATCATTCACTTTATGATATTTCTTAATAGGCTGTGGCTGGCTAGAGTGATGTGATTTGAAATACTCCTGTGTAAGAAGGTTTTACTCTTTTTTCATCATGAGATTTAGTTTCACTTTCACATTCGCTCTGCTCATTCTGGCTTTTCAGATAAACAGAGCCGTCAGAAATCAGTGATGTATGGCTTAAAGCTTTCAAAGGGAACTTCTCTAACGAAGAATCTTTAACCCTTCGAACATCAGTTTCAACCTGACGTAACTCATCAGCGAATTTCTCATGTTCGCGTTTCATTCTCGCCAATTGTTTGTTTAGCTCCTTATTTAATTTGGATAATTGAGCAATCTCATCTTGCATTTGATCTTTTTCTTTTGCACACACCTTCAATTCCATTATTATTCGTTCTGACTCCTCTTTTAATTTATTTACGGTTTCATGCAAGTCACAATTTTTATTTTCTAATCTGTCTCTGGTTTCTTTGTCATCATTCAATCTCTTGTTCATTTCTGCGATCAAGTATATGCATTCAGGCACAATTTTTAAAGCAAACATTTCTTTGTCCTTTTTTTTGTGGCTGCACTTATCTTTCGCAAACACTCAAGAAATTTGATTGATCTGACCAGATTGAATCAACATAATTCGATATATTTGATTGCAATTCTTTTATCCATTCAAATAAATCGTCTGTGACGTGTAACTTGTCCTTTAGATAAGACATAACATCTATCAATATTATTTGATTAGTATGTATCTCTACATCTTCCTGAGTTTCAGATTCTGACTCTGACATTTTTACACTGTTTAGTAGATAACCGTAAAAACCACAAGTCAAAATACGACAAAGAATCAAAATATATATATATTTTTTTTATCTCTGTCTAATCAGACAATACTGGCAATTTTATATTCCAAACAAATACTACAATCTCAACAGTTGCCTCCAATATATCAGGGATTATTATTTCATAAGAAACTTATACGAGACACATATCAATCGTTTATATCTCTTAGAAATTATCCTGAATTCTTTTAATTGTCTGTGTTTTGCTTTAAAAAATACAATAATCATAATCGGAATAAAAATATATATATATTACGTATACAAGAATTTCAAATCTCATATCATAAAAAAAATTTATAACCACAATCCAACAGCATATAAAAACTAGCTTCACAATATATGTATCTCCGGTTAGTAACTGCATATATGATTAATATAATTTACCTTATCAGTTAGTAACTAATACACAAATGGTTAATAAAACATTTCTGCTTAATACAACATGCATTTCCAGCAAACAATGTTTAACCAGCCAGCTCTTATAGATATATATATATCTCTATACTACATGGATCAACAAAAGATGAGCTAATTTAATAATAAGTAATAAAAACTTATTTAGTGAATCCTCCCCTAATCGAGAATTAAAGCTCTAATCTTTTGCTTTTTATTTTGTAGTTATATAATTCCTTGCTTATTAATTTTAATCACAGTAATTTCCAAATTCAATATATATATTGGTATCAATCTTGCAACATTTCTTTAGGAATAAATCCTTATATCCACTTCTTCATATTTCTATCTGCAGAATAGAATTACTTAGAATTTGGATTTTAACCATATCCGAGAAATCTCAGTCTACGTTGCAAAAATCTCTACAATATATTTTTACATTAATTCCTTATTTCATACATTACCTGTCCAATTTGGAGGTTGATGACTCGGCCTTGGAATTTTCTATGTGATGCTTTGTTTTGGAATATGTGAAAATTATCGATATTATAGATAATCAATGCATGTGAGTTAGAGATTTGGGTGAGAATATTGATTGCCTCATGTCTTGGGATCTGCCTGCATTGTGATGTGAGTCTGATGGTTGCAATTTCCCGACTCCTCAGAGTGTCATGTATAATGAATGTCTGAGTGCATGGCGATGTGAGCCTCTCCGCTGGAATCTCCCGACTCCTCAGAGTGTCATGTATAATGAATGTCTGAGTGCATGGTGATGTGAGTCTCTGTCTGTTGGAATCTCTGACTGACAAAAGACCTTTGCCGCCTATTATACCCAATTTTGACATCATGGATAATCAATAAAATAATATGAATCATTTTTTACTATCCTCTAGAGGGCAGTATTGCACTTCTTACATTAATTCCATTAATTCCACTATTTCTTTTAATAGTCTTATCTCGGGTCAAAAGTCAGACTGACTTAACAAAGAGCCTTGTCTTTTAACTAGACTGTCTCTGTCATCTGATTTATAGTTTTCCTCCCTTTTGGTTGCTTAGATCAGCTAAATTCTTTCCTGGTTAACTCACAGAATATATTCTTTAGTAATTTTTATTATTTACCAATTATATACTTTCTACAATATTTTGGAGTATATATTTCATACTGTAATTAAATAAAATATACCTTGATTATAAACATATATTTTGTGAATATAATTCTACATTACAAAATATTTTCTCTTATTCCTATACCAAAAGAAACAAAATCTCTTTTGTTTTAAAAACTTCAGACAAACCAATAAATTTACTTATGACATGTCTTAGCATTATCTCACATTCATTCATTCTAGGTTCCTTCATGTCTGGATAGACTTCACCCAGGAATGAACTTTGTTAAAAAAAAACCTCGTTCATTTCTAAACCTAGAGAATATTTTGAAAGAAAAACTGTCTTTAAAACAAAATGGCTACAAGCATCCATTTTAAATCTCTAATATACCCGACATAACCCCCCTTTGGTTTCTTGGATATTTATTTATTAATTAAATAAATTTTAGGAAAACATACAATATCTTCCCCCTTTACCAATTAGGCTAGGTTTCCACCTTTTGCAACACGTTTTTCTTCTTTCATCCATTTAATAATTGAAGAGGCAGTGTTTTTAAACTTCAATGTACGTACTTTCTTTGTTAGTACAATCATCCAGACAGTTAGAAACATAATTACTATACAAATCACAATCTCTGTAATCTTTGGCCCGCTATAAGCAGATAGCAATTGATGATCAATCTGTGAATACATTGGAGCATAAATTGTTAGATTATCTTTTTTATTATTAGAAGTTCAATAGTATGGTCATGCTAGTTCTTTAGCAAAGATTTTAAATCTGGATTCATGGGTATCTCTTGCCCTTGGAATACGACAACGATTTGTTCTCGTCATACCAGACTTCATTTATAAAAAAATAACTTCTCGATAACAACTCTTGATTCTTTAGAAACTTTCATGAGAATCACGGGTGTGGGTATGAACACTCTCTTGTTTTGTACCAGATTCTTCTGGTAAACATTTGCTTCTCTTTCTGTATCAAACAGTGGTTGCAATAAAATATGCAGCAAATCTTTTCTTTCGGTGGTTCTTATACATAGCAATCAACGGTATCCTGGCTGTATCCCGCATGTCTTTCAGGCTTGCATGAGCTTGATGCGCATGGGACTTTAGCATTCTCCTTGGAATGTGCGGAAAACCGTAGAATTTCCAGATAGTCGCAGTCTTTGGTGGTCCGATTCATCTTTGCGGATTTAGCGTCGCAGTTCGGATTAACCATTTATCTCAATTTCTGTTGAAAGAAAGAGTATAAATAACCATTCATAGACTAGCGATTTCACTCAATTTCCCTATAGATACTCTGATCTCTGATTAAATTTAATTAACCGTACGGATCTATTCTATCTACTAGCTTGAGTTAAACATCTGAATGCTGGGAAGAAGAATCACATGTTAATTAAAACATCACTTCACATGATACCAGTTAAGTGTCTTCTGTTGTTCCATCTTCACATTCTGAGGTAATCTAGAATGAAAATCATGCAATTGAGCTTGGCAGTTTTATTTCTTCTAGAAATATAAACATAACTTTTTCCAATAACATTAGGACTGTCTCCATCATTATCTAGATCTGTTACCCACTCATCTTGTGGATCTGGGTATCTGATCACTTCAGGGTCACTATGTCCATCTGGTTCTGTCTCCCTCTTGTGGAGGTGAATAATTAGCACGTCGTCTTCCAGACATATATCTCGAATTCTCTCAGGGGAACACATATGGTGTTATCCTCCTGCTCTCCTGTAGTCAGGGGCTTTGGCCTTAAGAAAGAGATATCAGGTGTCTGGCTATTTCTGAAGTGGACTTCAATAGAATCCGGCCTTTCCTCAATCACGTGGCAGTTACGCTGAGTGTGATGGGATTGGGATCTATCATAGCTGATTGGAACATTTACTTGGGACCAAATAACCTCATTGATAAAATCAATGATTGGATTTAACCTTTTGAGAAGGTCCATTCCAATAATTAGGCGATTTTGGGGCAGATCCACAACAAGTGTTGGATGCCGAATTACTTTATTCCCCAATTTAAAATCCAATTTAGCCGTGCCCAGAACTTCCAGAGATGCGCCACTCACACTCACTAGATTAGCATTAGATTTATCTAATCTAGGCTTCCTGGAGGACAGGACAGTTCTTGGACCTGTTCAAAATAATGAGCTGATATTAACGTAACTTGGCTTCCAGTGTCTAGCAAGAACGGAATATGTGGTAAATTATCTTGTAATTATACATTCACATAATATCGGTCTTCAATGCTATGCAAATTACAGAGAAATTTAGAGTGAGATATGAAATTAGGTTTTTGACAGATTTTACCAACTGATTTTGCGCTCTCAAACGTGCTTTTGGCAGCTGTGCTTTCCATTTCGGATCCAGTCTTCTCAGCTTGCTCGCACTTAGTCTGGGGAGATAAAATACATTTTCCTTCTCTTTGCAGGGAAGGGTTTAAATCGTCAACCATACAAACATTTGTATTAATCATTTCATCATCACTTTCTGGTAAATTGTCATGGATGCTGGTTACTTCATCAGAAACATCATCTAGTCACTGGTTGGGTGGGGCTGCAGGTGTTGCATCGCTTACAACCTGACCAGGGTTATTTCCAGTCATTAACTGAGTGATCTGATCCAGTTTCTCTGTCAGCACACGGAAATCTTCCTGCATTTGACCAATACGCTGGCGTACATTATATCTCCGCTTTCTATTCGTCTTGGGGACGAAGCTTGCGCATTATCAGACACATCAGATTCAGTCTTACCTCTGGTTGCTTCCTGTCTAGGTACATTTTCCCTTGATTTAACCCACTGACTTCTAGGTACCCATTGCTTCCTAGATTGAAATTTACTTCCTGAATTTTCTCTGGCAAACCCTCTTTCCTGATCTGGCTTGGATTTTTCCCTTTGGGGTATGGAGTCACGCAATATTTCCGCATAACTCTTTTTGTGGGACTCAAATTTAATATCCACCCTTTTTAGCGTGAATTTCCGCTATTTCCTCAGGTGAGTTTTTCACTCTTTTCCCCTGAGTTTCTTCACTATATTCAAATACAGTAAATAGGGTCATACTTTCTTTTAGTACCCAATCCAAACCATTTCTCGGTCATAATCTCTTGCCAAAATGACCTTTATTTTATTTGGCAATGCGTCATAAAATAATTGGATAAATTCAGGGTTTTCAAAATCTGGGTTTCTTTCAGCCAAGCTGTACGCATTTTTAAGGACTGAAAGAAATTCACGGGGGCTTTGATTAGGTCTGCATTTTAGAGTTAAAATTGCTCTTTTCGCAGCTAGACTGGTACGGTGAGGCCCAAATTCAGATTTGACCTCAGAAACTACTTTACTCCATTTCCTTATACCAGATTCTTTCAAAGACTGGAAAAAATACCTATGTTTGCTTTCAAAGACCCATGGAATCAACTCAATTTTCTGAGCATCTGAATTTATTCCCATTATTCCCACAGCTTCTTCAAACATCGATAAATGATTTATTATTTGTGATGATGCCTTAACATCAAAATATACTACTGAGGTTTTGAGGAAATTAATAATTTTCGTTAAATCATTCACTTTATGATATTCTTAATAGGCTGTGGCTGGCTAGAGTGATGTGATTTGAAATACTCCTGTGTAAGAGGTTTTACTCTTTTTTCATTGCTTATTTAGATTTCAGTAAGGCTTTTGATACTGTTCCGCATAGAAGGCTTATCAATAAATTGCAATCTTTGAGCTTGGATTCCAATATTGTTGAATGGATTAGGCAGTGGCTGAGTGACAGACAACAGAGGGTTGTGGTAAATGGAGTTTATTCGGCGCAAGGTCTTGTTACCAGTGGGGTACCTCAGGGGTCAGTACTTGGACCCATTCTCTTTAATATTTTTATTAGTGATATTGCAGAAGGTATTAATGGAAAAGTATGTCTTTTTGCTGATGACACAAAGATTGCAACAGGGTTGACGTTCCTGGAGGGATCAGCCAAATGACAAATGATTTAGGAAAACTAAAAAAATGGTCGGAGCTGTGGCAATTGAGTTTTAACGTGGATAAGTGCAAGATAATGCACCTGGGACGTAAAAACACAAGGGCTGAATATAGAATATTTGATACAGTCCTACCTCAACATCTGAGGAAGGGATTTAGGGGTTATTATTTCAGAGGATCTAAGGGTAAGTAGTCAATGTAATAGAGCAGCAGGAATGCTAGCAGAATGCTTGGTTGTGTAGGGAGAGGTATTAGCAGTAGGAAAAGGGAAGTGCTCATGCCACTGTACAGAGCACTGGTGAGACCTCACTTGGAGTACTGTGTGCAGTACTGGAGACCGTATCTCCAGAAGGATATAGACATCTTGGAGAGAGTTCAGAGAAGGGCTACTAAAATGGTGTACGGCTTGAAGGAGAAAAGTTACCAAGAAAGGCTTAATGATCTTAACATGTACAGCTTGGAAAAAAGACGAGACAGAGGAGATATGATAGAAACATTTAAATACGTAAAGGGAATCCACAAGGTAGAGGAAGGGAGTATATTTAAAAAGAAACAAAATAGCAAAACAAGAGGACATAGTCTTAGATTAGAGGGGCAAAGGTTTAAAAGTAACATCAGGAAGCATTATTTTACTGAGCGGGTGGTGGATACATGGTACAGTCTTCCAGTAGAAGTGGTAGAGGCCAAAACAGTAATTGAATTTAAGCAAGCATGGGATAGGCATAAGGCTATCCTAAACAAAAGATAAATCCAGGTAAAGTATCCATGTAATTGGGCAGACTAGATGGGCCGAAAGGTTCTTATCTGCCGACATTTTTTCTATGTTTCTATGTTTCATCATGAGATTTAGTTTCACTTTCACATTCGCTCTGCTCATTCTGGCTTTTCAGATAAACAGAGCCATCAGAAATCAGTGATGTATGGCTTAAAGCTTTCAAAGGGAACTTCTCTAACGAAGAATCTTTAACCCTTCGAACATCAGTTTCAACCTGACGTAACTCATCAGCGAATTTCTCATGTTCGCGTTTCATTCTCGCCAATTGTTTCTTTAGCTCCTTATTTAATTTGGATAATTGAGCAATCTCATCTTGCATTTGATCTTTTTCTTTTGCACACACCTTCAATTCCATTATTATTCGTTCTGACTCATCTTTTAATTTATTTACGGTTTCATGCAAGTCACAATTTTTATTTTCTAATCTGTCTCTGGTTTCTTTGTCATCATTCAATCTCTTGTTCATTTCTGCGATCAAGTATATGCATTCAGGCACAATTTTTAAAGCAAAACATTTCTTTGTCCTTTTTACTTGTGGCTGCACTTATCTTTCGCAAACACTCAAGAAAATTTGATTGATCTGACCAGATTGAATCAACATAATTCGATATATTTGATTGCAATTCTTTTATCCATTCAAATAAATCGTCTGTGACGTGTAACTTGTCCTTTAGATAAGACATAACATCTATCAATATTATTTGATTAGTATGTATCTCTACATCTTCCTGAGTCTCAGATTCTGACTCTGACATTTTTACACTGTTTAGTAGATAACCGTAAAAACCACAAGTCAAAATACGACAAAGAATCAAAATATATATATATTTTTTTATCTCTGTCTAATCAGACAATACTGGCAATTTTATATTCCAAACAAATACTACAATCTCAACAGTTGCCTCCAATATATCAGGGATTATTATTTCATAAGAAACTTATACGAGACACATATCAATCGTTTATATCTCTTAGAAATTATCCTGAATTCTTTTAATTGTCTGTGTTTTGCTTTAAAAAATACAATAATCATAATCGGATAAAAATATATATATATTACGTATACAAAAGAATTTCAAATCTCATATCATAAACAAAAATTTATAAACCACAATCCAACAGCATATAAAAACTAGCTTCACAATATATGTATCTCCGGTTAGTAACTGCATATATGATTAATATCATTTACCTTATCAGTTAGTAACTAATACACAAATGGTTAATAAACATTTCTGCTTAATACAACATGCATTTCCCAGCAAACAATGTTTAACCAGCCAGCTCTTATAGATATATATATATCTCTATACTACATGGATCAACAAAAGATGAGCTAATTTAATAATAAGTAATAAAAACTTATTTAGTGAATCCTCCCCTAATCGAGAATTAAACCTCTAATCTTTTGCTTTTTATTTTGTAGTTATATTATTCCTTGCTTATTAATTTTAATCACAGTAATTTCCAAATTCAATATATATATTGGTATCAATCTTGCAACATTTCTTTAGGAATAAATCCTTATATCCACTTCTTCATATTTCTATCTGCAGAATAGAATTACTTAGAATTTGGATTTTAACCATATCCGAGAAATCTCAGTCTACGTTGCAAAAATCTCTACAAATATATTTTTACATTAATTCCTTATTTCATACATTACCTGTCCAATTTGGAGGTTGATGAGTCTGCCTTGGAATTTTCTATGTGATGCTTTGTTTTGGAATATGTGAAAATTATCGATATTAGATAATCAATGCATGTGAGTTAGAGATTTGGTGAGAATATTGATTGCCTCATGTCTTGGGATCTGCCTGCATTGTGATGTGAGTCTGATGTTGCAATTTCCCGACTCCTCAGAGTGTCATGTATAATGAATGTCTGAGTGCATGGCGATGTGAGCCTCTGTCTGTTGGAATCTCTGACTGACAAAAGAACCTTTGCCGCCTATTATACCCAATTTGACGTCATGGATAATCAATAATAATATGAATCATTATTTTTACTATCCTCTAGAGGGCAGTATTGCACTTCTTATATTAATTCCATTAATTCCACTATTTCTTTTTAATAGTCTTATCTCGGGTCAAAAGGTCAGACTGACTTAACAAAGACAAGGAAGGAGAGTGTCATCTGCGCTCATTCCTATGTGTTCCATGTACAACAAAAATGAGGTTTTGTTTGTTTCAATGGCCATTGCAACGTAAGCCCACTCGCCACTTCAAGGCACCTCTTTAGAGTGGGTACCTAACAATTGTAACCAAAAGGCCGCTCTACTGAGCAGCTCCAAGCCCCTCCAGCTGCTTTTCAGCAAGGAGAGACAAAGATGGTGGGTTTTATTTATACACGCACCAAGCACTTCCCATTTGGGATCAAAAACATGGAAAGAGGAACAGCTGCAAAACGACGGACTGGTGTTACAAGCATGATATACATAAATACAGAAAAAATGGCGTCGCGCCCATACTCACTTATTTTTGGAGCGGCGGCAACTGCCAGGAGTAACAGCCCAGTAAATGTATAAAACATAACAAGGAAGGAGAGTGTCATCTGCGCTCATTCCTATGTGTTCCATGTACAACAAAAATGAGGTTTTGTTTGTTTCAATGGCCATTGCAACGTAAGCCCACTCGCCACTTCAAGGCACCTCTTTAGAGTGGGTACCTAACAATTGTAACCAAAAGGCCGCTCTACTGAGCAGCTCCAAGCCCCTCCAGCTGCTTTTCAGCAAGGAGAGACAAAGATGGTGGGTTTTATTTATACACGCACCAAGCACTTCCCATTTGGGATCAAAAACAAAAACATGGAAAGAGGAACAGCTGCAAAACGACGGACTGGTGTTACAAGCATGATATACATAAATACAGAAAAAATGGCGTCGCGCCCATACTCACTTATTTTTGGAGCGGCGGCAACTGCCAGGAGTAACAGCCCAGTAAATGTATAAAACATAACAAGGAAGGAGCTGTTACTCCTGGCAGTTGCCGCCGCTCCAAAAATAAGTGAGTATGGGCGCGACGCCATTTTTTCTGTATTTATGTATATCATGCTTGTAACACCAGTCCGTCGTTTTGCAGCTGTTCCTCTTTCCATGTTTTTGTTTTTGATCCAAATGGGAAGTGCTTGGTGCGTGTATAAATAAAACCCACCATCTTGTCTCTCCTTGCTGAAAAGCAGCTGGAGGGGCTTGGAGCTGCTCAGTAGAGCGGCCTTTTGGTTACAATTGTTAGGTACCCACTCTAAAGAGGTGCCTTGAAGTGGCGAGTGGGCTTACGTTGCAATGGCCATTGAAACAAACAAAACCTCATTTTTGTTGTACATGGAACACATAGGAATGAGCGCAGATGACACTCTCCTTCCTTGTTATGTTTTATACATTTACTGGGCTGTTACTCCTGGCAGTTGCCGCCGCTCCAAAAATAAGTGAGTATGGGCGCGACGCCATTTTTTCTGTATTGACTTAACAAAGAGCCTTGTCTTTTAACTAGACGGTCTCTGTCATCTGATTTATAGTTTTCCTCCCTTTTGGTTGCTTAGATCAGCTAAATTCTTTCCTGGTTAACTCACAGAATATATTCTTTAGTAATTTTTATTATTTACCAATTATATACTTTCTACAATATTTTGGAGTATATATTTCATACTGTAATTATAATAAAATATACCTTGATTATAAACATATATTTTGTGAATATAATTCTACATTACAAAATATTTTCTCTTATTCCTATACCCAAAAGAAACAAAATCTCTTTTGTTTTAAAAACTTCAGACAAACCAATAAATTTACTTATGACATGTCTTAGCATTATCTCACATTCATTCATTCTAGGTTCCTTCATGTCTGGATAGACTTCACCCAGGAATGAACTTTGTTAAAAAAAAAACCTCGTTCATTTCTAAACCTAGAGAATATTTTGAAAGAAAAACTGTCTTTAAAACAAAATGGCTACAAGCATCCATTTTAAATCTCTAATATACCCGACAATATATATTTATTACGTATACAAAAAAGTTTCAAATCTCATATCATCAACAACAATTTATAAACCACAAGTCTGTACAGACTTTTAAAAAACGACTGGATGACTTCCTGCAGACACAGAATATTAAGGGTTATAATATTTAATATGTGGGTAAAAGCTTCTTGATCCAAGGAGAAATCTGACTGCCATTCTGGGGTCAAGAAGGAATTTTTTCCCAGTATGTTGCATATTGGCAAGCATTCAGACTGGGTTTTTTGCCTTCTTTTGGATCAACAGCAGTAGGTTATGTGGGAGAGGCTGAACCCGATGGACGCATGTCTTTTTTCAGCCTATATAACTATGTAACTATGTAACAATCCAGCATATAAAAACTAGCTTCACAATATATGTATCTCCGGTTAGTAACTGCATATATGATTAATATCATTTACCTTATCAGTTAGTAACTAATACACAAATGGTTAATAAACATTTCTGCTTAATACAACATGCATTTCCCAGCAAACAATGTTTAACCAGCCAGCTCTTATAGATATATATATATCTCTATACTACATGGATCAACAAAAGATGAGCTAATTTAATGATAAGTAATAAAAACTTATTTAGTGAATCCTCCCCTAATCGAGAATTAAACTTCTAATCTTTTGCTTTTTATTTTTAGTTATATAATTCCTTGCTTATTAATTTTAATCACAGTAATTTCCAAATTCAATATATATATTGGTATCAATCTTGCAACATTTCTTTAGGAATAAATCCTTATATCCACTTCTTCATATTTCTATCTGCAGAATAGAATTACTTAGAATTTGGATTTTAACCGTATCCGAGAAGTCTCAGTCTACGTTGCAAAAATCTCTACAAATATATCTTTACATTAATTCCTTATTTCATACATTACCTGTCCAATTTGGATGTTGATAAGTCTGCCTTGGAATTCCTGATGTAGTAATTTTTTTTTTGGAATGTGTGAAGATTATCGATCTCAGATAATCAATGCATGTGAGTTAGAGAGTTGGTGAGAATATTGATTGCCTCATGTATAATGAACGTCTGAGTGCATGGCGATGTGAGCCTCTCTGCTGAAATCACCGACTTCTCAGAGTGTCATATGTACGGGACGTCTGAATGCATTTCGGTGTGAGTCTGTCTGCTGAAATCTCTGACTGAGTTACAAAAAGCCTGGCCGCTTATTATAGCCAATTTGATGTCATGGTTAATTATTTTTACTATCCTCTAGAGGGCAGTATTGCACTTATATTAATTCCAATTAATTCCACCATTTCTTTTTAATATCTTATCTTGGGTCAAAAGGTCAGACTAACTTAACAAAGAGCCTTGTCTTTGAACTACTAGACTGTCTCTGTCATCTGATTTATAGCTCTCCTCCTTTTTGGTTGCTTAGAGCCTTATCAGCTAAATTCTTTCCTGGTTAACTCACAAAATCTATTCTTTAGTAATTTTTATTATTTACCAATTATATACTATATTTTGGAGTATATTTCCTGCACTGTAAATATAATAAAATATACCTTGATTATAAACATATATTTTGTGAATATAATTCTATATTACAGAATATTTTCTCTTATTCCTATACCCAAAACTTCAGACAAACCAATAACTTATGACATGTCTTAGCATTATCTCACATTCATTCATTCTAGGTTCCTTCATGTCTGGGACTTCACCCAGGAATGAACTTTGTAAAAAAAAAAAAAAATCTCGTTAATTTCTAAACCTAGAGAATATTTTGAAAGAAAAACTGTCTTTAAAACAAAATGGCTACAAACATCCATTTTAAAATTCTCTTTTGTGTCTAATATACCCGACATCACGCAGGGTAGCCGAATACCTCTCTCCGTTAAATGCACTCACGCCTTACCCGCTGAACGGTAACTCGATCACCATCTCTGAATCGGGAAGCTCACGAGGACAGCTGGATCTCTTCCCCGCTGGATATACTCGATCACTCTCTCTGCTGATACTGGCAACACACAAGGGCAACCGGATCTCTTCTCCGCTGGATGCACGAGGACAGCTGAAAGCACGATCCGCCAAACAGGACCGTCCACCTTGCCCTCTCTGGCTCTCTCCGCCCCACACGTGCACTTCCTTCCTTCGAAAATGCGGACTCCTTTTGGTACTCCTGGGAGGCGTAGTTTTTTTCCTGTAAATTTGCATTAGGTTCTCTGTACTTAAAACTACATATTCCAGAATCCTTTGCGCTACCTTCAGTCTTCCTGCATTTAACAACTTCCTTTGCCAATCAAGTGACAGGGCAAGGAAGGAGGGGAATTCCCCCGCAGCGGTGACAGGCTGAATGTCTCTATCCAAGTCTGTGCCACAGTGAGAAACACTATAGTCTGAGAAACCTCTGCTACACAAGTGACAGTGATGTTTTAGCTGAGGGTATTGTCACTGGATGCATATCAGTGACAGGGTGACGGTTTTCTGAATATCTATGTCAGCCCTTGAGAAGTTTGTGGTTATTTACAACTCCGATTGCTGATTCAATATGAATACTTGAACCCTGCATTTCAGAAAATCGCTCCTCTCTCCCCTAACACGTCAGGGAATCAAAGAGCTCCATATTCTTGAAGTATTTGGCAGGAGATTGATATCACAAGGCTTAGTCGTTCACTGGAGTTTTGGTAAAGGTGTCGGCACCGTTGTCATCTGTTGCTTACACAGGAGTGATGTTAAAACGCTTTATCTGATTGAATGTTTTCCAGTACAAAAGTTCAGGTTTCGGAATATTGAGCAAAATAGTCATACGTCCCATGTGTTGAGCAACGATCACATTTGTTTGAGACAAGGGGCATCGGGGAGAGAAAAGTCTTGGCGGGTGATGCATTTAGGACACTGGTTATTATGGTGGTGCAATATTAACCCCTTCACTGCTGAGCCATTTCACGTCTTAAAAAAAAAACACGTTTTTTTCTTTAATTATTTTTTTTCTTTACTTTAACAATGGTCATGTTTAGAATCATTGGAAAGGCCAGGCTCTGGCCTTTCTAATGATATCAAACATGACTCTGCTAGCTGCCAACAGTCATGAGAAATCAGGGTTCAAAGGAACCCCCTATCTTTCCTTAGGAGTCAATGAGCATGTTCCCCACACGTCCTCAGCAGTGAAAGGGTTAAGAAAGCAGGGATTGCCCATGAAGCTATTGAGAGACTGTCATTGTAACCCCCAATGTGTTGTGGGAAGGGTCACTGCTTTTGGGGTTTTTTGTTTTCACATTTGTAAGAGGGAAGAAGCCAGGATTTGCTAAAGAGCTGGGCTACAATTGGCCAGTGCCAATTTTTCCCAAACCATGTAATTCTCTGTAGGACTTAAATGGCTATGGGTTTATTCTTTAACACTGGGGGAAAAACCGCTGCATTAGTTTGGAGAACGACAGCAGATCAAGTACGATGAATTCACTATTTAGGGGACTCCAACCATACACAAATACAAGAGTAAAAAAAAAAAATTAAATGCTATTATAGGGTCCAATCACAAAGCACTGAAATTGTATACATTGCTTTGAGCATTCCCAATTTAGCAAATGGTCACCGTATGATGCTGAAATTGGAATTTCCAAAGCACGGAAATGGAGAAAACTGCCAAATCCCACAGATATCCGCCGAATTGACAGTGAATTCCACTGAACTGGAAAAGACTCTAAAGCGGGTCCTTTAAAAATAATAAAAAAAAGGTCTGTACAAAATAATAAAAATAAAATGTCTAAAATGCAAAAAGGTCTCTGCAGAAAATAAACCGGGAACAAAAAAAAAAAAAAAAAACACGATTTTACTCAAATTTTTTTTTAAAACATTTAAACCTATTGTTTCACCTGTTTAGGCCAGTGTCAGACGAGCGCACCAGGTGCGCCCGTACGGACATGCCTTCTGGTGTCCGTCGCAGCATTGTGACGGTGTGACGGGGCTGCCCACACGCTGTTGTGCAAGCAACAGCGACCGTGCAGCAAGCCTCACCGTCAAAGCGCTAGGATGCGTCCACTCAGACGTTCCTTCCACACTTTAAAACGCTATTCTAACCCCAGCCTTAAACCTGTCAAATTGAACCACTGAAAGTCCGGGCAATTCAGTGTTCTGCGAACAAAAGACATGATAGTCTATGGGACAATTTAGGTGTTGCCGAACTGCACTGTATTTCGCTGTCAATTATCCTGTATTTGGAAATTGACAGCTTTGTGAACAGATGAATTGCACAGAATTGAAATTCACCGTTTGTTGTAATTTGGAGGTTAGTGAATAACCCCCTTATTTCACACACCCCTGACAATACATGTAAATAAGAAAAAAGGTTGGCATTTACCTTTTTTCTTATGTTTTATACATGAGCTGGCTGGATACTTCTGGTCTATGCAGCTGCCCTGTTAGGGAATAGGTGCAAAACAGTTTTTTCTGCACAGTCAGGTCCAGAAATATTGGGACTCTATACACCACCACAATGGATTTGGAATGAAACAAACACAATGTGCTTTAACTGCAGACTGTCGGCTTTAATTTGAGGGTATGTACATCCAACTCAGGTGAACAGTGTAGGACTTACAGCAGTTTGCATATGTGCCTCCCACTTGTTAAGGGACCAAAGGTAATGTGACAATTGGCTTCTCAGCTGTTCCATGGCCAGGTGTGTGATATTCCCTCATTACCCCAATTACAATGTGCAGATAAAAGGCCCAGAGTTCATTTCAAGTGTGCTATTTGCATTTGGAATCTGTTGCTGCCAACTCTCAAGATGAGATCCAAAGAGCTGTCACTCAGTGAAGCAAGCCATCATTAGGCTGAAGAAACAAAAAACAAACCCATCAGAGATAAAGAACATTAGGCGTGGCCAAAACAACCGTTTGGAACATTCTCAAAAAGAAGGAACGCACTGGTGAGCTCAGCAACACCTAAAGACCCGGGATACCACGGAAAACAACGGTGGTGGATGACTGAAGAATTCTTTCCCTGGTGAAGAAAACACCCTTCACAACAGTTGGCCATATCAAGAACACTCTCCAGGAGGTAGGTGTATGTGTGTCAAAGTCAACAATCAAGAGAAGACACCAGAGTGAATACAGAGGGTTCACCACAAGATGTAAACCATTGGTGATCCTCAAAAACAGGAAGGCCAGATTAGAGTTTGCCAAACAACACCTAACAAAGCCTTCACAGTTCTGGAACAAGATCCTATGGACAGATGAGACCAAGATCAACTTCTACCAGAGTGATGGGAAGAGAAGAGTATGGAGAAGGAAAGGAACTGCTCATGATCCTAAGCATACCACCTCATCAGTGAAGCGTGGTGGTGGTGTCATGGCGTGGGCATGTATGGCTGCCAATGGAACTGGTTCTCTTGTATTTATTGATGATGTGACTGCGGACAAAAGCAGCAGGATGAATTCTGAAGTATTTCGGGCAATATTATCTGCTCACATTCAGCCAAATGCTGCAGAACACATTGGATGGTGCTTCACAGTGCAGATGGACAATGACCCAAAGCATACTGCAAAAGCAACCAAAGAGTTTTTGAAGGGACAGAAGTGGAATGTTATGCAATGGCCAAGTCAATCACCTGACCTGAATCCCATTGAGCATGCATTTCACTTGCTGAAGACAAAACTGAAGGGAAAATGCCCCAAGAACAAGCAGGAACTGAAGACCGTTGCAGTAGAGGCCTGGCAGAGCATCACCAGGGATGAAACCCAGCGTCTGGTGAGGTCTCTGCGTTCCAGACTTCAGGCTGTGATTGACTGCAAAGGATTTGCAACCAAGTATTAAGAAGGGAAAGTTTGATTTATGATTATTATTCTGTCCCATTACATTTGGTCCCTTAACAAGTGGGAGGCACATCTGCAAACTGCTGTAAGTCCTACACCGTTCACCTGAGTTGGATGTACATACCCTCAAATTAAAGCTGACAGTGTGCAGTTACAGCACATTGTGTTTGTTTCATTCCAACTCCATTGTGGTGGTGTATAGAGCCAAAGATGTTAGAATTGTGTCGATGTCCCAATATTTCTGGACCTGACTGTATGTATATTTTGTTGTATCTGCAGCCAGGTCATTATTGATGCGGTCTCGGTGCTTTTCTGTTTAATCCCAAAGTGGAAATGTTCCTTGTGAGGGTATAACTGTAAACCCATCAGTTTGCCTGTAAGCTGATAAGCAACCACATATTCGCATGCTGCTTCGAAAAACTGCATTCATTCTATGCAAACAGACATTCCCAATTATTACACGTGTTTACCAGCTACACATATATACAGGACAGACATTTTTCACTAAGCCGGGAATTGTGTACAACAGAAAGGCCCAAAGTTTGTTGTTTAGAAATTGTTGGCCTGGTTTATTTTAAATGTGTCAAAGACTAAGGGATCTATTCAAGTTAGATACGGATTTTACTCCCTGAACACCGTTCTTCCACTGTAATTGCAAACAATGCTATAATCTACATTCTTGAAACTAGTGAACTTTGGCTATTCAGAAGGAAAATGCAACAATGGCAGACGAAGTGAATACAAAACAGCGAATAATGGCATCACTGTTATTCCGCAATAGAAATGGCAAACTTTGTCTATTTTTATTATTTTGAGAAAGTATTTTACCAGGAAGGATACATTGAGATTTCTCTCGTTTAAGTATGTCCTGGGTGGAGAGTATGTACCATTAGGTGTCTTGCCCAAGGAAGCTTACTGGAGAGGTGCTCTTTCCAGGATCGAACCTGTGTCTCCACGGTTATAGAAGTGAGGTTACCTCTACTCCATCCATCCAGTATTCTCAGTCTACTGTTGTGCAAAAGATTTTGCCTTCGGTGAATACACGTCAACTAAGGCTAGGGTCAGACGAACGCATTTTTCGCGTTGTCCGTGAAAAAGTGCGTTCGAACGAATGGACGTATTTTTTCACGGAATACGCGATAGCGGTCATACGATGCGCATTTTCGTACGGATCATCAATAAAACACTTTTTGCGTCTGGACGTTATGTTGGCCGGACGTGTGCAGCATCTGACGTCTCCCAATCACGCAAACACGCTGCTATGCGGACGCAGCGCACTCTGTACGTCAGTAGTAGCGGTTTGACGTTCTAGAAAAAATGCGTTCGTTTGCTACTTGCGTTGCGCGGACGAACTTTCGTGCGGCCGTCCTTCTTATGTTACCCGGCATTGGATGTCATTTGCTGCTAGCACGGCCGTGATTTCGTGCGGTTAAATGCACGTTAAAAATGCTTTCGTCTGACCTTAGCCTTAAACGGTCAGACTGCCATGGAAATGCAGTGAAAACATATGCAGAGGCTCCAGGAAAACTGAATCCTGTGAGAATTAGATTCATTTTATTAGATTTCAGGTTACAATAAATGGCAGAGCTTTAAATTATTGTCATTTGTACTGCTTTTTATTCCGCCCCGTCCAATCACAACCCACAGGTTCCTTGTGAAATTCTCCTCGTTTTAAGAGAAGCACAACTTCTACATCTGAATGGAAAGTAGGTGCAAATGCATCCTTGCAGTATACAAAATTCATAGGCTGCAGGGGAGGGGGGGGGGAAAATCAAAGGGATTTCCTGCAACATATGAATTCTGCACACTAAGGGGAAGTGCGTCTCTGCAGTCTATATAATTCAATTTACTAGTTAAGGCTATTTATGCATTCCCTGGCTCTTTGTGAGGCACATCAATTGCATTTCTAAATGAGAGGTTAGGATTATACATTGTTCTCCGGCTTTAAATAACTGCCAACGTGACCGCGGCACTTTATATAAATCTGCTACTCTACTTAGCGCTTCTCCCTCTAGCGCCGAGAACTGACAATAAAACACACAATATACAGAGAAGCATTTAAAAAAAAAACACAATAGGACAAATCACCTCTGAAATCACTCGCTGCCACCTGAATCACCTTATAACATATGGTCATATCCCAGCGCGAATTGAAGTGTGCGACCTGCGCAACCCATGGGAGTCTGGGACAGCCACCTCTGAAATCACTTGCTGTCCCAGAGTGGTGATCCAAGGAAGGAGAGTATGGTGACTGACCTACGACACTATAAGCGCCTGTGGAGAGGTAACCTTTGATGTTCCTTCAATCTATATCCTGTGAGGTGGGTCCACATAGGGGCAAATTTTATATTTTGCATAAGATACAATACATTCTGCACTATTTTATGTTCCCTGCATTTACATTAGGGTTGCCAGATCGGCCATGTTTTCCTGGACACATAATTTATTCATGCTGATGGGCAGTGCATGAAGAACGCCACCCCGCAGCATGTTCAATTCATGCACTGCAGGTAAGAAATCAAAAAGGAATCCTAGGTGGTCTGCCTTGATTTCTTTCCTGCAGCATAGGAGTTATACATTTTGCAGGGCAGCATTTTCCCTGTGTTCCCCTCTGCATGAAATAGCAATACAAGTCCAGGAAAACATGGCCGACCCGGCAACCCGAATTTACATGACGGGTTCACTTGAAGAATCCTCTGCCGAGAGATGTGACGTACGGCTACACTGTGCACTTCAATCCATCATCCATAAAAGTACACACATTTGTGTATCCTACACAATGCAAGCGTATAAAAGCTGCAAGGACTTCCACCTTTAGGAAGGTTTGAGCTGAAGAAAGGGGAGTATTTTCACCTGAAATTAAATAGAAATGCAGTCTGCAGTATGTGACCAATTGTTTAAGGGAAAGGGGATTTTCATTGCGTGTCCCTTAAAGCCTTACAGTACAAACCAGAACGTCAAATACTTAAAACTCGAAGTTCTACAGCTCTGTAGAACTAAAAACACACATTGTAACCAGGCGCGCAAACACAGTTCCTCTAGATTGTTTGTGATCCAAAACCAATTCTAAACTTTTGCAGCCTTTTGTCAGGTCTATTAAAGGGATACTCTATGGTTACAATGGAAGAGGGGGACTGAAGGGTTAAACATTAACCCCCTCTAGCCCGTACCCTCCCTCCGGAGGTAAAGGTCACTGACCCATTTAACTTGAGTGGTCACAGTGCATAGAGTATTCCTTTTAAACACTAGGTAAATCTAACAGATCGGGAATCAAAAATAAACGCAACAATAAATTCAGTGCATTTTTAGAATTTATATATATATTTTAGATTTCAATATTACTGTCAAAAATACATTGTATGATTTTACATAGGCTTTGTGCTACATTAGAACACACATTAGGACAAACAATCACTTGTGTAGTAAATGAAACATTAAATATTAAATAAAAATAAAAGGTGTAAACACTAAACTAAGGGGAAGAATTGCTAAGGCTGCACACATCCAATCAAAGTGGTGTTACATAGAAAAAAAAAAAATGCATTAGGACTTTCTATTCATTTCCAGACTACAATGAATACAGAGTCCGTTTTCAGAAATCTCTGCAGCTGGTCCATTGTTTGTTTATGTAGGTGTATCCAATCAGAAGTTTCACACAGTCTTTATCCCCCACTCTTTATTTCCAAATGAAACCATGCTGTATAGCAAACCTAAGATTCCCCCCTTGTGCATCCTTGCTCAGCATCTGAGTGAAAACTTGGGATCTGTTGGGGTTTCTGTGTAGGACTTGAGCTCGTATGCTGCCCCACTATCAACTTCCATGGACTTTCGCGAGAATAGAAGTCGTACATCACTGTGGAGGTAGATCTTCCCAGACTTGGAACTCTGGAACCTGGGGAAAAAAAAAAAAAGGGATTAGATTGGTGATCGATAGTTTTATGGATACATAGAGTATTTATTGGACTATTGTTTCGTTTAAAGACAAGCTTGCGAGAGTATAACGTTAGACCAATTAATAAGGTATCACAACATACCGCTATACTGGTGATTTTGGCATTGGTTTATCTAATCTACATTAAAGCATAGTTACAAAAAGCACTGGTTCCCTTTCACCTATACCTAGCGTTATTCTGCAAAGAGAACTGAACACTTTAGGTGGAGATGGTCAACGAGAATGAATGAGTTAGCAAAATGTTCAAAGTGAACCTGTAACATCCAGTGTCACTTTCCCTGTGATATCCTCAAGGGCTGGATATTACAGCGCCCATAACAGATCAATGCGATCTGGTACCCTGACAAAACATTGCTGACCGCACTTTCCCGGGTCCAACGCCGGGAGCTATCATGTACGATTGGCCCTCAGCAGCGATGGCATGCGAGGAGTGAATGGAGGGCTGTCCTGATTGGGTTAATATCTACACTTTTTACACATGAGGGGCCCTCGCATTTAGCTTTGCCCAAAGCCTGAACTTTAGAGCGGTCTCAGCTTTGTGTAAATAGACAACAGATACAGTCTCATAAAAAGGCAGCATTTTAATCAACTCAAATCAAAAAAAACAAATCCTGTCCGCCCTTAACCCCTTCACTACCAAGTGATTTTCCAATTTTTTTTTTATGAAAAATCATTTACATTCAGTAAATCAATCATTGTTGCTGGGTTCTATCGTCCACCAAGCTCTCCAGTGCACTCCCTCTCTGACATATCTCAAATCCTTAATAACCTACTTGCCCAAAACCAAAAAAGTGAACTGCTGGTCCTCGGCGATTTTAATACAGATTGGCTAAATCCTAAAAACAATAAACACTGCACACTGTTTAAAACTTTGCAGCTAACTCAATTAATCTCCTCCCCCACTCGCATTAATATGAAAAGCCCTAACCATACCTTGCTGGACTGGATTCTCTCCTCATAGAATACAGGAGGCAGGCGTTCTTGCTAATAGCTTTAGTGACCATTGCCTAGTGTATTGCGTGCGCAAAATAAAGGCCTTGAAATCTCCCGCAAAGGTAATAACCACCAGGTCTTTCAAGAAATTTATTCTTGAATCCTTCCTAAGTGATCTCAAACAGCTCCCCTGGTACAGGCTAAACCTAATCCCAGACCTAGACTGTGCAGTTGAATACTTTCAGTCTGAGCTCCTGCAAGTCTGGAATTCCCATGCCCCGCTGCGTAAAGTGCGAGTAAAAGGGGCCCATCTCCCCTGGGTTACAGCTGACCTCACGCATATGTACCAGTTTAGAGACTCCCTGTACAGTTCAAGAGTACTGGATCCATGAACGATCACTGTGAATACTGAAAATGCCGGAATGAATGCACAAAAGAAACAAAAATGGCTAAAGCCCAATACTTCAATGAATTTAAACAATAACATATCAAACCCCAAAAAATTTTGGAAAATCATAACATACAAGCACCCCCCAGCCACTCCCAACCAGCTGCTTTAAAAGTAAACAACCAAACTGTACAACACCCCCTAGATGTAGCAAATGCTTTTAATAATTATTTTGTTGGATGCGCCACCACCCTCATTGCTAAGCTAGGAAATGACACGCAATCAGAAAGGCCGCACGCAGGTCAGGACCCACCAACAGTGCAAAGACCCCGTAACCCAGAGAAATTCAGTTTTAGGCCAGTGCCGGTCAGTGCCATCACTAAACTTCTCCATAACCAAAAAATGAAATACCAGTCTGGACCTGATCAAATCCCAGCAATGCTGCTGAAAATCAGTGCACCAGCAATTACAAAACCTGTCGCAACCCTGATTAATGAATCACTGGCGACTGGATACATACCCAAACTCTGGAAGACTGCAAGGGTGGTACCTATCCATAAAAGTGGAGACAATACTTTGGTATCCAACTACCGCCCAATATCACTGCTCCCTGTAATGTCAAAAATTCTGGAAAAATGTGTCTACACTCAATTACGCGATTATTATCAGTATCAGAACTATTTAACTCCAGATCAATCAGGCTTTCGTCCAAACCATTCAACTACAACTGCCCTTTTAAAAGTTTGTAATGATATCCAAGCGGGCATGGAACAAGGAAATCTAACTGGAGCCATCTTCCTTGACTTTGCCAAGGCTTTTGACACAGTAGACCATGGCATCCTATTACAAAAACTTAAGAACTCTGGTATTGGTGATAGTACATTAACCTGGTTCCAATCATATGTGTCTGATAGGTCTCAATTTGTGTCCATTTCTGACAGCACTTCCCTTCCCCTCCCAGTCACGTGCGGTGTACCCCAAGGCTCGATACTTGGCCCCCTGCTATTCACAATATTCATAAACGATCTGCCCAATGTCTGCAAAACTGCAACTGTACACATGTATGCAGACGACACGGTAATCTATACCAGCAAACCAAATCTCCCACAGCTGGAGGCCGTGCTGCAAGAACAATTCACAGGGGTAGAAAAGTGGATCGCAAATAACAAACTTTTTCTAAATACTGACAAAACGGTTACAATGCTCTTTGGGACCGCACCTAAACTACACAAATTGCAAACACCCCATCTATGTGTTGGGACAAAATCAAATGGCACACTGACCACAGTCACCACTCTCAAATACCTAGGTATGTGGTTAGACCCAAATCTATCTTTTGGCCCCCACATCGAAAAACTCTCATCTAAACTCTACCCCAAACTAGGTGCCCTGTACAGAAACAAATCCTGCCTGAGCCCCACGGTAAGAAAGCAGATTGTACAACAAATGCTTATGCCAGCCATTGAGTACGGAGATGTAGTGTATGCAGCCGCCCCACAAACACACCTCCAGAAACTTACTACATTGTATAACTCATTCTGCCGCTTTGCGCTACAATGTAACTACATGATCCACCACTGTGACATGTTAAAAGAGCTAAACTGGCCGTCACTGGAATCTAGACGCACTCTTCACCTTTCCAACCTGGTGTTTAAGAGCTTTTCTGGAAAGCTACCACCCTACCTGAATATGCTGCTTCCCCCGGCAGTTCCTTCATCCTATAACCTCAGATCCAGGACCAGCACCTTACTTGCAATGCCACAATACAAAAAGAAAATGGCTCGATCCTCATTTTCCTACAGAGCACCACAAATATGGAATAACCTCCCAGACACCGTCAAATCTTCCCCCAGTCTAAAGTCCCTTAAGAGCTCCCTATTAGCATACCTCAATACAAAAATGCACCTGTAAACATGTAACATAATGACTTTATTTCCTCCATATTTATTTTTCTGTTAATCTGTGTATTTGGTCTTGTGTTAATATCTTGCATTTTACTATTTTGTATTTCTGTAACCACTCAATGTTCTCGAACCCAGGACATACTTGAAAACGAGAGAAATCTCAATGTATCCTTCCTGGTAAAATCCTTTCTAAATAAATAAAATTACTCTACATATCCTATTTGGCCAGTAGATGGCGCCATCTACTGCCATATGGAGTTCCAGAGGTTTTAACAGCAGATCTATTCTCTAATTTCTCCTGCATCGTCTGCTGACAGCTTCTGAAAGCCCGTTATTTCAGAGCTTTCAGCAGCTGATTTTAGAGTTTTAGCTCTTTGGGCATTATGCTCACAGGGCTAAAACATTGGAGGCACATTCTGCAGCCCAAAAGCTAACAAAATTAGTTTGCAGCAAACAAATTTCATTTGTTTTTGGGCTGCAGATTTGCAAATCGAAATACCTCGCTATCGGGGCACCATTTGGTGCCTTTGAAGCCTGAGATATCTTGATATTGGTAGTGAAGGGGTTAAAGAGATACACACTATGCACCCTAACCCCATTAGCTTAGTAAAGAGGGCAGGCTGTCCCTTTCCACCTCCTCCCTCCAGTCTTGTCTGGCAGGTAGAACTTTGAAGCGGAGGAGTTTCCTCTGACCACTCAGCAGGCAGGATTTTGAATATCCACCTGTCAAGGACCAACTTTAGGATTGATGATGTCAGCAGCATCTGCCCAATTTAAGTGGGAAAAGGGAAGTATGTAATATGACATTATCTGCAGAATGAGATACAAAAGAAAAAAAAGAAGCCATCTTTGTGCAGTGGGGTCAGATTCAGATACTAGCTGTGAACTGGTTACATTTTCTAATTGGGATACCTCAGGTGAATGAGGTAGCGTAGTGTCCTGTCTTCGGTCTTTAGGATGTTGTTCTCCATGATTCCCTTTTGCGCTCGCTTGACAGGAACAGAAAATGTTCTTTGACGCAGGAATGTTTGGTGATTGGCTGGCATGTCTTGCAAGTCATATTTCACAACAAACATCTTCACGACAGTCTTGTTTGGATTAAATAAGGTCTGTAAAATAGAAGGCAAGACATATTTAAAAAAAAATCAGTTTGTACTGATATACCAAACTTAGTCCCAGCAACTCCTTTCTGTTCTCCTAGTTGGAGCAGGTTTAAACCCCACGGTGCTTGCTTCCAGAAAAAGATTTGTAATTCCAACGTGAATGGAGCCGCACACGTGTATTAAAACAAAAAAACTTTTATTGTAGCATGTTAAAATGAAACCATATCCTGCCTGATATGAAGGATAGATATAGATTATATACAGTTGTGTTCAAAATTATTCAACCCCCACTGAAATTGAGTGTTTTGGCCAGTTTGCCATTGATTTTGATCATTCAGTCATCTTGCTTACAATTAAATCAAAGAGGCACGTGTAGGTCAGACAAATATAACATAACATTTATAATGAAATAACCACAAATGTATTTTCTGTGCTCACATCATTATCAGTTTTATTCAACCCCCAAGTGACATTCAATCTTAGTACAACATCCTTTTACAGTTATAACAGCTTTTAAACGTGAAGCATAGCTTGACACAAGTGTCTTGCAGCGATCTACGGGTATCTTCGCCCATTCGTCATGGCAAAAGCCTCCAGTTCAGTCACATTCTTAGGCTTGCGCACTGCAACTGCTTTCTTTAAGTCCCACCAGAGGTTCTCAATCGGATTTAAGTCAGGTGACTGCGATGGCCACTCCAAAATGTTCCAGCCTTTAATCTGCAACCATGCTCTAGTGGACTTGGAGGTATGCTTGGGATCATTGTCCTGTTGAAAGGTCCAACGTCTCCCAAGCCTCAGGTTTGTGACGGACTGCATCACATGGTCATCCAATATCTCCTGGTACTGAAGAGAATTCATGGTACCTTGCACACGCTGAAGCTTCCCTGTACCTGCAGAAGCAAAACAGCCCCAAAGCATGATTGACCCCCGCTATGCTTCACAGTAGGCAAAGTTTTATTTTCTTCATAGGCCTTGTTCTTCCTCCTCCAAACATAGCTTCGATCCATGGGCGCAAACAGTTCTAATTTTGTTTCATCAGTCCACAGAACACTATCCCAAAACTTCTGTGGTTTGTCCACATGACTTTTGGCATACTGCAGTCGACTCTTATTCTTTGGAGACAGCAAGGGGGTGCGCCTGGGAGTTCTGGCATGGAGGCCTTCATTACGCAGTGTGCGCTGTATTGTCTGAGCTGAAACTTCAGTACCCACATCTGACAAATCTTTTCTCAGTTCCTCAGCAGTCACACGGGGACTTCTCCACTCTACGCTTCAGGTAGCGCACAGCAGTCGAAGTCAGCATCTTCTTTCTGCCACGACCAGGTAGCGTTTCAACAGTGCCCTTTGCCTTGAATTTGCGAATGAGGCTTCCTATGGTCTCTCTTGGTATGTTTAACTTTTTTGCAATCTTCTTATAGCCATTGCCCTTCCTGTGAAGAGTAATCACCTCTTCTCTTGTCCTCCTGGACCATTCTCTTGACTTCACCATGTTTGTAACCACACCAGTAAATGTCTAGAAGGAGCCGAGTATCACAGTCATTTTAAAGCTGCCTAATTAGTGCTTATTATGCTTTATTGCTGCTCCGTGACATCCACAGGTGTTTTCAATACCTGATTGAAAACACTTGAATGAACCTCTGTTCTTCAGAGTGGTAGTCTTTAAGAGGTCGAATAATTGTGTCAATGAAGAATTCACAAAAGAAACATTTACTACTGTATTACAAAACCAATTGATGTCATTTTAGTTGCATATGGTTCTTTAAAAAGTCCTTGTAGGATTTCATTCTGAATACAATTACAAATGTACACTAAATGCCCTAAAACCCTTTACAGCATTGGGGGTGGAATAATTTTGAACACAACTGTAATATATATATATATATATATATATATATATCCTTCATATCGGATTGAGCCATGAAGAGCAACACGTGCCGAGGAATCCCAGACTCTTGTTTTAAAAATATCAAATGGACTTCTTTTAAACTAAGAATTTAATCACAGCAATGTATTAATGCAACACCGTCTTCGCCGCTGCTTTCAAACATGCTCTGATCACCCGCATTCTAAAGAAGCCATCTCTTGATCCCACCTTCCTCTCAAACTACGGTCCCATCTCTTTGCTCTCCTTTGCCTCAAATCTTAGAACGTCTGGTATATAACCAGCGCACTGGTTTCTTGCTGCCAACTCTCTACTTGATCCCCACCAATCCAGCTTTCGCTCCCAGCGTCCACTGAACCTGCTCCGATCAAGGTGACTAATGATTTAGTTGCCTCTAAAAACAAAAGGTCACTTCTCCCTCCTTATTCTTGACGTTTCTGCTGCATTTGACACTGTTAACCATCCTCTCCTACTCCTCACGCTGCGTCAATTTAGCCTCTGACGCCGCACTCTTCTGGTTCTCTTACTATCTCTTCGCTGGTGCCTTTTCACCCACAGTGCCTCTCAGTTGGGGTACCTCAAGGCTCTGTTCTGGGTCCCCTACTCTTATTCTATACCGCCTCTCTGGGTAACGCTCATCTCTTCCTATGTGCTCCAATATCATTGCTATGCTGACGACACCCAAATCTACCTTTCCTCTCCCGATCTGTCTTGTCCTGTATTGGACCTTGTTACTGCCGGCCTGTCAGCTGTCTTGGCTGGATGACTTCCCGTTTCCTAAAACTTAACCTCTCCAAAACTGGACTTCTTGTCTTCCCTCTATATCCTCCATTCTTGCGCCAATTTCTCCTCAGGTGAATGGTGCCACCATTACTTCTACCCCTCAGGCTCGCTGCCTCGGGGTCCTCTTGGACTCCAATCCATCATTTACTCCTCACATTCAGTCACTCAAAAAATCCTGCTACTTCCACCTAAAAAACATTGCACGCATTCGCTTTTTTCTTAAAATCAGGACTCTGCTAAAATGCTCATCCAAGCTCTTATTATATCCCGCCTTGACGACTGTAACCTCCTCCTCTCTGGCCTTAAGAGATGCCAGATTCTCCCTCTGCAGTCTGTTATGAATGCCTGTGCCAGACTCACCTCTCCCCTCTGTCAATCTCTACACTGGCTCCCGTTTCCTTTATAATCCAATTCAAAATACTGGTGCTCACGTACAAAGCTCTCCATAACTGCGCCCCTGCCTACATCTCCCTTAATAACAGGTACATTCCATCCCGACCACTTTGCTCTGCCAATGACCTGATGTTATCATCTCCTCGGACTCGCAAACCCCAAATCTCACCTTCAGGACTTTGAGCTGCCCCCTTTCTATGGAACTCCCTCTCCCGCAACATTATACGCTGTCTCTCCAGTCCTTCAGGAAGTCTCTAAAAACACACCACTTTAGAGAAGCCTAGCCGCTCACTCCATAATCCGGCCTTGTTCATTTCTTAATCCATCTCCCACATGCACCCAGCTACTTCCCATACTCTATTAACCCTCACCCAGTGTGTCACCCCTCTCTTAGATTGTAAGCTCTCAAGCAGGGTCCTCTCTCCTACTGTTGTGTGTGTCCCCCATTGCACAGCACTACTGAACTTGTTAGCGCTCTATAAAAGCTTCTAACTGTAACTGACGATGTCCAGACAGATCCATAGTGACACACACACACACCACAATAAGATAATGTCAAACACCCACACAGACAGGATAAGGTCCAGATAATGTCACATACACTGGCCTAAGTGTCAGAGTTTTTTTCCATGTCAGCACCCATAAGGGGATACTCTGGAGGGTGATACACAATTAGGACCATAACAGAGAAAAAAAGTGAATTAATGAGGATGAGAGAAGATGTGTTAAAGAAAGGCAATAGTGTGCAGGGGCTGAAATGGAAATGAAAGAAACCACGACCCATCCCCTTGTACAGGACAAAAAGAATCCCCAGGCTCGTGAAGCGATTAGCAAAAAACAAAATGTCAAACTGAGCAAGTCAGGAACAGCCAACAGCATGGAATACGCATGTCTTTGGGAAGATCCCACTCAGGTCTTCCAGGTTAGAACTCGTGAGGTGAGGTCTATGGAGCCAGGCACAAAAACTAGAAATGGCGACACATAACTGGGTCCCATTGAGACTTCATATTAGCATAGCCCTCACAGCTTTCCCTTCCCACAGAGCTAAGAATGGATATAGCACAACTCAATTTACCAATCCACACGGGGCTAACACATGGGTTTACATGTAATTCAGGGAGGCAGCCGAGCAGCAACAGAATTAAAGGGGTGGGGGCGCCCCACAATGTGGTCCATATCAGGAGTTTATTTCTAGAAGCAACGTTTCAGTCCCGTCAGGGACCTTTGTTAGGGCAATGCGTGACGATGGCACTGAAGCATTGCTTCATTAAAGCAACTCCTATTTTGAACCATGGGGTGACAGGATTTTTTCCTTTAATTCTATTGCAAGAGAGCTTTGTAATATTCACATATCCTCCACAAAAGCAGTAACTGCTCAAGGGATCCAAGCAAGGTAGTCGCACCAAACAAAAAAATGTTATGGGGAGGAGGATACAACCTCACTGAACACCAAGATTCAACAACAGCTGAAAGTCAAAGCTCATTTCTTATAAGAGAATAAAAAGCAATCAGATCTGCAGAACATGAGCGCAGTATACTTACCACTTGTATGGTTCCAGAAGGAGGTATACGGTAACCCCTTTTGCCAAGAGACTCCAATGTAATATTACCCTAAAAAGATGAAAAGGAATATTACATTTTTATGTTCACGAATACAAGTCAGCCAAGACAAGTGTGTCTGTAACCGAACTCCTTCAAACGGGGGTAAGACCATAACAGTGTCATGCACATGTATATGCTCAATACCAAACGGGTGTATTGCCCTTTAAAACCTCCCTGGTGGTCTGTTTTTTTAAATTTCATGCCTAAAAGTGGTCTATTATTTTTTTTGACCCCCCCAACGGTATTCCCGAGTGTGGCTCGGGGTTAAATTCCTATGCTGGTAACCCCGAGCCACACTCGGGATGCCGCTGGATACATCACCTCTCCCTGCGCTCCCTCGATGTCCCCGCAGCCTCCTCCAACGATCGCAACCTTATACTTCCTGGTTCCATGCTCATGAGAAGGGAATCCAGGAAGTAAAACGCCGCGATCGCCAGAGGAGACTGAGGATCAGCGAGGGAGCGCAGGGAGAGGTGATGTATACAGCCCGAGTGTGTCTCGGGGTTACCGCGCTCAGCGGTGAAGTTTAACCCCGAGACACTCGGGAACACCGTCAGGGGGGTTAAGTTAAAAGCACAGGATATGTCAGTTTCAGATTTAAAGAGCACCGGTCACACTGGTCTACAGGGTGCTGCCAGCTTTGGGATAGCATTTGCACTGCAATCTGACGTCCAATCAGAGCTGCAGATTGGAGGCGAGATGAGAAGAGCCGGCAATGATGGCACCCGGTAGGTGAATATGGCAAGTGCAACCATAACTCAGGCTTCTTCACAGGACACACTTAAGAGCCAGTAAAAAAAAAAAAAAAAAAGAGCCACAGTTTTAATAGCCAAGCACACATTTGTGGTTAATGCAACAAAAATCTACAAAGTCAGAGGTAAATTTCTAGGCACCAGTGGCTACCTGGCTCCTGTATTTGTCAAGTCCACGTTTACATGGAATAAAGCCTCAGTTAAGGACAGAGCAAACCAAGTGATCCGCAGAGAGATAATTATTTGTATCATTTTGATGTATATTGCCCCCATGGCTGGAAGGCTACAGGTAAAATACAATAAATAATTGCGACGTCACATGGCTTACAGTGACAGAGACTTCCAATGTTGAGAAGGGGACCTTCAGATATGTTCCTCTGTTGATGGTTGGGGTCTTGGCCAAACAATTTATAGCCCACATGTATACCTACCTGAAAGTGAGTGTCATCCACTGGTAGTGGATGACAGGTGCAAATCTATGTTTGTGTATACATGTTTTTGTAAGTGTCCCTTTATTGGCCACCATCTCTCCATTGGTCTCACTTTCCCAGAAGAAAGGGAGAGAAAGCGCAATATTTACAGTAATTTTCCAGCTGCTTGTGTCACAATCCCAAAATGCAGTTTACTACAAACCTGAATAAAAATAAAGAGACACTCCCGGGGGTTAATAACCTCATTTGAAGCATTAAAAGGGTGTGGTAGGGATAGACAGATTTTCATTTTTTGCTGATCTATCATCAATAATTATTAAATTATCAATAATTGGTATCCATGTTTCATTTGCTGATATTCCCAATAATTGGGCAAGTCAGCTCACTGCAGCCACGATATGTTAAGTACTGCAGGTGCCAATTAGAGGCTTCTCCAACAGCAGCCTGACATCTTTGTCAGCCTTCGCTGTAGGACCTCCCTGACTGTATTGTGCATGGTAATGGAAATGGGGCTTTCCTCCCTTCTGGCAGAGAATTCCAGATGCAGTGGTCTTTTGAACCTGTAGGTCCTACAGCATGAGTCGGTAACCTTGGCCCTCCGGATGTTTTGGAACTACATTTCCCATGAGGCTCTACCAACCTAATGAGTACCTGCACATCATGGACAATGTGGTTCCGAAACATCTGGAGGGCCAGGGTTGCCGACCCATTACCTACAGGGTTATAGGAGGGATCATTGCAAAGGCCTGAGACTGACGGTGCAATGGGACTAGGCATGGCCAGGTTTGTAAAAATCAAGAAAGTTTAATATTTCACTAAATAAATGAAATGGATGTGGTGCAATGTTAAAAAAATATTCAGAGTTATCGACATAATGTCAAACTTGTGTTTTTTCACAACTTTAAATGTTCAGAATATCGGCACCGGATATCAGCCAGAAAGGCTGTCGATGTTTCAGGTCTTTAGATCTAGATTTGTATAAAAATAGATTTTTATATTGTCCAACTTGCAGGTCATGTGCCTTAAAGAATTAAAAGGCCTGGAGTAGCTCTTTAAACATGGAGAGAAAATTAGGTTTCTAGTCGCATAGGAAGCAAACAATTTAAACATTCACCATGTAAGGAGAGGGTGCGTTGTCATCTGAAACACTGAAGAAAGACACTTTGACAGGAAGGGTCATGTGGGTTGGGCAGAAAACTCCACTTGCGCCAACTTCTGCTGTAAAACCGGCGACGATCCCCAGGGGTTCAAGACGGTAATTTAAAACAGATTCCTGTAGATTAGAGAAAAGATCCACATAATTAAAATGTACAATAACCCAGACAACTAAATGTTTCAATTTTAGATTTGATTGAGAACTTAGCGCTCTATGGGAACGGGTGTGTGGGTGTGTGTGTGCCTACATACTTTTGGAAATAATTCCCAAAAGCAGGGCCATACACTGAAATGCCAGCTTCATCACCGGCACATTAGCGAGCTGATTATGCAGCAGGTGGAGCGGGTGGGGGTGCATTTATTACAGACTTTCCATTCTTGCCCGTGCATAAATCTTTAGAGGCCTGATCGTTCACATAGAACTTTGTGCTGAATAACTGACAGATGGAGGGTGGGAACATTAACAAACCAATGCATCAGGCAAAAGTTGAAGCTCTTCAAGTTCGGCTACTGTGTCACTTGCCATGGCAGGCTTGCTTTACATTAAATACAGAAAAAGCAGTGTTGCGCCTATGCCCACCAGGGCATCTGCAACCACCATGAGTAACAACCCAGTCCATGTATAAAGCAGAACAAGAAAAAAAAAGTCATCTGCGCTCATTTTCTGTATGTATATTTTGGTGTAACACCAGTTAGGTCATTTTTGCTGCTGTTCCTTTCCATGTTTCTGTTTTTAATCCCAAAGTGGAATTATTTGGTGAGGGTATAAATAAAACCCACCGTTCTGCATTTTAGCTGGGAAGCAGCAAGAGAGCATGTAGTTGCTCAGAGGAGCAGCTTCTGATTTCATTAGGTAGGACTCACCTTACCAAGAGGTGCCTTAATGGGGCAGGTGAGCTTACACTTCAATGGCCATTCAAGTAAACCAAAACCTCAGATTGTGTTTTGTTTCATAAGGAAATATATAGAAATGAGCGCAGATGACACTTTTTCTTCTGGTTTTGCTTTACATTAAAGACAATGATAACACCCAGGCACAGCTGTCTACACAGTGGTCACAAAGCAGCTTCTGTTGGATTCAAAGAAGCGACTTTTTTTTATGTATTCCTGCATGAAGCTACTCGCAGCAGAGAACGACTCCAGGTGGCTTATATGAGAGAGCCTGTACTGAATCTGGGCCCAAATGGAGCAGAAACCTGAGAATGGAAGATACGCAATGGTCATTTAAAACCAAGTGTGAATTCCTCCAGTGGTATACACTCCTTAAATGCAGGGGCATCGCGGGGTGCGGGCTGCACCAGGTGACACCACCCCCTAAAATTTTTTTTTTTACAAAAATATTTTACCACGAAGGATACATTGAGAATTCTCGCATTTTCAAATATGTCCTGGGTAGGCAAGGCTTAAACTGGCGCTGGCACTTTCCGGGGGGTGGCAAAAAAAAAAAAAAAACATAAAGCGGATATTCACAGAGCACCGAAATGACGCAGACATTTCAGTGTTCTGTTGTTCCCCGCACTTTGAGTAATCAAATTTCCCTGGTGAATTCACCACAGAGTCCCTGAAGTGCAGGGAATCAGCTGCCGCAAACCCGTCGCCTGCTGTTTTAAAAAGAACTACTGAACGAAAATGTCTGGAATTAACATATAAGGTCCTATGAATGATAATAAAAAGGTCTGTTACAGAAAAAAAAGGATAAACAGCTATTAGAAGAAAAAAAAATGGATTTTTTTTGAAAAATGCCTAAAAGATACTAAAAATAAAATAAAGAGATTTTTTACTATCGATTAAAGGAATAAACAGTTGATTAAAGACAGGAATATTTTTAACATTGAAACCTATGGTATTCATTCGCCCTGAATAAACCTGCCAAATGAAAAGACCGGACATCAGGACATTTCTTTGCTGTTCGGGGTCTCTGAACAGATTAACCATTACTTCTCTATGGGGACTTTCACTGCCTTCGAACAGGCACCGTACTTGCTGTCAGTTTGCCAAAATTTGTGTATGAGCTTATCACAGAGCTCCACAGCAATAAACCTCACAGTAATGTGCGCTGTGTATTATGAGCATTCAGTGTTATATGGGAATACGGACTTCTGAGTAAAAGTAGTTAAAAAAAACAAAAAAAAACTGTAAAACTCGGGGGGGAAGGGGTGACACCATAAATTACCGCACCGGGGTGACACCAACCCTAGTGACGCCACTGCTTAAATGCATTTATAGGACTGCAGTTTTATTGGGAGATTCTGCACTGCAGTAAAGCAGAATTAAAGGGGCAGGGGGGGCAATCTATCCTTGCCCTTCGGGAAGCAGTGAGAGGAGGCAACAGGTCATGGTCCAGCTGACACTGGATGATTAGAGGGTAATCAAGGCCAAAAAGTTGCATTAAGTGGTCACGGTGCCTTGAATGCTCTTTCAAGGGAATTGTGCAACTCTCCAGTGGCACTGCTCGTTGGCACAGAGGCTGGTCAGATCTCTATGCCAACTGAGTGCTTGTTAGGAGTTGGGATGTGAATAATTTCAAAGCACGTAAACCAAAATTATTTTATGCCTTATTTTCTCCAAATTGGCAGTAAATTGAATTCCCTGTCAAATTAGCGACGACCTGTGAGAGCTCAACTTTAAGCTGCAATAAAACACAAACGTACAGAACCAATACCTCAAAATTTCCCAGGAGGCGGAGACAAGGAACAGGAGGAGCGCTGCAGCTGAGGTGGGAGGCTGAGGACGCTTTATTGTTCTCGGTTTTCAAAAATGGATACAGCCGTCTGGTAGGATGAAAAGCGAGATTTAGAGTTTAAATCATTGGTCGTGCAAGAAGAAAGAAGGGGGGGCATCCAAAGTTTTCAAATACTCTTGACCTTAGGTCAATGAAACAGGAGTGTAACTAGACCGCACAGGGAACGGGATCAGTAGTTGTGCCCCCCCCCCCGACAGGTAAGCAACTCCACCATAGACTGAGAAGCCACAAAGCTGCTAAAAGGTCACTATACTGTGTGAAAGGCTTATATGCATCTATCTCCTCACTTTTATACACCCTAGCACAGGGCTCAAAATTTCCACTCACATTTGGCAAGTGGAAATTAAGTGAGGGCGAGTGGAAATGCACACACGGGCAGCACAATAAATTATTTCGTGCTGCGTATTCCAGCGGTGTTAAAATGCAGCCCGCCTACCCCAGGCTGCACGGTGCAGTGATCAGCTGCCTTAGGCTAGGGTCAGACGAACGCATTTTTCGCGTTGTCCGTGATAAAGTGCATTAGAACGAATGGACGCATTTTTTCACGGAATACGCGATAGCGGTCATACAATGCGCATTTTCGTCCGTGATTTTGTACGGATCATCAATAAAACACTTTGAGTCTGGACGTTATGTTGGCCGGACATTAGCAGCGTCTGACGTCTCCTAATCACGCACACACGCCGCTAGCGGACGCAGCGCACTCTGTACGTCAGTACTAGCGGTTCTACGTTCTTGCAAAAATGCGTTCGTTTGCCACTTGCGTTGCCGCACTTTTGTGCGGCCGTTCTTCGTATGCTGCCCGGCATTGGACGTCTTTGTTGCTAGCACCGCCGTAATATAGTGCTGCTAAACGCACGTTAATACTGCGTTAGTCTGACCCTAGCCTAACCTGACCTGACCCAGCTCGTCTGTCACTGGCTGGTCGGTGGAGAGGAGCTTCCCTGCCTCCTCGCTCTGCTCACACTGGGGTCTGATGTCTGGGTATACATGTATCTGGGTAATAATGTTATTTTTGTATCTTTATTCTAAATAAAACCTTTAACAGTAATTTCATAAGATAATTTAAGGGGGTGTGTTGAGGGGCAGAGTTAAGAGCTGGGTAGGGGTCAGGTGGAGCAACTGGTGGAGAGTAACTCATGGCCTGGTTAGTAGCTTGGGACTTGAAATTTGAGCCTTGCCCTAGGGCAGTGATGGCCAACCTTTGCATCCCAGATGTTTTGGAACTACATGTCCCATGATGCTCAGCCGCATGCTAAGCATGATGGGATTTGTAGTTCAGAAACATCTTTGGTGCCAAGGTTCGCCATCTTGGCCCTAGGGGAAACCAATTCATTAGCTTTACCAATTGGGCACACTCACAATGCGACTATATACAATCATTTACGATGATGGCTAAATCCACTACCGATACCCGAAGAGACCGTGTGGACTGGACAAATAGGAAGGAGGGATTCCGTTACAGCATTATTGCTGCATATTTAGATGCTGTGTGCAGTGACAGTAATGCAGTGCTTCTCTAACACGCCGCCTGTGACCTGTTTGGGGGGGGGGGGGTTGCAGGACAGGGCATTGCAGACAAATACTGCAGGCAATGATCTGGAACGGAAAGTTGTCCTCATATAAATTCTGTGACATGCAGGAGTCACTTTTAAGCAAAATGTTAGAGATATTTTTTTTTTTTTAGATCTTCACAAACAGTGGTAGCTAAAATAGGAAGTAATTAAAAAATAAATAAAACACAGCCATGAAGACAAAGTTTAATATTTGTAGTTTAAGATTATTTCACGAGTAAAAACCAAAGTAATTACCTAAACTACCAATCAGATCGTTTCAGAATGAAGGAATTGCGTCAGGAAACAAGAAACTGGAAACCCCTCTTTTGGCCAGCGCTGAGCTCCGTCCATGACCTTCCCGCTTCGCGTCACTAATTGATTCCCTGCTAGTCTTCCCTCTACAGCAGGGCTGCTAAACACCTGCCCCACAGATGTTTCTGAACTACAACTCCCATGATTCTCTGGCCACCTACTGTGTCTAACAGTGTAATCATTATGTATACATTGCATTTTCCAAAATATTCCAGAGAAATTAGATGTTCTTCCATGATCAACAAGCTCTATCATTCATTATGGGTGGACAGAGTATAGACGATTTGTTTTCCGCCACCACATCGATTTTGTCATACGGCTGCAACATTACCAAAATGTAAGGATCTGATAACTTTCAGTACACCCTGTAACTGGTAAGCTCTGCCTCTATGCAAGCAGTTACTACTTGTCCAACCTCTAGATTGCAAGCTCATCTGACCAAGGCATTCCGCACAGGAATTGAAGACTACAAACGTAGATAGAAATATCCCATGGAATTAAAAACAAACTAGAGATTTTAAAATTCCACAAAAAAATAAATATAAAAAATAGATAAATACCTCTGTGATGATAAACCTTTAATTTGCAGTAATGAGGAGTCCAGATCAAAATACCCCGACTGTATTTTTCTTTGTGGAACCTGGATAAAATAAAGAGATTTTTTTTCCAACAGGGAAATCTTTTAAATGGCATGAAAAACTCGTGTCATTTTATACGTAGAGAAAAGAAAAAGTAGATTTGTCCCTGTGCTGCACCATAGGTTAGTTTACAGACAATATAATAAACATGACCGTATCCATCAATATGCTGGACTTTCAGGAGTGGCTTTATTTCCTAACGCACCCAGAATATTTATCAATACCATGCTGTGCCTATCCAGGTATTTACAGTACAGTTTGCGTTGAAAGATTTTTTTCCTCTATGTGCTACAGAAGTCAAAGAGGGTTATCCACCAAGCGCCGGTGTGTTGCAAAAACTGGTTAAAAAAAAAAAATTGTCATTATTGTGGTGCCAGCGTTTCTCAATAAAGTAATCCAAACAGCAAAAGGATATGCTTTACTATTAAGCTTCTTACGCAATTTGGATGCTAGTTTTAAGACGTGCCGGCGTTTCTCGGCACTGCAATACCAGCAATTCTGGTCGCCTCTTAGTGGATAACCCCCTAATTGTTTTGGAATCACCAATCTCTTCATATTTAAACATTAGCTACTTTTTCTGATCCAATTCTAGAAAATCTAGACATAACTGCGAAAAACATTTAGTCTGGAAGCGTCAAATTAAACCCCATTTGCCCTCATCTAGTGTCACCCCTCTCCTAGATTGTAAGCTCTTGAGCAGGGTCCTCTCCTACTGTTCTGTAGGTTTAATGTGTATTTATATTTGTTATTTTACCTCCCATTGCACAGCGCTACGGAACTTATTAGCGCTTTATAAAAACTTGTAACAGTACATATAGGCCTTGTACTGAAACTAGAGTGTTCAGCCATCATACAGAACACAGAATAATATGTGGGTCTGTTAGACATTCTAAAAATACACTGACAATCAAGTCCAGAAGATAAAAACAGGTTTATTTTTCATTGAAACAAAAGATGCCAGCTGTTCGGGGGAATAGGGAGCTGTGCAATGTTTTTGGATGCGAGGAATAATTCATCTCGAGGGCTTACATTACCCATATGATCAAATTTACAGGGGTAACATATGGACCCTTAAAGTCCCTGTACTAGAAGATTTAGAATGGGAGGGATAAAGACTAACAATCTTGCCACTAGAAGAAAAATTACATTGCTTCGATTGTAAACCTGGGAATAGTAAAATGGTTACAGAAAATGTATTTGTGTGGATCCTTTACTAACACCACCTTTGTGTGGCCATGATTAGGCTGTGAAAGGAGGAGGATTGTCTACCATTAGAAAACGTTTGGGACAGCAAGTTTATGCTAAACATTTCAATAGTGATGATGTCATAGAACAGGTTTTCTGGGGATAGAGATATATATATATATATATATATATATATCATACACACCTGCAATGCCCCCCACTCGTTAAAATAATGATATAGAAGTACAAATAGCACATTCATTTTCATCCAACACTTACAGGGCTTGACAGTAATGGTAAGCCAGTGCGCGGATGGAAGGCCTTTGTCAAGATCTCGTCCAAAGATCGGTAAGGTTGCTTCTTCCAGTTGTGTCTCAGTGTTACGGACTTCTATGAACAAAAAAACGGTGGTATAAATTTCACTCACACCAGTTCTCTATTAGTGTAAAAAAAACTGCCAAATGTCAAGTAAAATCTATTATGCAGCTTTAGAAATATTTAACCTCCCTGGCGGTATTCCCGAGTGTGACTCGGGGTTAAATTTCACTACCGCGAACGGTAACCCCGAGCCACACTCGGGCTGGATGTTTACTCACCTCCTCCTGGCTCCCTCGCTGTCCCTGCAGTGTGATCGCGGCAAGCTGCTTCCTGGAAGGCTCCCTGCGAGTCACATGATGCAGGGGGGCTGGATGCAGCAAACTTCATTCATAATAAACACTGAATACAAAATGCAATGTTTATGAACGGCCACTAGGTGGCAGTACAGGATAAGAAATAGACCATACAACGTCTCACCCTTGAGATATTTCAGTGTTTTTTGATGTATTTTATTGAATATCATTTATTTGCATTATTTTAGATAATTATTTTTGGGATAATAAATTATTATGTCGTGTTTCAAACTTTAGCGGACTCGGTGTATTTACTATTTTTTTTTAAAATTAATTAATTAATTTATTTATAAAGGATTTTACCAGTAAGAACTCTTGATTTCCCTGCGTGATTCCTAATTATTACAGGCCAACTATGTACAAAAACACGTTTCCTTTAAAAAAAAAATTGAAATGCTTTTAGACACAAAATTTTGAAAAAAATTAGACCGCCAGGGAGGTTAATGTAGAAAAATAAAAGAAAAACCCACCACTCCAAAAACCTACTTTGACTTCACATTGCAAGTTGACATCTGGAGCACAGGGCACTGGGTGTACTTTCTTGAAGTCTGTCATAATAGCTTATTTTTTTTCTAAATTAAAGAACCCACCTTTGGCAGAATATGATTTTAATGGTTTTCTGATATTACCTTTAAATAGCTTCAATCAAGTCTATTCACAAAAAGGTGAAACTCTGTTGTCTTCTCCTGCCAGTTCTCCAATCTAGACCAAATAGCCGATTTGGAAAATGAGATAAATGGGAAGAAATTTCTGGTTTGACTATTCTAACCTAGAATTTACACCTCCAGTCATTCTGAGTTTCACCTTTAGTGAATAGACCTGGTAGTCATGGAGAGTTCAAGGTTCACAACCCCCCCCCCCCCCGATTGTAATTTGAGGGCCCAGGTTGCTGATCCCCGCAATAAAACCCTTCACTACCAGGTGCCTTTCCATAAAACCACTGTCAGGAGCCAGTGAATTTTTGGAACACCATTTTACATTAGCCATTTAGTATAAATGCAGCAGAATACCACATTTCCATTCTGTAGAGGCTATTCCACAGCCAGATGGCGCCATCTGGTGGCCAAAAGATGCTGCAGTGTCAACACAAAGACATGTCCCAGCTGTTAATGAAGTTTGATTGCAAGGAACTAAATTCAGTTGCATCTCTAGAATAAGACCAGACCGAGTTTACACGATTTGCAAAAGCATGTGAAGCGGCCCAAAATAATGGTACGCTGATGTGGCTGGTGAAAAGATTAATAAAAATTAGGGTTTAGGACCCACAACGAAATAATTCAGTCATGTGGCTTAAACCTTGCTGTGCAGCCGCAGAAGCTGTGATGGGCGAGTTAATGATCTAGATGAGCGCTTTGGTGCCCGAGGCACACTGGCATACTGTGAAAACCTGGCACACGTGATCTGTGGGGAAGTCAGTCACAATGAACACTTATGCAAGAACTTGAAACTGCACCTATCAATGTGTGTAGCGATGGGGAAATCAGGCCGTTACAATGTGTGCCTGAGCTGGATAAAAAAGGTAGAAGAAAAAAAAAAAAAAAAAAAAAAAGATGCAGGTTCCAAAGTTCCCCTGACTGTCCTCACTGCAGTGCCACAATCTAGGTCGCCACTGAAAATGCTTTGTGCCATCACTTCCACACTTGCTGGCAGTGTGGGAAATGAGAAGGTGAGTTAGTGCAGCGTCACTGTACACTTTGTAATTTTAAAGAGAAACAATGCTGCGTTATGAAAAATTAAAAAACACTTTATTTCATGTAAACCTGATCATGTTTGGTACCATTGGAAAGGCCAGAATCCGATCTATACAAAGATACCTTAAATGTCCCTCTAGCCTTGAGGGCGTAGAGATAGGCAGTGGTCTAAATCAGTGTTTCTCAAACCTGTCCTCAGGACCCCCAACCAGGCAAAGTTTGCAGGCATCTGAAGCACAGCACAGGCGAGCTGATTTGCTGCTCATTGATTGCAGGATTCAGTCTGTATTTCCCCAAAGTGATCCTTACAATCTGGTCTGGTTGAGTGTCCCGAGGAGAGGTTTGAGAAACACGGATTTAGACCACTGCCTATCTCTACGCCCTCAAGGGCTTTTTTTTGGTGGCAGGCGCCTATAGGCACATGCTTACTCTGCCGAGTTATAAATCCAGCCCGGAATGTCAAGCATTAAAATCTATCCCTGGTTTCCATACTTAAAACTGAAACAAGGTCATAACTGAAAGTACTCACGGTCTGGTCTGTGCTCTTCAGCCGTTCACACCTCTGCAAACAGCTTCCATTACATTTTCTCTGGCCCTGACTAAAGCACTCGCATTTTGCCGGATCTTGGTTCTCATCGTGAGGCACTTTCTGCTGCTCTTGCGTCTCTTTGCTTTTGAAGCCGTCTCTGTCCTTGTAGATGTAGTTCTCGATGCTGTGGAGCTGGTGGCTGTGGTCCACCACCTGTGCTCTCCTTGTAAGATTCTCTGTACATTTGAGTTCCTGAGAGGGGCGGATCTCGGGCCCTTTTGCTGCCGCTGTATTTTTGGTACAGCTCTTGCAGCTTTCTGAAAGCAAAGCCTGACAGTCACTGTTGCTGTTCTCATCTGAAGAATTTGTTTTATTGGTCTGAATTCTGACATTTGTGTTCACGGACTGTTGTGCAGGTCCTTTGTCGATCACCCTACCTGTCTGTTCGTGCCAGGTGGCCCCCTTCTCGGTCACAGTGCATAGATTCTCTTTGCTGGATCGCAGACTACAGGCCAATTGAGAATTTTTGTTTAGACCTTGTTGAAATGTGTTACAGACCGGCTCTTTCTGCGGAACTAAAATAAGTTTCCTCCTGGCTTGTGGTTTTGGTGAGGTTTTAGAGTCTGGGTTGGGTCGTGAGCAATTGACGGGGGTATCCGGTGCAGGTTTTAGTTTCCTATCCTGGGTCTCTGTGGTTAAAGTACAGTCTGAGCTAGAGGTACATGTGAGGGGTGTTTCTTTGTTTTTCTTTTGGGTGTTCTCATCTTCAGATGTGTTCCGAAACAGTTTGGTGTTTAAAGAACTGGGCTCGTGCACTTTAAAACTATGGCTAGCAATGTGTGACGTGGTCGGATCACACTGCAGGAGATGCTGCGCAATCCTAGCTATGACCTCCTGACGCTCTTGAATTAAAGAACCTATTAAAGGATTGCTTTCCGCAGGTTGGATGGCGTGCGGGCTGCCGTGGACGTCAACCACAGCCAGAGATTTAAAGTTCTTCATTAGGGATTCCTGCGGAGCGGCTTTGGACTCACTGATCACATTGAAACACTGAAGCTTAGATGGAGATGTTATGACGTCAAGCTCGTTCCCTCCGCTGGAAATTAACCTGACGTTTCGGACAGGGATAGTGAGATCTGTGCTGAGGCTTGCCCTGGTGTGCAGTAACCCTTCAGGTCCCACAGTCCATATTGGCTTGCTACCCGCGTGTGGAGTGCTGGGCATGCCACACTGGCTGACATCTTGCTCGTCTGCAGGCTGTGGGACGCTCTGCTTGCACGGAGACCATTTTTTCTTGTACAAACCAACATTGCTGTGAATGCTACAGTTCAACACAGGATAACTGGATTGTCGAGGCAAAGACTGGACACAGACTTTCAAGGCCACGTTGTGAGATACATTTGGGACGGGAAATATATGGACTGTTGGCGGATGTGAAAAACTCCACTGTAGCTCTCCATCAGCTGCGCTCACTCTGGGGGGGAAAAGACGCAAGATCAGTTTCATTACGCACTTGGCTGATACAGTAACAATGTGTTCGGTCTCATGCCATAAAAATACACAATTCTTGATTACAATTACACAAAACAATAATGGCTAACCTTGCATTCAAGATGTTTAAGGATTGCATGATGCTCCGAATCTGTCAACAACCTCTGGGATTTAGTTACAGAACCTTACTGTATGGAGGAATATAGAATTGTTTTTTGCCAAATGTCAAAATTTTTTGTAGTATTCCTTTTTGTTTTAGTCCTGGCATTTTTTTTAATTTTATTTTTTTTAATACCAACTCAGACTGGAGCAGGTTTAAGTTAATTTGAAGATATTGTGCAATAAAAAAAAGTGTTCGGTCAAGCAACTCCCACAAAATACCCACAGTTTAAAGGTGAATATTTAAATAAAATCATATATCTGCAACTCTGAAACAAAGATGCAGGTGGAGCAAAACTTGAATAGTGTCCGTTCTGGGCAGGTAAGGCAAAAAAAGAAACAGGACAGGAAATCTAAAAAGTAGTGATGGGTTACATTCTCTTATGTACCTTCAAGATGCTGCTATTTTTAGGACAAAAGCATTACTTCATGTCAACATGGTCCAGCTGCTAATTGCCAAGATTTTTTATTATTTTATTTAGAACTGAATTAAAATTAACCCCCCTCCCAAAAATAAAAAAAAATATAAAAACACAAGTATCAAGGATGAGAGGCATCTTCAGCTCATAGGAAAGGTTGGAATGTCAGGTAACATTTCCATCAAGGTGAAAGCAGTGAATAAAGTGGCTGACTCCGTGCAGAGGATCTGAAACTAAACGCAGGAAGGTCTGCCCTGAGAGCATGTTGCACAGCTTAGATTCAACATTTTGGAAACTGAAAAGAGGTTTTGCTCAAAACGATTGCAAATATTTTTTCTATGAAAACACAGTTTGCCAAATGTGTTTCACCCCTATAAGCTGTAAATGGCCATCACGGAATGGTCTGATACGTTCATATGGCAGCAATGCATTCTGCAAACCATCAAAAAAACGAGGCTTTTTTGCACCGGAACTTTTTAGATTTAAATCATACAATGCATTAGCGCTGGTTCTCAGAGTTTCCCCAGCACGCACTAATGAATCTTGTACACGGACAAGGGGATATGTTGGTGGGTCGCCAGACGCTACCTTTTAGCGACTTGAGCTGCATTTTTCATGTAACGTTTTAGCTCACACCAGTTAATAGAGCCCTTAGCATGTAGTATTTCCACTTCCAACTCTAGATTGTAAGCTCCTGTGAGCAGAGCCCTATACACCTCTTTTCTCTGGTTCATAATTTTGTTTACAATAACCTTCAATCCAGGACAAGCACCTTACTTGCAATACCACAATACAAAAAGAAAGTGGCTCGATCCTCATTTTCCTACAGAGCACCACAATTATGGAATAACCTCCCAGACACCATCATATCTTCCCCCAGTCTAAAGTCACTCAAGAGATCTCTATTAACATACGGTGATACTATGTTGCAGGTTTACAGGTACATTCTGTAATAGAAAATAGTCACTATGTATATTTGGGTTTAATATTTTGCATTTTATTATTTTGTATTTCTGTAACCACTCAATGTTCTTGAACCCAGGACATACTTGAAAACTAGAGAAATCTCAATGTACCCTTCCTGGTAAAATACGTTATAAATAAAATTTTGGGGAATTAAAATGGTACAGCGTTGCAGAAACGCGGCGCTATATAAAGCTAGTAATTGGTTTGCAGATTTGTGTTTTGTTGTCTCTTTAAAAATAGATCAAATTCAACAGCTGACCCCTACGGATTTTTAACTACCATAACCCATGAAGAATATACTTTTACGGAAAAGCACCTGTAACTGCAATCAATAGTTCTGTATTTTTATGGCAACGCGTCCCATAGAGAAACGAGAGAGAGCTCAGAACAGCAGTTCGGAAGAGGAAACTTTCCAATCTGAGAGACCTGGAGCAGTTGGAGACAGAAGAGTGCTCCAGGATTTCAGTAGAGAAGCGTAGAAACTCATCTTTACAGGAAGCAATTGATTTGTTATTTTTCCAACATGTGTGCTACCAAATATTAATGAGGGAGCCAATACATTTTGTCCAGTCCAATTTTGGAGTTGTGTGGAATGTGTCAGATTTGACTTTGTGTCATACCAATACAAAAGGAAATAAACGAGGAGGCCTAAAGATTTGTAATTCCAACAATTTTCTGGGCGAAGTGTTGCATTATCTGACAGTAATGCGGGGTTCAATATTTTTGGGGACATGACTAAATATACACGCACAGTATCTGCACTGTTAAAGAGCATAAAATGGTTTAATTTCACAGAATGAAAACCCCCCAAAATCTTCAGCTCTAGGCCCATAGAGATCTTAATCTGGCCAGGTTGGCAGCTGAATGAGATCTGATAGTGAACCAATCTAGCCCCAGTGATATCCTTTGCATATAGCCCAGACAATGTAACTAGGACTTGGATTTTGAGAGAAAGCACATGTAAGATACCAGCACCACAAATCAAACAAGATAATATTTAATTTGTTGGTGGTACATCACCTGTGCTTCAGATATCTGGAAAACCTGACCTGTTAGGGGGACTTGAGGACTACGGTTTAAAACCACGGCTTTAATGGATTAAATAAAAAAAATCTTTTTTGCTGAACTGTCCTGTAGTGCTGGCACATTTAATACACATATATATATATATATATATATATATGAAGTCGAGGGGGGAATGCATGGAAACTGAGTACCCCCAATATTTTTGCAAAGGGAACGGAGTTCCTATATACACTACAGAGCTTGTATTCAGGCGTTCAATAATAACTTTCCCTATTAAGTCAAAATAAATATATGATTTAAATCAAATTTTTACTAAAAATACATAAACATTACACTCAAATCTGAAGAAGAAAAAAAGTGATATATATATATATATATATATATATCACATTTCTTTAGAATCCTACACATTATGGGCCATATTACATAGTTGGTGCTAACTTAACCAGAGCTGTTGTAAACTTCCCAGAGCCATTATAACCTATGGAGGTTTTCAGTTTACAACAGCTTTGGTTAAGTTAGCAGCAACATTGTATTACTGCCCTATAGGATGTTTTTAATGATAGTTACTGCTCCCCAGCTTACCGGTACAGGATGTTGCGGGGTACAGCCCCGTGTGACACACTCAACCAGGCGCTAAGCTGAGAAAAGAAAACAAAGGAACGAACTGCCAGCAGCAGGGTCTTCTCTTCAATGAAGCGATCTCCACTCCTACAAGCAAACAGAAAGCCAGGTTTTACACCACTGACAGGGATGCTCCAAATCAAATATTTACACATTTTAAGAAAGGTGATAAAAGATCCATGCAAGACATAATTTGATCAAGCAGCAAAAAGAAAGGTTTGTGAGGGTCCTGAGAACAAGCAACAGCACTCGTGGCCTGCTTTACGGTGGAGCCCGCTTGGGTCAAGGCTTTAGCTCAATTGTGCCATTACAGGGACAACTGCTCCATATGCAAATCAGACGCTGTCACCCAGAAAGGGTGACCAATACTGAAATGCCAAGGATGTCATACCTGCACGCGACAAGGCCGATATGATGAGGGTATACTTGACACCCCTCTAGGCACCTTGAGCGAGGGGTCCACGTCTGGATTACCCTGTAATCTTAAAGTTTACTTTAAAAGAAAAATCAAACATTTCATAAGATTGAGAGGAACGCTCATTCTTCAATATTTAGCGTTTGACACCACAGGCTATATCCCTACAGAAAGCTGTGCTCAGGCCTGTCCTCCTTCTGGGTTGAGAAAAATAAAACATATCAGATTTAAAATCATATCCTCTGAGTGAAAAAACCCCAAACCTAAACCTGTTGGTGTCAACGTGTTCACTAGATATTCATATACCTACTTTGGGGAGATACAACACACTCCTTCCATCCAAACAAGGAATCCACGTGGCAGTCACAGGAGTTGCTGAAAAGGTTTTAGAGCTCCTTACGGCTTTGCTAAAACTGGTTAAAGCGACACTACCACTTACATAAGCTATAACTACAGTAGATACCTGTTCATTGCAAATAAATCACATACTGCTGTTTTTTTCTCTTTTCCTGAAGTAATTGCATGAAGACAGGAAAAATAAAGTTAGGTGTTGATCTGGTTCTCATTTTGTGTATTTTTCCCACGATGTAGATTAAATAAGCAAGAGCTGCAAAGCTTTTGGTAAATCTTACAGTATTTCAGTAAGTTAATGAGGTGGAGGAGGAAATGTTTAGATAAAGCAGCAGGTGGTCTATTGTTCTCTAGACGGAGATAAGAGATGGCAGGTGAATGAGAAAAAACAAGGGAGCTTAAAAGCCTTCTACTCTACCCCAAGGTGATGTCCTTTGAATACATCCTACACATTACAAGGATTTGAGACCGTGATTGACAAATAGACCCCATTACATGGCCGATGCCACACAGTGGGGTAAAGATATGGGGGGGGGGGGTGGCAGTTAACACAAATGATCATAGTGGCAGTAAAATGTTTAACAAGTGAAAAACAAAGTACATGCAAGATATCAGCAACATAGAATACACACAATAGGGACATTTAATATTTTTGGTGGTAGTGTCCATTTAAATAAACATCTTGGTGAAAGGGATCTGGCTGCATACCCGGCTGGTTTGTGTTATCGGGGGGGGGGGGGGGTTGATGCACCTTTAAAGTATTTGTACTTGTGAGCCTCAGCTGAGATTGCCCTCTGATCTCGTGATATCATATGCTGGTGCGAGTACAGAACAAGGAGTGCACTATAGCAGAGCGTTTCCTCGGTCGCAGAGTCACGCTCTGGTTATTGTTACAGACACAGCATAGCAATAAAAAGCTGTTTATTCAGAGGGGCCATGTATCCTTCTGCAATGCCATATCTACGTGTAGACTGGCTTCCTACTATTGTTATAGAGGAGGCACATGCCATGGCTGAATGAGAGCTCACTCCCATTACAGAACACTGACTCACATGTGTCTGTTTACCTTTCTATCACACAGCTCCTGCTTTATGTGCACGTGATGACATCACATCTTAATCATACAAGAGTTCAGGCACAAATCAACCTCTTTGTGTAAATAAGTAATGGGAACAGAGCAAATACGATGAATGTGCTCTGTATGTGCTTGGACAGATGTCAAACTCTGCCGCGCCAAGCCCCTTTTACCTCCCAGATGTTGCTGAACTCCGCTCGCATGATGCTCTGGCCATCTATTGCATTCACAGATTTCTGGGAACTCTAGCAGGGTTATTCAGAGAGCGGTGAAAAGCAGGAGAATGACTGGAGAATGGAAAATTCCAGGTCAAAATAGCAAAACCAGAAAAATTCTCCCTTTCATCTCACTTTCCAAATCGGCTATTTTGACCTAGAATTTTTCATTCTCCAGCCATTCTCCTGCTTTTCACGCTCTGAATAACCCTGTAGGTCATCAGCGACGGGGTGTTTCATACTCCAGTGGTGCTCAGAGGTCCCAGGTCACCATTCATTCTCTGCAATATGCTGGCCTCGGACACTTTGTGGAAGACTGAAGAAGCAGCCATCTGGGTCCCTATTTATTCTGAAAATCATAAATGACCGCTGATCTATAATCCCTGTGCCAGTAAGTTATGGGGTACGCAGAAAGCTCCCTTCAAAACCAAAGGACCAACAATGGCTCCTACACTTCCAGTTCAGCATTTATTTTTTACACGAGGAACTCCAATATGCATGAATTTGCAGGTATATTTTTTTTTCTGCTTTTTAAAGCATTCTAAATGGGAAGGAGAGGTGTCAGTCCCTTTCTGAAGGTCCAAGTGCATCCATGGTCTTGAGTCCATGAGCACACAGCGCTCCTTCAACATCTATTAAAACCACATGACATCACCAGTGACGGTTTCAGGAAAACTTACTGTCTGGGAACAGGCTGCAGGGTCCATCTCTCCAGCAAGAGGGCATCTTGTTTCATTGCAGGATCATTCAAATCGCTCGCCTCCGTGCTTGATCCTTCATCGCTATAGCAACAGTCTGGGAGCAGCATCACCTCCACCATGATGGGAATGTTGTTTCTCCACAGAAGAGCAACATCAGACCTAGTTTTACTAGCTTGACGACACTGAAAGACAAAGGGGAGGGAATTAATGTTTTAAAAGCCACCCCCCCTTTTCAATACTTCTATAAAAACACAACCATGTACATATGCAAGTTTATCTTCAGGAATAGCGATAGTGTCAGCATATAGACAAAGGCAAGAGAAACCGAGATAAAAAGTGCTGCTGACAACCTCTGTCCCATTATTTGTTTTTTGCCCAATTTTACTTCTCTTTTGTCCCACCCCAAGCGCTGCTCCTCATCGGCTCAGGGACTGCCAAAATCAGAAGACACTGAGGCTTTTCTGCGCACCGCAATGGGACTTGGGAACTTTACGTAGTGCCTGCGCAGATTGACGGATCGGAGCTGTGCCCATGCTTAGCTCTGATCCATCTTGACCCGAGAATGATCGCTAACGCCCCCATTCTCTAGAACGCTCTCCCTCGTACGGTCAGACTTTCCCCTAGTTTCCCTTCCTTCAAACGCTCCCTTAAGACATTCCTATTTAGAGAAGCCTACTACCCGAATAAACTGATACAACTCACTGCCCCAACCAGTCCATCACTCTCCCCTTGCAGTATTTGCCTCCTGTTTCCACCCCCAACCCTTCTAGATTGTGAGTTCCCACGGGAATAAGGCCCTCGTTTCCTCCTGTACTGGTTTATCAAATGTTGTTCAGCATCAATGTATTGTAACCCTGCATATATTGTGTCCATTGCTCAGCGCTGTGGAATATGCTGGGCTATATAAATAAATTAGAATAATGCGATCGGTCTCAAATAGTGATGTTAGCACGCTCCCTGCATGACAACGTCACAAGTAATTGGGAAATTCAAATTTCCTGGCTGCTTTGAGGTGGAGGAAACTCCACCTCATCCAGATCTTTTGGTAAAATGTAGCAGCTGAGAAAGGTAGTTTGTATCCCAACTTTTGGTTATTTTATTACAGTGCAAAGGGGAAAAGAAAAAAAAAACTAGGCTTTTGGTAGTGAAAGGGTTAAAGTGAAGCAAGCCCCTTGGGGCTGCCCAGAAATGGCTGAGCAAAGGGTTATGGATCACTGTTCCAAATCATGAATTAAAACAAGAGTCCGTTAATTGTGATCCATGTTTACCGTAAACACCATGCAAAGTGTCAGCATTTAATTCGGTGTTCTGTACCCCTCCTCAAGGATAACCCTTAACACTATGTAAACCTCCCTTAAGAAGCACATGAACCGGGCAAGGTCACTTGGTGGTGTCAATTAAATTACAGAAGATAAGCAGCAGGTTTTGTTTGAGCAGAGTACACCCCTCCTGTAGTGTGATATCCTTATAAAAGGGATACAGTGGGAGATAAAACAAAAGATCCTTGCTTATTCCCAGCTTATTTGCAGCTCAGTGACCTGTACAAGACAAAGTCCAAGGGAACAGCTGATTTCACAGAGATAGACATAAAAGGCATTGAGCAATATTCACCAAAATGTAAAGCTTACGAAAGAAGTGTCATTGCGTTTGCACCATGCAGGTTTGTCACAAGCAGGCATGATAAAAAAAAAAAAAAAGGAACTAAGGCAGCGATATAAAAAGGGCCAGCGTCAACTAAGGAAGGTTATTGTATTTGGTATATTGCTAAATAATCCTTTATATAAAAAGCTCAAATTTAAAAGAGGTTGTAAAGGAGGTGCATCCACAAGGTCAGGTGTTCCTCTAACAACATGACTGGTCCATAGAATTAGTCCCTGCTGCAGTGCCGGAATTAAGTGTTTATAAATAGAGGTCTCCTAGCACGTTACCGCCTGTAACAAGTCAAAAGAGCGATTGAGAGATCACACACACACACACACACACACACACACACACACACATCTCAATCATAGTACATGCTCCAATAACTAGGATACCTGCAGGTTAGCATTTCAGAGGATAAACTACAGAATTAACTTCAGGGTATTTCACAGGTGTATAGATTAACATGAAGCCTCGGAGCCGAGACAGCTTTGCATTGAGAGAAAAGGCTCATGAGGTCCTCGGTGCTAGCTGCGGAGATTTGTGGTCGGGTTCACAGGTCAGCGAGTTACAATGAGACATGTCCTACCTGTGCCAGTTTATCACTGCACTCATGTTTGTCAGGCGCTGTATGACTGGACTGAGCCGGAGGGCAGTGAAGACCTTCGCTTCGGCCTTTCACAGAGTGTTCAGGTGTTCGACCTTCTGTAATCAGCAGAGCGAGGTACACCAGGAAGTCCTCTGCCTCATATTCAAAGAACTCATCCATTGAATCTGCAAAACAAAAAACAGGAAATGTTAAGATTTCAGCCACTGTTGCAGAAAATGTGTCAGGCCCATCAAAAACAGAACTTTCCAATTCATTCAGGGGATGTCAAACTTCATGCCCCCCCCCCCGATATTGATGACTACGATTACGAAAAATCTTTGAATGAAGGCCAGAGAATCATGGGACGTGTAGTTTAGCAACATCAAGGAATCCGTTTGAGATCAATAATTTAAAGCCATATTCTTGGGGTTCAAATCGTACCTTAAATACATTTTGCCTCCAACTGCATCTTGTCCCTCTTTAACACGGGCAGCAATGTAATTAGAGTGGTCACATTGACCCGAGTGCCTTCATCCCTTTCCCAAGGGGGTGGGGGGAGACGGAGGGCATTTTTGATTGAAGGTTTAGCAAGACACACACACACACACACACACACACACATTTTCTTCCAAACAGGCAGAACTACGTCTTCACCAATGAAGCAGAAAAGAGCTCTAAAGAATTCCTGGACTGAGGACTTCTTTGATTATGCACAGTAGGGATGCACCGATACTTTTTTTAAGCCAGAGTACGGATACCTTATTGGAAAACGTCACATGAATTTAAAGAATTTAGGATTTTTCTGAAAACCTGTCCAATTTATGTTAAAATTGAAATGTATGGCCAGGTACCCCATTTACACCCCCCACATGTATACCCAACAGACCAGAGTTTACTGTGGCTGTCAGAATGCTCTAACGGCATTCTCACATGTCCCTGCGGCTGGCTGTGTTCCAACGAGCGCCGCTGGCATGGCTAACAAATGCATTTTTAGCATCGTCCGTAAAAAAAAAGTGCGTCCGAACGCATGGATGTATTTTTTCAAGGAAGATGCGATAGCAGTCATATGACGCACAATTACGGCCGTGATTTTTTACGGATCCAAACCAGGAAACTTTGGGTGTCTGGATGTTCTATTGGCCAGACATGAGCAGTGTCTGACATCCCCTAATCACGCGCACACGCCGCTATGCGGACGCAGCGCACTCTGTACGTCAGTACTAGCGGTTCAACGTTCTTGCAAAAATGCGTTAGTGTGTGGGCCTGCGTTGGACGTCATTTGCGGCTACCACGGCCGTCAAAGTGCGGCTGCACGTGCATTCGCGCTGCGTTCGTCTGACCCCAGCCTAAAGGTTCAGAGCAGCTGCTCGTTGGCATCCCCCAGTCGATCTGTCGAACTGTGCACGATCTCGTGAGGTCTCGGCTGTGGGGGGGGGGTTCCCAACGAGCACCTGCTCTAAACCTTTACCAGTGGCGCTCAATTGAACACGGCCAGCTGCAGGGACATGTCAGAATGTCGTTAGCCCCTCGGTTGCCAACAAGCCAGCTCAGTGCTCGCTTCCGGTGTCGGGGGGCATCTGCACGAGTACCAAGAACTAGCGCAAATGCAGATATTGGCACCGTTTCTGGTATCGGTACATCCCTAACTCACAGGTATAGCACTAGAGTCCAAATCCCATTTTACATGTACGCATACATACCTACATGTTAAGTTGCAATTCACAGATCAGTAAATAGTCCCAAGCACATCCAGTCTGGCAACGTTTGGCCTCATTTGGCTAAAGGTTTATGAACCAACACAATCCATGGCCATATTAACAAAGAATATTTACCAATGCTGAAAACCATGTCTCTGCTTAATGAAGGTGTCAGAACGTCAAAAGATTAAACGCTCTACACGGAGCAAAGCAAGGTTTAAGCTGACATTGAAGTAGGAAAGAATAAATTTTTATTTTAAAACCAGTGAATAGGCCGCCTTGTCAATGTATGTTAGTATATACAGGGGTGAGGGGAGAGAGACGTGGGGGTAAACTTTTCAAAACAGTTTGCTGCACTTTTAGACAGAAGAAATCATAACCAACAAACACACAGAGAAGCCTTTGTTACAATACAGGCTCCAGGGCCGAACCAGTACAAAGATCTAATCGGTAATCATCAGAAAGTGAAGAAGCAGCTGGCGCAGCTCCTCGTACATCACACAGGGACACTTATTCTCACAGCTGTAGAGTTTAACGCATTTTGCGGTTTTGTGATTTATGGACATGGCGTAGCTCGAACGTTTCGTTGGCAGGGTCCAACTAGCGCCCAGCAACTGCAGTGAGGACTTTCATTTGTAGATGAACTGGATATTCGCAGCATGTAGAGGGATTTACATTACTTTAGGGCCAAAAAAGGTATTAATGTGGCGCAATCAAGACCAAATATGTCCCAGAGATTCATACAAGGGCCTTGGAATGCAATCCACAACCTTGAGGATCCAGCACATTATACTGTATATAGTTGGCTCACTAACCAACCGAGCCACCACACGGTAATGAATTGGGTTCCAATCTTAACACAGAAATTGATATGAAGGCCCCGCCAGGTTATTTTATCCATCTCTTTAATTTTTTTGCACTGTCCTGTTAATGAACAGGATCTGTACATTTGCTAGCCGTTTGGCTAGTGTAATATACAGATGGAAGTTGAACCCTTCTGAATGGAGTTCAAGTAAAGTAACCCACAACATGGTGCTGCAGGTCCATTCAGGCGATCAACAACACATTTTATCACAACAATGTATACAATGACCACCCATTGCTCTCCCCCAGGCTACCCCAGCAATGAATGATCACCTGGTAACACACAGGAAAATCTGGTTTGGCAAGGCAGATTTTAAACAAAATAATGAGATGCTACGTACAGGCTGTATGCCAACCCCGGTGTAAACATAACCAGAGCGGCTGTAAACTTTCCAGCACCATTACAGTCTATGGAGATGCAAAGTTCACAGCAGCTCTGGTTACATTTATATCAGGCTTTCTACGTACACAGCTCCATAATATCACATGTATACAACACAATCATGTGTGATGAAACGGTTGTGCAATACTTCATTAATCCTTCCCACGTGTCATTTTATTCATGTCAGATCAATGTGCTGTATACACAAAAACAGGCTGTGGAATGGGGAAATTAAATAACAGGGATTTATGTAATAATTTAGATTAAATAAAATGAAAGAAAGGAATAAAATTCACATAACAGCGAGAACAGATAAATGGATAAATTATTTCTGTCAAAATAATGCAATTTCCTCATCAAAAATCTACAGTGCTCAGTTTAGGAATAAATGAATTAAAAAAAAGACACACGAAGGAATCCCATGATACTTTGAGCCATGGCTCCTACAATATTACCATTGGCAGATTCGGTCTTACCAGCTCACTGGATGCTCCTGAACACCTCAGACCAGGTCATACATTTCCCTTTTGCATTGTCCAGACATGTCCTAACCGAACACATCACACCCTGGTGAAAAAAATCTACAAAGAAGCCGCTGAGACCCAAAAATCCCACAAAGCTTACTTGTGCCCAGGCCGCTGGTTATCCGTGCAGTGGTGTAACCAAGGAATGTGGATATGGTGAGGGTTCAGGTGCTGCCTCAGCCTCCTGTGTGGAATATAAAGTACAGGGGTCCCGGGTCCGGCCTATACAGAGACTCATCTACATGTGAAATGAGTGACAAGCCATGGAGAGGCAGGCCTTTGTGGTCTTGGTAATACAATTGCTTGGACTAGCCACAAAACAGTATTCAAACCCCTTATGTTACAGCCTTATGATAAAAATGGTAAGGTGCTCTGGAGACCATATACACAGATAAATTCAGAGCACTGCACTTTATATTAAAAATAAAAACACACACAAAAAAAAAAAAAAAAACACCACCTGACTTGGGCATCAATGATGGGAATTTTTTACAAAACATGATCATACATTATATAATCCTGACACAACGTCAACATACCTCATCATGGCAGATCTTATCCTTCCTTACCTAATGCCTGCGCTTATGAGATTAACGCATTTAGGAGACACATCCTCCTGGTATAAGGGCAGTCATTAGGCTAGGATACAACAATATAACTTTCCCTGATGGGGCATATTGTATAAACCTGTCACAATGTCAGTGTAGACTATGTAACAATCCATCAAGTGCTCTGCATTTTATGATGCATTTATAACCCAGCACTGCACGCGTACACACCATAAGTGCATACGTATGATTATGATGATGCTTCAGAGCAGAGACAAAAGGGAAAAAAATAATTTCATAGGCTGAAATAAAAAAAAAGACTATGGGCTGTATTCCAAGGTTATAGAAAAGCCAACGGCGAGAGGTCAGCTTAGGCTAGGGTCAGACTAACGCAGTATTAACGTGCGTTTAGCAGCACTAAATCACGGCTGTGCTAGCAGCAAATGACGTCCAATGCCGGGCAGCATACGAAGAACGGCCGCACAAAAGTGCGGCTGCGCAACGCAGGTGGCAAACTAACGCATTTTTTCGACAACGTCAAACCGCTAGTACTGACGTACAGAGTGTGCTGCGTCCGCTAGCGGCGTGGGTTTGTGATTAGGAGATGTCAGACGCTGCTAATGTCCGGCCAACATAACGTCCAGACGCAAAAAGTGTTTTATTGATCTGTACAAAATCACGGACGAAAATGCGCATCGTATGTCCACTATCGCGTATTCCGTGAAAAAAATACGTCCATTCGTTCGAACGCACTTTTCCAAGGACAACGCGAAAAATGCGTTGTCTGACCCTAGCCTTATCGCTGGGAATCGCTGTTCCATGCGAGCACTTCCCTGCACATCCTTACTGTAAATTAACATCTCCCATACGTCGTAAAGGGAGGAGTTAATTTACGCATCGGATGGAAGCACAAAGCTATTCCAAGGTGCTAGCGCTTCCATTTGGGAGACCGTATTTCCCAGATACTGACTCCTTAAAGCTGGCGTTAAGTGATTTTGCAGATCTATTCTCTAACTTCCCATACTTGCCTCTCATCCCGCAGGGAGGGCAACGCATCCGCCACTTCCGCTCGCTGGGAGAAGAGGGAGACTGGGAACAAATAGATTCCAGTCCCCTCGCAATCTTGAAAGCGTGAGCTCACAGGGCCCGCAGCCGGGATGCGCAGGGCTCCATGGAGTCCTATGGACATCAAGAACTGATACTGTCAGCAGCACTGCACGCCGCCATGAATATCTTTACTCTGCGCTTCCTGCTGAGGCCATGATCTGACAATGCTCCTACCTCAGAATAGGTACATAAGGGAGACAGGAAGTAAAATCTGCACGTGCGGTTTGTTCTCTTTTTTTATGTACTGCCTCCCTTTTTGCTGTAACATGGGAACAGGACCCTAGGTTTACTAACTATCAATTAAAGTTGTGACATGTCGGCTTTCACCGAGCCTTTCTAATTAAAGGAGCTTCATAAAAGCTCAGCATGAGCAGAGACATCCATTTTTAATGGTTAATAAAGAGTCTAGCTTTTTTCTTTATCCACATTCCTGGGAATTATATATACACACACACATCTCTTTGCAACATCCAGTGACTGCAGCCTGTGGGTTTAATAGAAGCGACTCTCCTAGAGGCGCACACAGAGTGTGGGATGCAGTGTGACAGACTAGCTGGTGTTTATATGGAAAATGTGGTGTGACAGAGCGTGACAGAAGCGCTCTGTGTTACACACAGATGTTATGAATCACTCGACAAAGATAAACGCAAAAATCTGTTTTACCAACACTTCACACTGTATTATACACAATTACCCTCACACAGGCACGGGGGTGGTAAGGGGAGTTGGGTTTAATTATTTTTTAAGTATTAGATATAATTATCATTTTACTCTTTATTATTTTTATTTAATTTTTTACAGGGAGGGCATTCCTTAGAAACAAAAGTCCCTGAATAAACATGGGGGTGAGCACACTGCACATATCACAATGCATTACTAATTAACGATCTCACTGCCCTGCTTCTCCAATGCATTTGAAGGTGGAAGCTGATTTTCTAAGCAAATGCCCTGCAGGTACAGGAGAGTGTGAGCTCAGCAATCTGCATTTCAAAGACCCCTCCAATGCGGTGTGGGGACAAATGGAAGGTCTACACAGAGAGAGTTTAAAGATGGCAGCCCCCAATGAGCTAGAACATTCTTGGGAGATACAATGGAGAGGAAAGGTTTAAGAAAAAAAAAGGAGCCAGAAAGAACTGTTGCCAACGACACACTTTTAGGAACCAGGCAACATTTTCAATGCAGAACTGTAGAATATTCCAGAAATTTAGGCCCTGAGGTAATATTTTGAAGCCAAGAATTTAGCCACCAGATTAAATGACAAAGCGATGGTCACGGCTTATTTTCGAAATATATCTACAAAATTATGCCTCTTGTTCCAAAATAACACACACCTTAAGTAGCCCAGTATAAAATAAAAATAAAATGAGGACAGGAATACAAGTTTAACTCAAATGGGAAATTAGTTAAAAGAGGGCAAAGAGGTATTAACCTGAAAGGCTGCGCTAATTCCCCCGTGGAGATTAGAGAACAGCCAGGGCTGGAAGTCTAATCATGGCAGGCAGATAGGAAGGATGCATTGGTGGTGAAGTAATTAATCCATTCATCCAATCAACCTATTCCCTGAGGTATTTAAACAGCGATCAACAGTAAAGGGAAACAGTATGTCGTCTGCATAGAGTTACGTTAAGCAAAAATGTCGCTAATCACTGAAAATAACCCAATTTATTTAGAAACAGCCAAATAAATACAGATAAAAAGAAAATGAAGAAAAAGTCAGATCCCACTAAACGTAATGTTCCATCTGTGTCTACGACACACAATATAAAATTTAAGAACGAAAAGAAAAAAAAGTGTATCAACTTTGAATCGCCTACTAAAACACTTCTGGCTTTCGCCATGATGATCATACGATTTTGCCCCTACAGATATAGAAAGTATATTACAAGATAGAATAATATAAAACACTAATGCTATGCAGTACTTCACTTTAAATTTCTCTGATCTATACAGGACAATATGGCTAACCGTGCGTGCAATTGTTTGGTTCAGATTATTTTTTTTTGTTCTGCAGTGAAGTTTTATTTTGTAGAAAAAGTCAAAATTGAAATTAAGCTGTCTGGTTTCCAGGTCTTAAGAGCTCTCCATTATGGAATCCTAGATGAAGGCCTGCGATGACAGTCCTGTACATAGCCCTACCAAGTCACTGGTCAGAAGATTCAGGGTTATTCAGAGAAAGGTGAAAACCAGGAGAACTGGCAGGAAAAGAGAACAATCCAGACCAAATACCGGTAGCCGATCTGGAAAGTGAGATAAATGGGAGAATTTTTCTGGTTTGGCTATTTTGACCTAGAATTTTCACTTCTGCCAATTCTCCTGAGTTTCACATTTCTTTGGATTAAAGACTATCAGGTCTATTCAATGAATAGAATCTGGAACCATCACAAGACCTCTACAAAAAGCGAGACAGGACATCCTGTCCAAATCAAAAGGAACCTCAGAGGTTGCTCAAGGAGTCCTCTGATGAAGTCATTGAGGTATTAGGGCCCAGGACTAAGATGAAATCCAAAACAGGAAAGATGGATGGAAATACCTCAGACTGAAGGTGTGCATTACCTGGGAAGTTATGTCATGTGCGTTATCATTTAGTTTGTATTCACTGGCTAACATCTTTGCAAAGAACAAACATTGGTTAACCGTCACTGCTGAGGCATTTCACCGCTGTGTGCTGAGCTCATTTTTGCCGCTTTCACTCATGTTTAAACGCAATTTGAAGTCACATTTTATTATATGACCCAGACAGACATACATACATACATACATAGCTTTCCGGCAGATTCATAATATATCATTTTTATATGTATACGTCATGTCCTGCCTGTATATTTTAACAAAAAATGCAATAGAATATGAATTTTTAATCTGCAGCGTGTAAAGTGGTTTTTTCCATCTTTTATCACATGAACATTTCCAGTTATATGTTCTATGGGGTGCGCTTGTACAAAAATTATAAATGGGGACTGGTTACATTTTTTTGGGGGGGGGGGGTGGAATTACATGATTTTTAGCAAACACACCCCATAGAAAAAAAAAAATCAATAGTGCAGCATCATTGTTCACATTATAATTGAAATGTGAACAATATTGCTGCATTAATAAAAATAATATATTTTTTTTTATTTATTTGTTTTCAACTTTATACCTGGTTATGTTGGATATCATTCGAAAGGCCATGCTCAGGCCTTTCGAATGACAATAAAAAGGTCCTAGTGGCGCCATGGTATTACTATGAATCACATTAACCCTGGCCTAAAAGGCCCTTCAGGTGCTCGTATGGGAGCTTAGGATCTATAGGTGTCGCCAGGAACCATCAGGTCCCGAGAGACATAGATCCTAAGCTCCCATACGAGCACCTGAAGGGCCTTTTAGGCCAGGGTTAATGTGATTCATAGTAATACCATGTAGTCTTCTGGGGATTCCAGTGTTTCCGCCGATTTTAATTAGCGTAGTCCTCAGTGTTGCTTCTATAGGAGTCCAGTGAAGATTGCCAAAGTACATTTATGAGTAACAGAAAAACACTAACAGCTGAAGTTTACACATTTTACAGTAAAAATACTGTGTGCTTGGGTAGGGTAACAATGTCTGGCAGAGTAATCAAGGGAAGGTATTTAGGACCCAGAATCCTGCATGGCCTCTATCCTCTCGCACACTTGTTGTCAATTAAAGCAACAGGTAAATGCTCAGGCTGCCGAGAGCATGGCAGGGAGTAGTAACAATTCTGGGAAATGCAGGGATTTTTTTTTTTAGACTAGCGACGTTTAGTAAATGCTCTAATGGGGCTAGGATTTGGTTTGTAGTTTTTGTTTAAATCACCTACAATAGTGAATAAAAGCCAAGGTTGGCATTTTGTTCAGGATGGAATAAAAAGGCCTTTCATTTGCACAACGTCAACTCTATGGCTGTTTATACCCTACGGGACAGTGTTGTTTGGCTGGGAACAAGTCTCACAAGTGGTTGCTGTATCATGGGTGGTACCACTGTTCACATAATTTGTCTTTCAAATTTTGCTTCTATGGATGGCCAGTGTTCACCATAGTTGCAATTTTTTTAAATTTATTTTTACAGTTGTTTGGTGCATCCCTAGGCATTTATTGAAAACTAAAAAGTATGACATTCATTGGAGCCTTTGGGTAACGTTTTGTGATACCTTCATACAAGTAAATACCTGTTTCAGTCATATCAAGGCTTACCATTGCACCATGAGAGTTGCCATCTTTAAGCCCTGATTGGACAAGCCAAGCTTTTGACCAGACGAACATCACGTAATAACATTGGAGTATAAATTTACAAATCCTGGCATTGTGTATGAACGTTTGGGATTTCAAAACCAATGTCAACATACATTATGGATAGATCGAACATGACTGGACGCAAGAAGCGCTCTTGAAAATGTTACGGGTTGGGATGCCATCAGGGCCGCAAAACATTGGTTTTGACTAGGAGGGAGTACTGCCTCTGGACATGACTGAACGCAGCTATGGCTTCAAAAAGTGACTGGCTAGGAGAGAGAAGGCTAGGAGCATTAAACTGATTTTTCTTTTTTCCATATCCCACAAATGTCAAAAGAAAAAAAAAAAAAAAAAAAACATAAAAAAATATCCATAAAAGACAAACTCGTTAGAAGACTGTCCAGCAACCAAGTGGCTTGACCACTGAATAGCAATCCAAACAATTACAAAAGGCTGTCTGGCAACTCCTGTTGCTTGGCCACCACAAAGCAAACATGACAGTACCAAGCCAAGCAGACATGCAAGCATAGAGGTCATCCGTAAGGTTCCGAGAGACCGGTCTACTTGAAGTAGCATCAAAGGATATAAAAAAAATATTTAAAAAAAAAAAACACTTGGAGATTATAGTTATAGTGCCAGGGCTGAAACAAGCCACAGTTTCCCTGGATCTCACATGCCTGATCCAAATAGCTGTCTGAGGGGGGGGGGAAAAATGTTACAGCCAGCATGTCACCAATTTAGATTTGATTTTCCTCTTGATTTTGTTAGTTTTTATTCTTGACTGAATTATTCCAGTCGGTAGAAAAAGTCACAAAAAGGCAAAACTAGATGAACAGGAGGGGCGTTCTAAAGACTGAGAAAGCTTCTGGATCTGGACACCCAGATTACAAAAAAAAATAAAAAAAAAAATCCTCGTTCCAGACAACGTGAACAAAACAACTGTATGTGGAAAAGTTTCCAGGCAAGAAGTAAAGTTTGTCCTCAATGTGCCCCAAAGAAGAACACTGACTGGACTAGCATTTCTCAGTTTGGGCCGTAACAGGTTCACTTTAACAGTGAGCAAAATATGTGAGGGCCCTGAGAGTTGGCAACATCACAAGGTTTGTAAGGGTCCTAAAAACAGGCATAAGTGGCCTGCCCTACGGTAGGTTCCTGCTCAGGTCTAAAAAGGTTCAGCCTTCCCTGTAAAGGCACCATTGAGCTAAAACCTTTGCGACCTGAGCACAGGACCTACTGTAGGGCAGAACACCTATGCTGTTGCCTGTTCTCAGGACCCTTACAAACCTTGTGAGGTTACGTCTCAGGGCTTTCATACTTTTTGCCCAGGTTCACTTGAACCTCTACGACGCAGCCACATTTGAAAGAGTTTAAATACCTGCATCTTGTTTTAGCCAACCAACAAGCAAAAGTGTAAAGCTGGAGTAAATCCCTAATGCACAAGTTGCCCCACCTGTCGATCAAGCCATCTTGACTTGCAAGTGGGACGGTATCGCTGGCAGCTGGGCCAATGAACAGTGACATTTGAAGGCAGGCAGTTCCCATAGACTTTTCAGCCAATCAACGACTGCTGATATATTTTCCAAGAAAACAAGAGTATCAGGGTCACTGGAGGGCTCACCACACTTGAGATTGGCCTAGGCCAGAAGCATGATGTTCATGCCTGGAGCAAGAACCAATAGAGGTTTAATAAAGGTCTCACTATGCATGGATATATAGGATCAATTAACACACCCATGGCTTGAGGAGACACTGCAGAGTTCACATTAAAGTCATATGGCATGCTAATGCACACGTGGCATAAGAGTACTCGGTTGATCTGGCCCAGGAGATAACCTCTCCGTGGAGGGCCAAGCCCACTATGGATCCTTGTGGTTTTAACCACAGCCAGCAGAAAACCACTCTGCTCCTATCTGCAGAGTTCTGATAAGCCCAAAAAGAGGAACGATTAAGCAAAAGACAAGTATTGTTTACAAGGACTAGGAGGCTGTGTTAATTTACAGCGATTGCTGACCTCAGACGCACCGGCTAAAAGGCAAAGATTTGCAAGCGCACAGAAACAGCTAGCGGGTCAAACATAACGAACCATCGATTAGGCTCATTCTGGCTACCAAGGGCAAGACCGCGGCTGAGGAACAAGCACCGTGCGGCAGTTACATCCCAAATCGAGGCTTGTTTGCTGAATCATGCTGACCTAACTCCAGCTGCTCAATGCTTTGCCGACACGGTTTATAAAGAGAAGCCCTGGCTCGAGGCTGGATACCAGAGAGAAGCCTTTTGTCTAAAAGGGAAATTGTTATAAAGTAAAAAAATAAAACAATAATAAAAAGACAAAAACTAATCTTGCGGCCTGCATATAATAGAACAATCCTGTGTAAAAGTTTCCATTGCCAAATTAATCGGATTACATTGACACCATAGGGATACCCCTGTAAGGTCCTTTATGGGCAGGGTACACTTAACCTCCCTGGTGGTCTAATTTTTTCAAAATTTTGTGTCTAAAAGCGTCTCAATTTTTTTTAAAAGGAAACGTGTTTTTGTACATAGTTAGCCTGTAATAAGGAATCACGTACTGAAATCAGTGAAAGAGTCCTTACTGGTAAAATCCTTTATAAATAAATAAATTAGGGTTGCACCGATACCGATACTAGTATCGATATCGGTGCCGATACCGGGTACTGCAGGAGTACTTGGTACTCGTGCAGTACCCCCGATATTTTTTTCTGATACCGGAAGCCGGCATTGAGCCGGCTTGCCGGTATCCGAGGGGCTGCGGCGGCTGTCCGAATGCTCTATCTGCATTTGGACAGGCCCTGCAGCTGCTCTCCTAACTTTGTTTATACTTACCTTCCTTCAGCCCCGCAGGTAAAGTCTTCGCGCGCGCGCTCTCCTTGGAAGGACCCCAGCCGCGACCACGTGGGACCATGTGATCACGGCTGGGGTCCTTCCAACGAGCGCGCGGGCGGAAACTTTCCCGGCGTCGCTGAAGGAGGTAAGTATAAACAAAGTGAGCAGCTGCAGGGCCTGTCCGAATGCTGATGGGCCTGTCTGAATGCTCTATCAGCATTCGGACAGGCCCTGCAGCTGCTCTCCGCTCATACTTACCTTCCTTCAGCGACGCCGGGAAAGTTTCCGCGCGCTCGTTGGAAGGACCCCAGCCGTGATCACATGGTCCCACGTGGTCGCGGCTGGGGTCCTTCCAAGGAGCGCGCGCGTGAAGACTTTACCTGCGGGGCTGAAGGAAGGTAAGTATGAGCGGAGAGTGGGGGGGGGGGGATCCATGAGCAGGGGGGGGCATATCCATGAGCAGGGGGGGGCATATCCATGAGCAGGGGGGGGCATATCCATGAGCAGGGGGGGGCATATCCATGAGCAGGGGGGGGCATATCCATGAGCAGGGGGGGGCATATCCATGAGCAAGGGGAGCATATCCATGAGAAAGGGGGGCATATCCATGAGAAAGGGGAGCATATCCATGAGCGGGGGGGCATATCCAGGAGCAGGGGAGCATATCCAGGAGCAAGGGGGGCATATCCATGAAAAAGGGGAGCATATCCAGGAGCAAGGGGGGCATATCCATGAGAAAGGGGGGCATATCCATGAGAAAGGGGAGCATATCCATGAGCGGGGGGGGGCATATCCAGGAGCAGGGGGGCATATCCAGGAGCAAGGGGGGCATATCCATGAAAAAGGGGAGCATATCCATGAGCAGGGGGGCATATCCAGGAGCAAGGGGGGCATATCCATGAGCAAGGGGCGGCATATCCATGAGCAAGGGGCGGCATATCCATGAGCAAGGGGCGCATATCCATGAGCAAGGGGCGGCATATCCATGAGCAAGGGGCGGCATATCCATGAGCAAGGGGCGGCATATCCATGAGCAGGGGAGCATATCCATGAGCAGGGGGGGGCATATCCATGAGCAGGGGGGCATATCCATGAGCAAGGGGCGGCATATCCATGAGCAAGGGGGGCATATCCATGAGCAGGGGGGCATATCCATGAGCAGGGGGGCATATCCATGAGCAGGGGGGCATATCCATGAGCAGGGGGGGGGCAATTATCCATGAGCTGGGGGGGCAATTATCCATGAGCTGGGGTCAGGATATCCATGAGCTGGGGCAAATCCATGAGACCTGGGTGCTTTATAGGAGGTCTGTTCTTATTGGAAAGCGTCACATGACATAAAATAAAAGTATCGGTAATTGGTATCGGTGAGTACTTGAACAAAAGTATCGGTACTCGTACTCGGTCTTAAAAAAGTGGTATCGGTGCATCCCTAAAATAAATTTAAAAAAAAAAAATAGTAAATACACGGAGTCCGATAAAGTTTGAAACACGACAGAATAATTTATTATCCCAAAAATAATTATCCAAAATAATGCAAATAAATGATATTCAATAAAATACAACAAACACTGAAATCTGTCTGAGAACAAGGGTGAGACGATGTATGGTCTATTTCTTATCCTGTACTGCCACCTAGTGGCCGTTCATAAACTTTTCCATTTGTATTCAGTGAGTATTATGAATGAAGTTTGCTGCGTCCAGCCCCCCTGCATCATGTGGCTCGCAGGGAGCCATCCAGGAAGCAGCTCAAAGGGACGATAAAGGAGCCGCAGTCTGAATGAAAATCAAAAGGCATCGGTCGAATGACTCCCACACTTTCCAATTCAAAACCCAGAGAATATTTAACCCTTTATGGAGGAGGGTGTTCTTGTCCAGTGGATGTAAACATTGTCACCATGTCAAGTCGTAAACATAGCCAATCACAGCAATAGGGTGTGTCAACCCCCTACATTAGAGGTAGTAGGTGGCACCAATCCCTGGAGAGGACAGCAATGTACAGCCCGGTTGAAATTTAGCTTGCTAGGCCACCACTTTATATGGTGTTTAAATCCCCACAGCTAAGGCCCTAATCCAACGTTGGTGTAAATTTACCAGAGCCATTAGTCTATGGAGTTAAGTTTACAACAGCTCTGGTTAAGTTAGCACCAACCTCGGAATAGGACCCTAGGTGTTCTGTCAAAATTCGGGGCAAAAATACCTAGCTGGAATCAAGATGAAGACTTTACTCCAATTAAAACGACTCAGTCTGAAGTGTTAATTCTTTTGACATTTAAGGAAAATCTTTGATTGTAAAGAACAGACGAGTCACCAACCTGGAAATACACAGGACCTTACATGTAAAGAGGAGTGGTTATTTTGGAAACGATGGCACTTGGCTTTAAAAGCATGCCCCCACCCCCTTAAATAACTGGGCTGCTGCTACTGACCGTATCGGTCTGATTAAAAATAGATAACGGCTGGATGGAGTAGAGGTAACAGCACTGCTCTAATTGGAGAAACAGGTTTGAATCCCGGCCAGAGCACCTCTTCAGTAAGTGTCCTTGGGCAAGACACCTAACGGTACATACTTACCTACCACACAATATCTGCTGGAGTCCAGTGACAACATCTTTACCCTTTGACTGTGGAAAAGCAAGTCAAATCCCATTCAGCACATCCCTCCAATACAACTGTGGAGAAGCGAGTCTCGATTTTACGAGAAGCGGGTTCAACCTAACCACCAGGTCACAGATCTACAATCATGGAAAGCCGACTCGATCCCACTCAGACGACGCCACCAGTGAGTGTCCTTGGGCAAGACACCTAACAATATGGATATGCCTACCTCACAAAATACTTGTACATCTCAGAGTGGAAGTTTCCTTGGGAACAGGGTCCCCTGAATCAGGTCATATCATCCATGTGTGGTATTCCAATGTATCAACTAGGAAGGAATCAACTAATCGATGATTAAAATAGTTGTCAACTATTTCCATTAATTAAATCGGTGTTGGAGAAGATGTGCCGCTGCTTTACTAGGTAGGATTTAGTTCTAGGGTTATGTCAGACAGTTTGTTTTTGCTCAGTTTAAAACAGTAGAACTATAACACAAACAGTAGGATACTGCCACTGGGTGAAGGAGCTGTATGCCGGGGTTATCCTTTCTTGAAGCTGGAGTCCTGTGCCACCACCCTCCCTGGTCGGGAACTGCCGTTCCCTCCCTTTGGTCGGTCCCTTTCCCCAAACTCACTTGAGCAAATTCACTCCCTTCCACCTCCAGTCCCTTCTCCCACTCAGTGGGTTGATGAAATTATTTAAAAAGGTACGCTCTGCGCACCCTGACCACTTTAGCTTATTAACCCCGATTTCCTGCTGACATTATCATCAATGACCAAGTGCTCGTAGCTGCGTTCATTTGAGAAAGCAAACATGGGATTAAGCTGTGCATGCAGCATCGACCCATCCCTCTGACCAAGCACTAGCATACCTTGTGTGAAAAGTATGCAAGATACGCACTAAAGTTACGTACACTAGGCAAATGGCTTATGAAAAAGGGGGGGATTGGGGTTGTGGTGCTTTTTTTTTATTAACATAAAATTCCTTTTAAGTAAACTATTTTTTTATCCGATGAAGCAAAAAACTCTAAAATCGGCCAACTAATCAATGAGAATAATCATTAGTTGCAGCCCTAGTATCAACCGCTTGTATATGGATCTTGAAAAGCGCTTCGGGATTTGAGAAGCTATATACCTATAGGGTAATAACAATCTATAGTAGTCTATAGCTTCGTTTAGGTGAAAGCATTCACCTTTGCTCACTGCTGCTTCCCATCAGCTTAGGGGCTTTGTAAATGCGGAAGCCCCTGGAGCCGTTTTACGCATTTTGTATTGCGTACGATGCACAAAGTGATCATTGCTCAGAACTTGTGTAATTTTTTTATATGCAAGTTCAGTAGTGCATGCGCAGAATCATGGATTGGCAGAACAAAGTCATCATCTCCCGTCTCCCAGGACGCTTGCTGAGAGTGGTTGGAGAAAGGATCAGGTCAGCAGCAGAGCGTGCTGGCATCATTGGGGACCAACAGTTGGGAAATTCAGAACCCTGGCAACGTTTGTGTGAGTTCACACAATATCTGGAGATTGGGGGGGGGAAACGGGACTCCAACTAAAATTGTTCTCAAAAAGGAACACTATGTACAAAAGGAATCCCTCCCCCCTTGTTTTCTTACACAATTTGCATAGTGTATGCAACGTTCGTATGTACATACGCAATTTGCATATCTTTAGTGTCTCGTTAAAATAATGTCATGAATGAACAGAGTGGGGAGAGGGAAAAGGTGGGAGAGGGAGTTTGGGCAATGGACTGGTCTGAATGTGATAGGAAGTGAGTTTGGGCAAGAGACCAGACCTGTGTGTGGGAGGAAATTTGAGGAAAGCGACCGAACCAAAGACAGGGATGGCAGCTCAGGACCGGAGATATGGAGGCAGGGAGGGTGGGGTGTGGTACAAGATTTCAGCTCCAAGTTATGATAAAACACTGGCGGTACAGCTCCTCCACTCAGTTGCAGTACCCCAGGGTCTGTGTGATAATAACAGTAGCAGAACGAAAACAGACTGGTTAGGCCTAAAGGAGAAACCCCTAGAACTAAATCATACCAAGTAAGGCTAGGGTCAGACTGAGGCAGTGCGAACGCGCGTGCAGCCGCACTTAATCACGGCCGCACTAGCAGCAAGTGCCAGGCAATGACGGCCAATATACGAAGTACGGTCGCACAAAAGTCCGGCTGCGCAACGCAAGTGGAAAATGAACGCATTTTGTCGAGAACGTAAAACCTCTAGTACGGTTGTACAGAGTGCGCTGCGTTCGCTAGCGGCGTGTGTGCGTGATTTGGAGATGTCAGACACTGCTAATGTCCGGCCAACATAACGTCCAGATGCACAAAGTGTTTTATTGATGATCCGTACAAAATCACGGATGCAAATGCGCATATAGTATGACTGCTATCGCGTACTCCGTGAAAAAATGCGTCCATTCGGTCGAACGCACTTTTTCACAGACAACGTGAAAATGCGTTCGTCTGACCCTAGCCTAAAGCAGCGTCACATCTTCTCCGATCAGCTCCGAAGTAGCTTCTGTGGTTAATAGTGTGTGCTGTACACAGGACTATTAAAAAAAAAAAAAAAAAAAAAACGACCAGATTAATGAAAATAGTTGTCAACTTTTTTCATTGTCGTTTAGCCGTTTCAGCCCTAGACTCCATGCAGCCCAAACCACTTTAAAAAGCTAGAAAGTGGTGAGAGTGTAGAGTGTCCCTTTAATACTTGTGTTATGACTGAAGTGTAGGATGGCAAAGTAAAGTACATTTTACAAACATTACAGGAAAAGGGTATGAGTGAACAAAACAGACGAGTATCCCTCCACATGGGAATTCTATTAATCTCACTAGCAGGGTTATCCAAAGAGATTCGAAAAGTCACCGCACGTTCGGTGACTTTTCGTTCTCTTCAATTCGGTTCCTTTTGCCGATTGCATTTCGGTGACCCTGCGGTGTATTCAGCAAACACCACAGGGTCCCCGAATTGCAGGGAAAAGCTGCCGTAAACTCACCGAAAACTAACCGAATGCACGCTGAAAACAAGCAAAAACATCTGGATTAACCTTCGAAGAGGAGCCGAACAGGAGCCGAATCACACAGAGCCGAAGCAGCTGTGACGTAGAGGAGGCAGTGAATAAATTAGAAAAACCATTTGTATGAATCTGGGAAAAAGAAACGCTGTTTGCAAAGAAACTACTGAGCGAAAATGTCTGAAATTTTCACAGGAGGTCCAGGGAATGATAATAAAGAGGGCTGTTACAAAAAAAATAAGCAAACTGAAAAAAAAAAAAAAAAAAAAAAAAATCGGACTTTTAATTTTTTTTAAAAAATTCAGAAAAATGCTTAAAGTATCCTAAAAAATCTATAAATAAAGAGACTTTTTGCTGCAGAATTTTATAATGAACGGTTTATTAGATATTGAATTAAAACGGGAATATTTTTAACATTGAAGCCTATGGGATTCTCCTGAATAAATTTGCCGAATTAAACCCCCGAATGGCAGGGCATTAGGGGAACCTTTCACTGCTGGTTTGTGTTCTCTGAATAGCCGAAGCAATGCTTTTTGATGGGGATTTCACTGCCCTCGAACAGGGACCGAACAGGCACCGTATGTGCAGGCAATTCGCCAGGATTTGGAGAATTGCCTGCTCTCTGGATAGCCGAATGGCCAGGAAAGGTAACCGAACGCTGATTTTCAGCGTTCGGTTACCTTTCTCAAGCAATTCGAATCTCTTTGGATAACCCTGTCTGTCTACGCCAGGGGTCAGCAACCTTGGCTCCCTGATGTTTTGGGAACTACATTTCCATGTGGCTCAGTCAGTCTAATGGATGACTGAGCATCGTGGGAGATGTAGTTCCCAAAACATCAGGGAGCCAAGGTTGCTGACCCCTGGTCTACGCAAAGAGATGAAGACCCACAAAAACTAAGCCAAATATCCACGCATGTCCATAGATCTTATTTTCCCATAAACATACGGAGAGAAAAAAAAAAAAAAAAAAGCATGATTCGTCGGTTGAGCAGTAGAAATGTATATTAAATATAAAATGTTGAGAATTAGAATTTTCACAAATATGTTGTCTTTGGACTGGCTCCATGGCTAATGCACATTCCAGACTCCATATGGGATGGCATGTAACTATAAACAAATGGCCTGTGTGCTGGCATTAAAGGGCTCTCTTGTTGGATCCTTAAAGGGTGTCACTGTGCTATTCCCCATAAACACCAGGAATGGCACAACCGTGACATCCTTTCTACATGAAAGAAAAAGATAGCGTGAGTTTTTCCTCCTTTAAATACATATGACACAAATTGAGGCTCAAACTAAAAAAAAACCAAAAAAAAAAAACCACATAAAATTGCTTCAAATATGTCTATGTATTTGGATAAAAAGTCCTGAGTTTTTTTTTTTTTTTTTTACAATCAATATTACTATGTAGCAATGTAGACTCGTTAGTATTTGGTCAGAGCCAACAATTGTAGGATTCCAATAGAGAGAAAAAAAAAAACACGAGATTAAATTTAACATTGCCTAAAAGAAGTCTTAAATAAATCCAATCTGGTAAAAGAAGCATTTTAGCAACTGAAACTACCAATTTCTGACCAATGAAAACGTAATCCTATTCATAAACAGTCTTCAGTATTCGGCAGACTAAACACACCCTTTTACATAAAGCAATAAAAATGTCATCATTTGGCAAGCCTTATCACAGATCTAGAGACTCCTAATGCTATTGGTAATAGACGGAAGAATTCTGAGGATATTCCATTAGGTAGGTTCACTTTCAAAGTTTCACTTTCCCACCTTGATCTGCGGCATGCCACGGGCTGGAAAGGGGGCTGAGAGCCATCCAACAGGACAGACCCCTGCTCAGTCAGTATGCGGTGTCAGCCGTCAGTCACGAGTCAAGTTACAGCCAGAGCAGCATGATGACTGAGGGGGGCTGTTCTGTAGGATGGCTCTGAGCATAGTAGCCCCTCCCCCGTAACATGGCGCTGACCAATGGGAGAAGAATGAGCAAATATCTCTCCACCCCCACTCATTAAATACACTGAGTGGCCAGATTATTAGGACCACCCCATCAGTACTTGGTTGGGCCACCTTTTGCCTTCAATACTGCAGCGATTCCTCTTGGCGTTGACTCCACGAGATGTTGAAAGGTGATGCGAGGAATCTGACACCATGCCTCAAATGAATAGCACTGTCCAGTTCTGCGAGATTTGACGGTTGTGGAACCAGCTGCTTGATGGCTCTTTCAACTTCGTCCCACAAATGCTCAATTGGTTTGAGATCTGGTGATTGTGGGGGGGCCACCTAAGCAAGGTAAATTCTCCCTCATGTTCTTGAAACCACTCCTACACAATACGAGCACTGTGGCACGGCTTATTGTCTTGTTGGAAGAAACCATCTCCATCGGGATACGCCAGCAACATGATAGGATGAACTTTATCAGCAACGATGCTTTGGTATCTTGTGCTTTTCAGACGTTGTTCCACACGAATTTAAGGGCCCCAAACCATAACAGTGCCACCATCAGCTTGAAGGGTTGTACTCATGCATGTGGGGTTTGTGCTTTCATGCTGTTTCCGCCAAATTCTCACTCTGCCATCTGCATGATGCAACTGGAAACGTGATGCACTGGAGCACATGACTTTTTTCGAATGCTCGACTGTCCAATCCTTGTGTTCCTGTGCGAATTGGAGACGTTTTATCTTGTTAATTGCAGACAGCAAAGGTGTTCGAACAGGCCTTCGGCTTCCATATCCCATACGATGCAGTGTACGGCAAACAGTGCGTTCACAGATCATTTGAGAGGATCCCTGAATAAGATCTGCGGTAATTTGATGCACTGCTGCCCTTCTGTTGGCTTACACCAGTCTTGCCACTCTCCGTTCTGCCCTAACATTGACTAGACGCTGACAGTCACAATTCGCATGTTCAGACCCAGATTTTAGGCTGACAGTCCAGTCTTTAACACACTTTAACAGCTGCTCTTGAACATTTAACAAATTCTGCTGTTTTGCTGATACTCGCTCCGAGCGGCAACAATCATCCCACGTTCAAAGGCTGTTAAAAAAACCAAGAAAAAAAAAAAAAACAATCACTTCTACTGTCGTGGTAAACAACCTGCTGCCCTATTTATAATGGCCCTCTAGCAACTTCAGTGCCAAATTATAGCTAATATGCCTAAAATAAAGTCAGGTGGTCATAATAATCTGGCCACTCAGTGTAGGTCCAACAAACACACCAAATGGGCATAACCAGTTTTGCCCATTACAGGTGCCCTTTTAACAGTGTTTTGCCCTACCTACTGTACAGCACTGCAGAATATGTCAGCGCTACATCATTGTAATTTAAAACCTTGCTTCAGCTAGGAGTTATAGGTTCTCTTTTGGCTAGAATACCCCTTACACACAGTATGTCATCATAATGTGGCCAGCCATTGCTTGCGGTAACAAGCCCCATATAAATGTGTCTTTGCTTTCTCCACAGCTGTGAAAAACCTTTCGCACTCTGACGTGGTGACTCATATCTTGTACTAGACGTCTGTGTGCTCACGAGTGGTGCTCAGCGCTACTTTTATCAGGTTGTGTTGTGGCCTGCGTGTGATATCGCCCCTGGCAAGCAATGAACCTCGCATCCAGCGCGTCACCGTCAGCACAAGCATTCAGCAGGGACGAGACGGAAAGATCACCTGTTTGCGTGAAACGAGTCAAAGAAAAAATGTAAAAAAGATGAAGAAAAGCATGAGGAAAAAAAAAAAAAAATATATAAAAATCTGCAGATCTACAAGAAATGAGACACTTCACATGTCAGAAATTGATGGGGGGGGGGGGTTTAACCTTCACGTGTCCTACGGATATATTCAATTTGGAAAATATGGAAACCAACCAGAAAAAAATAAAATAAGTAAATCTCCAAAACAATGCGCCAAAGGATAAACTAAATACAGTCATTCCCCTTAAGGCGGGGGGGGGGGTGGGTCACACAAGAGCACTGAGTGTGTCCATAGTGACCCCTCCTCCCAGTGTCCGTCATAGCATTAGGACGGCTTGACTGGGAGGGCCACACGGTGTGACGTGTATTCTAATATTGCAGGTTACACCGGACATGAAACCCGCAAGAGCTACGACGGATGTTTCATAGGATGCCTGTGATCTGTAGGGCTGAGCGCACTAACGTACACTCAGCAAGGTGGTCTCACGGGTGTCCAAGCAAAGAGAACGCCCGTTCCCTCCACGCTTGTGGACCCCGGCCTAAAAAAAAAAAAAAAAAAAAAAAACACTCCAGTTATAGAGTGGTCAGGGTGTGAAGAGTGCCCTCCTCTCCCAGCTGCCCCATCTGGTGAAAATGTTGAAGTGGAAGAGATTTCTCCACCCCTCCTAGCATCACCAGCAGCCACACTTTTTGAATTTCCCAGATGCCGGTCACCAGTGACGTCAGCATGCAGAAGACTCTGGATCTGCGCATGCACACAGCCCCATTCCATCGTTCTGCGCAGGCACTATGGAACTCCCATACCTAAAGCATGCAAGTCCTGCTGGGCAAGATGCAGCTCCTGCACTACGCAAATTGCAGCCAAAGTTGGAGGATGAATGGTGCGCGGCAAGAGACTTTAGGGAGTAAAAATCAAAGATTATAAAAATAAGTGGACAAAGGCTGCTGGCGGCCTCTGCCCAATTATTTAGCTAATGGCAAAAAAAGGGAAACTAGTAATAGGGGCACTTTCAGACCAGGGATGGGAATCCAACAAGTCAGATTTCAAACCCTTTCACACTGCGGGACGCGCCATGCAGTCTCCGCAGCAGGTTTTGGCCTAAATGCCGCAGGTTAGCGCCAGCAGTCAGATACACAGAATAACCAGATTGTTGTACTGTAGGTTCTCTGCGCACGCTTGTGGCATGCCAAACGAGACAAAAACCTCAGGGAATTACTAGGGATATCCTGATGAGAACCCTAGGTTCAGGATCCAATCGCCAAGTCCAAAACATTCTCGGTGGGGATACTCCCAGGATGCTCACAATTTGTGGGAGAGGCAGGGAAGACTATTCAAGTCGTCCAGTTGGAGTCCGGGGCCTCTGCCTGCCTATTCAGGAATGGATCACCAGCAGCGAATACTGAGGCCCCTGGATTCCCCTTCGCGAGGGAGCCGCCATCTGGACGCAGGTTGTGCAGAATTGAAAATCGGGGCTCAGCGTCGACCAATCCCAAATACCGCATGACTCAGAGGCTTTAAAGCTGCAGTCAGGATAAGTCTACTTTTTTTCCTTCATTATATTTGTTAACAAAACGCTAAACACACACTTTGAATAATTCCCTAAATCTACAAGGAAACGCGGTGGCCGTGCTGTGCATAGTGAGCCCTTTAACTAACAGTAAACAGGATGTTTGGTGCGTCCCTTTAAAAAACAGCCCATTGTGCAGCAACGGGAAGTACAGACATCTGAAACACAGACATGTGTGTTAGGTGATTCTTCAACCAGTCCAGGAGAAAACCCTGAGTGTACACACTGTATGAGCCCTGTATGTCAGATGCTGAGAGGGATGAGGAAGAAGGGGGTTACTTAAATCTGATGTAACCCCATAGATCTTCCAGTAACATGCTGATTTCATCACCTTTACTGGTTTGTCAGAGACCAGTCTGGTTAATGCAGTTTCTGCCCCTATGACTGTCAGCCACTAACATGAGACATAGATTTCGCGGACACACATCATTTATTAGAACATCACATCACCGGCACGTGAAAGAATGACATCATACATACATTTAGCAACACTCAGAACGTTATACAGATTATTCAGTGCAATTTCCGGCCAGTTCTATTCAAAGCTGTCAAATCGTCCCATAGGGAAGTAATGAATAAGCTAGTCAGAACGCTGAACTGCACTGAAATACCCGGATTTTCCGTGATTTATTCAGTTTGACAGGTTTAAAAAAAGGCAAACCCCATAGGATTCAATGTAAAAATGTAATATTTTTTTTTTAAATTTAAAAATTCTTTTCATAGTCTTCAGAAAAGCCTATTTTTTTTAGAATACCTTTTTGGATGAAATTTTTGTTTCCCATTATTTTTTATTCTGCAAAACACCTCCCTCCTATTCCGCGTATTTATATTTGTTATTCTGTTTCTCCCATTGTACAGTGCTAAGGAATTTGTGCTTTAATACTTGTAACTAACCTTTAGGCACATTTTAACTAGGGATGCACTGAAATTTCAGCCACTGAAAATGAGGTTTTCGGTCAAAAAGTCTGAAAACACCAGCCGAAACCTGGGCTTAGAGGCCGGCTGAGCTGGGTTATTTTGTAATTTTTATTCATTTATTTTTTGACAAGACTCGTTTTTTTTTTTTTATTTGTAAAAAAATACTATTTTGTAACAGCTTTTTTTAATTATTTTTAAAAAGGACGACACTTTGATTTAAGCTCCTATTAGGAGAATTTGCATTTTTTTCCCAGATCAGAGGAATTTACCAATTTGGACAGCAATGAGATTTTCTGTCAAATTTTGGCATATTGCTTTGAATAAATGGGACTATTGGCTTGATTCATTTCAAATCAAGTTGAATATTAATACAATTCTACAAAAAAAAATAGAAATTTTTTTTAGGGTAAAGAGTAATTTTTGGTTTTCAGCCAAATTTTCCTTTTGGTGCATCACTAATTTTAGCCCAGTCACCTCTGTGCGCTGAGCTCATTATTTTGACCATTTGTTTGCTCATCAGGTTTAAACACGATTTGATGTAATGTTTTATTATGCGACCGACTCATATGTATAGGTCATGTCCTGCCATAATGCTGTAAGAAAAACCACAAGCAAAAAAGTGCAAGAAAAGAATTTCCATTCAGATTTCACTTATATTTTTTTACATTTTATCTGACCCTTTGTGGTTATATATTCTATACCCCACTCTTTAAATTAGAAAGGGTAACCTGTTAGTATATTTTTGTGAGAAAATACGCGATTTTAACAAAAACAGAACAAAATGTATGATTTCATTGTGGGAAATGAGATGGGGAGTTCGTGCAGTCATTGTTCGGATAATTGAAAAGTGAATAGTGCTACATTATAAATAAAAATTAAACCTAAGTGTGTTTTAATTTTTTCAATATAACCTAGTCATGTTTGGCAGGCTCTGGCCTTTCCAATGATACGAAACATGACCCTCTGAACCTTGCCGATCACAAGATACGATTGTCAAAAGGACTACCAGATCGCTAACATAGGGAATTCCCTGCCTGGCTGGGGGGACGCCCTCCCATAAGGACATTGTCACACCATGACTGACAACATTTGTAAGTGAGGGGAGGCCCAGGAGGTGGCGCTCACATCCAAGAGGTCAGCCCCCACCGAAAAAAGGCCGTGATCTGTCACCGGATCGTGGTCCTGGCACTTTAGGGGTTAAGAGGGGCATCGCTGGAAAGGGCAGACTGCCCTTTCTAGCGATGCCGCTCTTTTCTGTGCCCCTTAGCGATGGGGAGAGAGACCTCCTAAGTGCTTCCGAGACGGCCCTTAGAGAAGATCGGGCCTCCCATGATCCCACAGGGTGGGCTGTCATCCGGGATCAGAGGCAGATGACCATGGAGCTGCAAGGATGTGCGGATTGACGAGCTTGGCACGAACTTCACAGTGAAGCAGTTAATGGATTTTTATTGGTTTAAATACCAAGGACAATTTTTTTGCAGTTTGGTGGATTTCGCCAAGGCAAGTTCACCGCTCTTCAGCGATGCTCGCCAACTTTTTCATGAAGCTTTGGCGACTCCATCTTTTGCCGCACTATCAGGGTTATTCAGAGAGCGTGAAAAGCAGGAGAATGACTGGAGGATGAAAAATTCTAGGTCAAAATAGCCGATTTGGAAAGTGAGATGAAAGGGAGAATTTTTCTGGTTTGGCTATTTTGACCTAGAATTTTTCATTCTCCAGTCATTCTCCGGCTTTTCACGCTCTCTGAATAACCCTGTATAAATGACCCTATGGTGAATTCACTGGTTTCAGCGAAATGGGATCGCCGAAGTAAAAACCACCGACTGGTCTGTGCTTCGTGAGTTATATTTGAACGCTCATCCCTCTGCTCCAAATGCAATCAATCCACCCCAGAACATCATTTGACAGATCAAGCTAAGAAGGTTACCTTAAGGCCCTGTTCACACCTAGGCGTTTTACAGCACGTTCCTGCGCACTGTAAAATGCCTAAACACAGAAACCCCATGATTTCCTATGGGGCCCATTCACAGCGCATACGAACGCGCTGTAAAACGTCCTATGCCCAAAGTACAGGAGCTTCTTTGGGGCGTACTGCAGCGCGTTCACAGCCATAGACTGCAGCGTGAACACGCTGCAATGCGCGTTCGCACGTTTTTACGTTTGTGCAATACGCGCATCAAAAATGCGCAGGTGTGAACCCAGCCTTAAGGTCCCATTCACACTAAGCGATTTATCGTGCAGTTTTTGCCGCGATATTGCGCGTATTTCCGTGCAATATCGCTCTACATCTCAAAGCCCAATGTCACCTGTAGCTCGTACAGGACCCTTGTTTTGGCGTATTTCGCGCGATTTGCCAAATTATGGGATTTGGTCAATGGTGTCGCGTTTAACGGCGATAATATCGCATGATTGTCATGTCGCTCGGTGTTAATGGGGCCTTAGTCCCCAAAGCAATTATGGTCAAGTGTGTATTTTGAAAAAAGAAAAAAAAAAAAAACACAAATATATAATCCATACACCAGAAAGGCAGCTTTAAACCTGAACATGTATTTTTCATATGGTGCTTTTGAGACTATGAACACAACATACAAAATTTACAGCATTACACTGTAATATACCCTTAAGGATTTTAACACCCAGCTGATGAATACAGGATGTCTGGTTCTAAACCATAAATCATAGTAAGTAGATATAAAAAAAGTCTCGTATTTGGGGGGGGGGGGAATCCGAGTCAGTAAGGAATAATGCTTGGTGCTGAAGTCCATAAATTGAATACAATCTAAAGTAGAGGACGCGATCAAGGACTTATATGGGTTATTAAAAATTTCATATCAAAGTATGACACATTGATAAAAACCACTTGGTGGTCAAAACAATGTTATAAATAAAATTTTATAAAAAGATCCATAGAAGTCCTTGAGTGTCCAAGTTTTGCTTGGATATAAACAAACGCATGCATACAGAGGTCATACATGTGAATTGAAACAATGAGCACCATGTTAACACTTTGTATCAGCTTTGAGATATAAACAAAGCAGCAACATTGCTTTCGATATATATATATATATATATAACATCTTGATGCTATATATTACACAGTCTCCATGGGTCTAGACTATGAGATGGCAAGCGTCTAAAAGGCTTGTGGCTTCATTCATTAAAAAATAAAATTATGCACAGCATCTCAGTCACCGTGTATGCAGGTTTAGTCATTTGCGCTCTGCTGGGGTTTATAATCATAATAGCAAAAACTAGAATATTCACAGTATTTATGCTTGCACAATTGAAGCCGGTGTTTTATTACCTATAAAATAATAGTGTGCCATTCCTGAACAAGTGCATAAAAACACAAAAATCAAATCATCATTCCAAAACAGCAACAGTAACTTCTGAAACAGAAAAAAAAAAAAAAAAAAAAAGGGCCAGGCTGGCAAGAGACAAAGAACTAGTTTGAGACAACCTGCTTTCTTTTCAGTCCCCCTCTCCTTCACTTTGTTAATAAATTGCTAATAAGCTCGGTATATGTTCAACTGTTCCAGAATACATATAAACCCACAACAAACATCTACACAATGTTACGCTTAGATCAGGACAAGCTGTCACTGTTTTCTTTCCCAGTGACATCATCCGTGGCCTTTAAAAAACAGCAGACTTAGATTTCTCTTTTATATATTTATTTTAATTCTTTTAAGTGATTATATGGCGTAACCTCCGCAAGGAGGAAATCAGAGGTGACGTGGAGTACCACAGCGGGTCAAAGAATGTCAATGGAGGACAGCTGGAGTTTGGAGGCCCCATTTTCAGGGGTTTAAAATGAAACAAAGAAACCAGGAATGAGTCACCTGTCTGATTTTTTTTCTTTTTGAGACCTGAATCCTGGATGAGCATCTTGTTACACACCTTTGTTGTGCAGACCCATGTTTCCATAGTAAACAACATGAGCAGGGATTCAGGAGTCCCTTGTAGCTGGCTCCACAGGCCCGGAGGATCCAGATGCAAGCCGGTGCGAGCGAGATCAGCCGGAGAGGCTCTTTAAAAAGAAAGCAGTCATTCGGATTACACAAAGGAGGCAGAGAGGAAGAAAAAAGGCACCTAGCAACAGCTCTGACCATCACATTGGATGGGATTTATCCTTAAACCCTCCCCGGCTAGGAACGCTTTGGTACGGCTTCCTGCTCCTCGGGTTTACACGTCTCCTCCTGTGAACCTGGCTGCATTTTGGCAGATTTAACAAAAACGTGACACAGATGTGTGTGTGGATCAAACAAAACCACGTGGAGCGGTTACAGTATACATCACAACATGGGGAAATTAAAAAGATCATTTTAAGTTGGCAGACCATCTACATAATGGGGGAGGGGACAAAAACCCAAAACAGATTTAAAAGCTATACATTAAAGGATAGTAGTCAGCAAACCTGGCCCCCAGATGTTTTTTTTTTTTTTTTTTTAAAAGTACAAAACACAGCTCAGACTCCATGAGTGACTAGGGACCAATAAGGGTCCTGACACCTTTAGGCCGGGGTCAGACAAGGGTTTTGATGAGCAGAAGGAACGTCCGTGAGAGTGGACGTTCCTTCCACTTGACTGCCTCGCTGGGTGCAGTTAGTGCGCTGAGCGCTGTAAGGCTCGATCCTCCTATGGAGGATCACGCTTTGACAGGGAGGCATGCTGCACGACTGCGGTCATGCGCACCCGCAATAGTGTGTGGCCGGCCCCGTCACAACACTACAATGGACGGCACGGCAATACGGGTGCAAAAAAGTGCACTCATCTAACCCCAGCCTACAGCAACGTAACCCTGGGTGGCTAACCAGGTCTCCCCCCGGAATGACTTGACTTCCTCTAAGCCAAACGTCAGCAACCTAGGCCTTCCAGATAAATTGGAACAACATGTCCCATGATGTGCAGCCAATTGGCAGAGACTCCTTGGAGAAGGAGTTCCAAAACATCCGAAGGGCCAAAGTTGCAGAACCAGGAACGCTCATTCAAGCCTTCAGCCTATTCAATTCCTCTCAGTTCAGAAGCATTGACAGGCATTGGCTGGACATCAATGTGTAGAGCAGCACATTCCCAACCGAAACCCTGATGGCTCTCCAGCACAGGATGATTGACCATCTACTGGGTGGAGAGAAAACCCTCCACTTTGGAAAGACGAATCAGCCGGGAGGAAAACCAAGGGGATGGGGGGGGGGGGGGGGGGAGTAAAACTCAGTTAACTGACCACTTAAAAACTAAATATTATATTAAATGGTTATTGTTCTCTCTTGCTATGAGCATGTAATTATGGACAGGAACATGTACATTGATGTGGCAGGCTTCTGCAACATCCCATCAGATCTTTTAAATGGATTATTCATTTTTTAATTATGTCTGATTTTTTTTTTTTTTTTTTTTTTTTTTACACAAATTTTGATTTTAGGAATGCGAGAGTTCCCAAAGCAAACTGGGTTAAAAGTCCACATTTCCCAGCCATCACCTTTCTATACCCATGCGCCAAAGAGTTTGGCAAAATTTTTGCTTCCTTAATTTAGCTAATTGAAGTGATCAGGTTGTATGGAGTGCACCCCCTCTCCAGGTTTGTTTGGCTGATATCACTGTGTGAAGCAGAGGAGTTTCCTCCAGCAACACAGCTGTCATTAGACATATGGAATTTTGAATATCCTGCCTGGGACCAATGATGTCAGCATACTCTGCGTGGTGACATCATTGGGTCTATTAATGCTTGCAGCAGCAGCTCGAGCTTCTATCAGCCTAGTGAGTGGCTGAGCATCAATGGAGATAGATTTCCAGAACCCCTGGAGGGTCAAGGTTGCTGATCCCCGATCTACATAGTTAAAAATGGGAGGGTATGTAGGGGTTAAATGTCCCCCCCAGCCCTGTTTTAACCCAAGGGGAGGATGCGCAACTTCAGCCCTCCAGATGTTACACTACTTTTCCCCACAATGCTCTGTCTGGAGGGCACCTCTGCCCTCCAGAATCGCTTTACGTGTCCATACGTTGAACAGCTGCTGCCCCCCCCACTAGTTATTGGTTTCTGTAGATCAACTAGTTCCTTTTTATTTGCATAGAGTTATTACAAAATCCCCCCCCCCTCCAATGTGAGCAAAGAGGAAAAACAAAAAAAAAAAAAAAAAACGAACACCAGAACTCGGGTTTTGTCATGCAATGGAAAATATTTGTAAAGTCGAATGATACACGGTGAAAACACAATTTCGGCTCCAGTAAGTTGCGGAAAAGCTTAATTTAAATCAGACCTGCTTACATAAACCTCGGAAATCTGAGTCTACAGTCGTCTGCTTTTCTTAGATATTAAAGCGGGGCACGAGAAATCCAGGAGCCAGGGACCTCGGCGCAAACATTATGTGGATTGATCTACACCCTCAGACCACCTGATGTTTTGAAACTACCTCTCCCATAATGCAGAGATAACTGGACATGATGGGATGTGTAGTTCCAAAACATCTGGGGACCAAAGTTGCATAACCATCGTGGTCAGTCTGAGAGGGGGGGGGGTGACGTGACACCTGCACGCAGAGTGCTGACATCACCGGTGACCGGCAACTGACAAATTCAGAATTCCAGCTGCTCGTGTCACTGGTGTGGGCAGATTGCACAGCTTGACCACTTTAGAACACCAAGGCCAGTGTCAGACGAGTGCACCATGTTCGCCTGTATGGACGTGCCTTCCAATGCAGCATTGTGGAGTTTCGATGGGGCTGGCCATACGCTGTAGTGCATGCACGAATTACGCGCGCTACAGTGGATATGCTGAAAGCCTCCCGATCGAAACACTACAACGCACGTTCGATGGGGCTGCAAAGCGCGATCCTCCATAGGAGTGCACTAACGACGCTCAGCGAGGTGGCCAGACAGGCGTCAGCGTGGAAGGAATGTCCACTCCTACGGACGTTCCTTCCGCTCTGAAAAACACTTGTCTGACCCCGGGTTTAAGTGGTCAGGATGTGTAATGTGTCCCTTTATCAGAGCAGTGGATGATGGGGAGGGGGTGTAATAGAGCTGAGTGAAAGGGTGCAGCTGCAAAGATAAGTATACAGCTGCGGACACGTACCAAGACTTGGACGTGTATCATTAGCTCTGAAACATTGTATACCCCTGTAGAAAACCGGAGGGTTCACAGAGCATGGGCGAGCCACTAAAACGGTTATGGCTGTATACAGAAGCAAAAAAGAAAGAGCTTTGGGTTTCAAAACTTTGACAGGTCAGGAGATCATCCTGCTGGACTTCATGGTCACAGAAGGGGAAAAGGAAACACTATCATCTGATGGTCTATGCCCACCATGTGTGCGCCTTGATTCATAGACACACATATATATATATATATATATATATATGCAAAATGTTGCACTCAACCTCAAAACTAAGCGGGTGCAGCGAAGACATTAAATACAAAACACCAGGAAAGCACTCCATATTATTGACCACCTTCCAGAATTTTCTGTGGAAAAAACAAAGCAGTTTTAAAAAACCTGACTGAGGTAAAATGATGGGGATTCAGTTCAAAGTATGATCATAATTTGCTTAAGCCTGTCAGTCGCCAATGTACCCCATTGTTGACAGGTCCTATCTAACTTGACCGAATCTGCACTTTGAACAGTTTTACCGAGCAAAATCATAGAATTGAACATTAAGGGTCATGTGGGTGGGGGGGGGGGTTAGAGGTCGTAAAGAGTCAGTCAAGTGGTACGTTCAAAATGGGAAAATAAACACATGGGAGGTAAAAAAAAAAAAATTGAGATTATATAGATTACACACACGTGAAACTCAATTAGAATATTGTGCAAAAGGTCATTTATTTCAGTAATGCAACGTAAAAGGTGAAAAATGAGACTCAGTAGTGATTATTATTATTATGGTTACAGCTCATGAAAAGCCCAAATCCACAATCTCAGAAAATTAGAATATTACATGCAATCAATAAAACAAGGATTATTGTACATAGAACAATATGGGACCTCTGAAAAGTATAAGCTGCAGATGTACTCAGTACTTGGTTTGGGCCCCTTTTGCAGCAATTACTGCCTCAATGTGGCATGGAAGCTATCAGCCTGTGGCACTGCTGAGGTGTTATGGAAGACCAGGATGCTTCAATAGTGGCCTTCAGCTCTTCTGCATTGTTCGGTCTCATGTCTCTCTTGGCAATGCCCCATAGATTCTCTACGGGGTTCAGGTCAGGCAGGTTTGCTGGCCAATCAAGCACAGTAATCCCACGGTTATTGAACCAGGTTTTGGTGCTTTTGGCAGTGTGGGCAGGTGCCAAGTCCTGCTGGAAAATGAAGTCAGCATCCCCATAAAGCTCGTCTACGGAAATAAGCATTAAGTGCTCCAAAATCTCCTGGTAGACGGCTGGGTTGACCCTGGACTTAATGAAGCACAGTGGACCAACACCAGCAGATGACATGGCTCCCCAAATCAACAGAGACTGTGGAAACTTCACACTGGACTTCAAGCATCTTGCAGTGTGCCTCTCCATTCTTCCTCCATACTCTGGCTCCTTGGTTTCCAAATAAGATGCAAAAGTTGCTCTCATCAGAAAAGAGGACTGGACCAAAGAGCAACAGACCAGGTCTGTTTTTCTTTCGCCCAGGTAAGATGCTTCTGATGTTTGTTGTTCAGGAGCAGCTTGACAAGAGGAATACGACATTTGAAGCCCATGTCCAGAATCCGTCTGTGTGTGGTGGCTCTTGATGCACCGACTCCAGCCTCAGTCCTCTCCTTGTGAAAGTCCAACACTTTTGAATGGCTTTTTCTGACAATCCTCTCCAGGCTGCGGTCATCCCTGCTGCTTGTGCACCTTTTTCTTCCACACTTTTCCCTTCCACATAACCTATTAATGTGCTTTGATACAGCACTTTGGGAACATCCAACTTTTGCAATTACCTTTTGAGGCTTTCCCTCCATATGGAGGGCGTCAATGATAGTTTTCTGCACAACTGTCAGGTCAGCAGGCTTTCCCATGATTGTGATTCCTACTGAACCAGACTGAGAGACCATTTAAAGGCTCAGGAACCCTTTGCAGGTGTTATGGCTTAATTAGCTGATTAGAGTGGGACACTTTGAGCCTAGAATATATTGCACCTTTTCACAATATTCTATTTTTCTGAGATTGTGGATTTGGGGTTTTCATGAGCTGTAAACCAACAATTATGACAAATCACGGCTTGAACTATCTTGCTTTGCGAGTTTCACACATACATACATATCCCAATCTCAATGTGTCCTTCCTGGTAAAACACTTTGTAAAATAATAGGTGTCTAATATTTGAGCGATTCTCTGCTATTGGATGTCAATATGTGCCCAGCAAGCAGAGATGGAAAACAGAAGATAACGGAGGTGCAGACACATGTCATTGTGATCAATAGGGTTTAGTATGAGGGAAGTCATGACACTCCATGCATTCAGCGCTCAATAATCCCTGCCCCACACTGGTTTCTTCAGTAAAGCCAGGCTGGAGGGCTCAATACTGGCTGAGATCTGCTAATGCTCTCTGGTTAGGGCTTACGTGAGTAAAAACAGGAGGTCGGTGCTATTTTCAGCAGATCTATGCTAAATATGCCAGGCCGGGTGTGGGGGGGGGGGCGAGAGAACGAATAAGCAGGGAATGGTTTAAACCAGTGAGGATGTGGTTTGTACTCTGTAGAAGGACAAACTGCAGAAATACACAGACGTTACTCACCAAGTGGCAAATTGCAAAGTAAAAAGTATTTTAAGAACAGATTTTGGCGTTTGAGAAAAATTTAAATTCAGCTACTGTGGAAAATGGAATATATCCAGCGGCTTCCAGGTCTCAGGCAGGCCTTAATGGGTTTTCACAGTCTGGCAGCAGAGATTCATGCGATTTGTAGGTTAGCATTCAACGCGTCATCATAGAAGGATCAATGAACCTAATGCATTGATGGCCAAACTTGGAACCGCAGGTGTCTGTGAACTCCATGTCCCATGATGAGCAGCCAAACTTAAAGCTGATGGAGCATCATTGGAAACGTAGTTCCGTTACGCGTGGAGTGCCAAGTGTTTGCGGTCACTGAACCAGTCCCTCAAATTGTGAGTGGTGGACTTAACGAATACATGCAAAGGAATGAGTGACCGCCACAAAAGTCATGAAACACTGGGCACCATGACCATGCAATGTTATTTAAATGTGTTCTTACCAATTTATTTATTGGTATTTAAAAGTTGTTTTTTTTTTAATTTGAGTGACCTCCTTTCCTGCAGGCTTATCCACCCCATGAATGAGGGAGCCACTCTACTCAAAAGCTGTCAGCATTCACGGATGTGTCTTCCAGGACTTGGGTCAGGAATGTACAGCTCTTTCCGACCAGCCAATGGCTCCGCACTGCTCACATTGAAAGCCATTGGATTGGATGATGGCTTGAGTGATTGTCCAGCCCTCTTAAAGTCAGGTGTCTGCCGCTGAACACTCAGCTGTGGTTGGCCCTCTATGGGCACAAAGACCCCCTCAGACAGCACATTGGCAGGAGAGACACATAAAGTCCCACACTCCTCTCCTCTATTAACGCTGATCAACACAGGTCACCTCAGACGGCTATGAAAACAGTCCGACAAGGGGGGGGGGGGCTTTTATTTATTTTGGTACCTGCAACGTGTCGGCTGAGCTCAGCCTTTTCAACCCCTCAGGCTCACAGCCAAAACATCTCAGGTGCCAAAACAAAAATGTTCTGCCTTTTTACGGCTTATTGAGGAGTACTTAGATCCTAGATTATCCTTTTGAATGTTCTGCTAGGGTTTTGGCCACCCGGGAGTCCAAGAGCACCCTGTAGGGTAACCCGCACTGGTGTGCACCTCCTTTGCGGAGGACAGTCTGATGAGAGTGCTGCCCTGTAACCCAAGAAAATTTATACATCTGCCACTTGTTTAGCCATCTTGATCGCCTCGATTTATTGCATAAAAGTCGCAGGTTGGTGCCTTTATCTGCCCTACCTCACTGGAAGCTGTAGTAGGAGAACACACACACACACTCTCCCAGGATGGACTAGTGCCCAGCATGCCCACGCTTCATGGTGCCTCAGGCACGTGTCTGAGTCAGTGTGCAGGGAATCATGACTTTACATTGCATGCCAGGCTGTGCCTAGTCACTCTCACATGTTAAAAACAGAACAAAGAAACAAAAAAAATCCTAACCTAAACACCCCCACAAAAATCATGTCCCAGGAGCACAAATTCCACCTTTCCTCGTATTAATACCAAGGGGACAAAAACAAAAAAAATTATATATACGTCTCATACTTTAAACTTTACCTTATTAAAGTGGTCGAGATGTGAGGAGTGCCCCTCCTTCCCCAGATCCAGTGAAAACACTGAGTGAAGTGGAGGAGTTTCCTCTACACCGCCCAGCATCACCAGTAGTTGCGCTTTTTTGACTTACCAGCTGCCAGTCATTAGTGACGTCTGCAGGCAGAGAGCATGCCATCGTCACCTTCTGAGACCAGTAGTGGTAGTAAAGCGGTCTCGAAGGGGCAGCTGATGGATTGGATCTGTGCATGCGCACCTGAGATTCATCAGTCGGCGCAGATGCTACGGAACATATTCCTACACAATAAAAGTACAATAGGAGGGCAAATTGCGTAGACAAGCGTAAGGGACTTGTGGATTTGGGAATCCCTGAGCCGAAGAAGAGCTGCGCTCGGCAAGGGATAAAAAGGGGAGGAAAATAAATAATGGGGCAGAGGCCGTCAAGAACTTCTGCCCAATTTAACGACAAAAGAGGGAACTCTTTAAATATACGTTTTGCCTTTCTAACCCTAAGGGAAGCTTAGACTCCAAACAATATTTCATCATCATTATAAGGTATGCATAGTCCCTGGCCCAGGGGTCCCCACCTTGTGTGATATCAGCAGACGCAGCCCATCTTTCATGTATATTACGGGTTCGCTCCTTGCATTTCATAAGCCTTACAACAGACGTAGCCCGGAGGATAAATACGTCAAGAAACCAGAAGGACCTGTGCATGTGGAAAATACAACAGTAGTGTGACAACGGCGGTAGGTGCTAGATCAATGGATATTTCCATTAAATGGGGGTATTGTCCATGAACGCACCATGCACAAAGAACCTCAGCAGTAAGAGTGTGTGGAAACACTACGCCATGATAAAATAAGGAGATTCACCTGGTTTGCTGTCATTTGTTACATAAAGACAGCTTGAGACCAGTCAAGTGTGATATATGTATAGTGATTCTATTTTAAAGAGATACACGGCACAAAAATAAAGCAAAAACACTCTCCAGTCACTGCCTGTAATAGGCCAGAATTATTGGGTCAAGAAGTTTACGTGTTCTGGTCATATTACTGTGAATATTTATAGACTCTCTATTTATAAAGTGGTTCCAAAATTGTCCAGACTAAACGCTCTGCTGTTCCAGCGTCTCAAAGCCCTTAAAGCCTGAGCGTACGGAATGAGACATGTATTGTTACACAGCAGCACAAACACACAAAGGGGAAGAAAAAAATAAACAAACATCAAAAATAAGGGAATGTATCCATCACAAGTAACAGGAGCTGAATGCTGTATACCGATACGGCGGCTTCCAACATACAAGAAGATAGATATGTGTTCCTAAAGCTTGGTAAACGCTTTGCCTGGCGCAAAGATAAAAAAAAAAAAACACAACACTTTAGTTTGACTCCTGGGTACCATATCTGTTCTTAAAGATTGACAGAAATGGCAGATTTAGAGACGTAACCGCTGATCCAGTGTAGATTATGTATCCCTGGGACATTTAAAAACAAAGAAACATTAATGAAACAAATAGAGGTTTATTCAGTCTCTCGCCTCATGGACGGCTTCCAGATTAGGGCCAGCGGAGAAATCTGATTAATGCGCAAGGGATCAGCCAAATAGATTTCATTTGCGACCCGGTAATGAGTTAACCAAGTCCTTATCGAGGTCATGAGTGCCTCAGCGCTTGATCCAGTTTAATTACCCCTTCGGTGGCACATCCTCCCAATCCATGTAATTGTAAACACAAGCAGGGATGAGGGGGGGGGGGGGAAATATGGCCTATGGGGTCTGTGTGTTTCTACATAACTTTAACTCCAGTAATGTGATCCTGGCTCAGCGAGGCTGCTCAAGACAAGCCTGCTTTTGTGCAGATCAGCTGTTCTCCTCAGAATACAACCCAACCTGCCAGCTCAGCGATTCCCAGGCTTTAACCCTTAGTCGCCCCTTGGGCTAATCCCAGCATTGCCAGCCACCTGGCACTTTGTGACGGAAGCCAAGCTGCCCACTGAAAGTGGCAACTCTGAGGCTCGATCCGATACCCTGTCTCATCGGTTAATACTGAAAGTAAACTTATTGATGTCAGAGGACCCTTTAAATTATGACAGGTCTCAGTTAATACACACAAAAAAAAAAAGTGTACAACACCCAGCGGTTAGAGATTTTTAGAGAGGCACTTTTATACCCAAAAAACAAGGTGACGTTGATTTTCTTTTGCATAAGATATTTGTTTTGTTTGGATTGTGATTGCCAGAATCAGCAAGCCCTTTAAACCCAGAAATGCGTCCTGTGTGTGACACACACACACACACACACACACACACACACAGACCTAAATCTCTTGGTTGAGATTTGTTTACCGTTTGATTACCGGCCTCATTAACTCTAAGAATAAACATGACAGCTTTGTTTTTCTCAATTTCAGGGTCCCGGGAAACAAATGTTTAGACCCTGAACACACAATCCAATCAAACAGACAGCACAAGGATAGATCATCCAAGAGGAGAGATAAAACCTCCTTATCCCTGAGACATACTGCACCAAACCACACATCAAGGATCTTCAGGCAGGAGAAACGAAGTAACCCATGTAAAGGATGAAACAATGTCTCAGACGCTGTCAGATCAGGGTCATCCAAACTATTTTCCATTAGATGAACCAGGGGAGGTCATTTCACATCATGGGGAAGGACTGACTTACAAATATCCACACACATATACCCAGACCTATTAAATCTGCCATCAGGGGAGAGGGGATTTAATAATTCTGTTCCAGTGAGATGATCCCCATACTGTGCAACTTGTCAATAAAAACACAATATGAAGGTGATGGAGGGTTATGTACAAAAAAAACACACACAGCCCATGACCAATAACATTAGTTTTTTTTATTTCAGGGTAAAGCGGTCCAGGAGTCACTTAAACAAAGGGAAGATGGAGCCCTGGCATCACCAGCATTCAGCACAGTGTAGTGGATAAGGATGGAAGTGACAGACATTTCTTGTTTTCTGAATCCTCCATAAGAAAAACAAGACACCCCCCTCCCCCCAATAAAAACTTCAGGCTATGTAGTACAGCTATATTTGATAATAGATGCATGGGGGGGGGGTCTCCTCACTCTTGGGGTACAGAGTATCATTTCATGTGGAATCCACAGGAATAGCTGACAATCAGGGCTGTTACACTGAGCTCTTTAAATCCCAAGGTGATGGGGGGGGGGGTAAGAGGGTGCTTTTCTTTTAACCCTTTGAGCTTTTTTTGGAGGGGGGGGGGTACAGACAAGATCCCAGACACACAGGATGCCAAGGAAAAGTAAGACAATAAAAACAAAGAAAGTATTTAGCCCAGCTTGTGTTTACCTCTGTCTGGCTTCATCCTGCAGTCTGGTGGTTGACAGGAAGATCTCATGAGCTGATGGGGTGCCCTCAGGACCTCTTCTTTTCACTCAGGGAGGGGGTCAGGAGGATTAGGGTAAGTAGGTCTGAAGGGGGTGAGAGGCAAGCGTCTTTCCTGCACATGAGAGGGGAGGGGGCAAGGAGGCAGGTCTAATGGTGCACCATGCAGACACCTGGCTGGCTTTAGGGACAATCCCCAGCTGAGTGTGGCCAGCGTGTCCTCTACTGACACACAGGCTATTTATAAAGGTGTGTGTCTCAGAGACAGCCCAGCTCTCAGCATAAGAAGCCACAGCCAGGCCTCACAGCTGAGTCACCCCCACACACTGAGCCCCAATAAGGCTGCCAGTGCCTACAAGGCGGATCCTGTCATGATCTCCTCAGCTGGTGGTGGCAGCCAGTCCCCCTCCCCTCCTCCTCCAGGGTCACAGCTGATACATTGTCACCTCGGTTAATCAATAAGCGATCAGCAAGGTCACAGCAGCCCAGATCGATAGGAGCAACACGGAGAAAGGGGGTCACAGCTCCTCCAATTTGTAGGCTCCCTCTCTCTTTCCTGCGGTCCCGGCAGAACCCCCCCCCTAAAGTGGCCGGGCCCCCTCAGCTCTGCCCCCCTGCCTGATCGGACCCCCTGGGATCAGCACAGCCATCCTCACACACCTCCATCACTGCAGACCACGGGCTCTGGCACACGCCTCCCCCCTGCTCTGTCACCTGGCAGCCGGGCCCGAGCACCATGTCCAAATGTAAACAAACACCGAGCTCCCAGCACCCCCCGCTGCACCCCCGATCATCCGACCCCCACTTCCTAGTCTCACTGAAGTTAGGGCACAGCGGCTGGCACCTGGGTTAACACTGGCACATTAGCCCTTCCCTTTCCTCCGCCACAGCATGGAGCCGCCTGTCACCCCCGCCGCCCGCCTCACTGCTACCCCGCTGCTGTGCTGTCACAACAAGCCTGCTGGAGGTGCTGCTGCGGGGCCGAGTGGTCACGTGTCCCAACAACAGCCAATCCCTGTCGTCACTTCCTCTGGCACTTGAGACGAGAGCCGAGGTACTTGTTGCCGCGGCAACCAGACCGTGAGAACCCTCCGGGTGTCATGGCGGCGTCCTGTGAGGGATGAGCCGCAGAAGCAGTCCTCACAAAGAGAGACTCGCTGCTCCTCTCTGACACTTCCCCTGTGGGCGGACAGTGCGGCGGGGTGCACCTCGGCTACAAGCTGAAGCTGGCACGAATGGGAAATCCTCAGTATAAAGAGGAAGTTAAAAGAAATGTGAAACAATAAACACAACATGTATGATAAGCGGGAACAGAGCTGCGTATACTAACCTCATAAGCATTATTATTTATGAGGGTTATTCCATGTTTCAAGCCCAAATCCTAGTAGCCTTTTTAGGGACTCTTGTTTTTTGGGGTGTTTGAGTGTATAACAAGCGGGTGAACTGCAATAAACGGTGCGTTTTTTTTTTTTACGGATGTAGAAAAAAAAGGGAAATAGGCTGGTGTCAAGTCCTGCAGGAACGCGGCTTGGGAACACAGTTCTCTCACTATTTTAGCAGGCGGAACTTGGTTCCCTTTTAGCTGATATACTAGGAAGCTGCAATACCTTTCTGTATAGACACAATTTTATAAAACTGTCTATATTTAAGGATTTTTCCTGGATTTAAGCACATTGGGAAGGCATGGGAATGACAATTACTCAGTGTTTGCCAGAAGGATGGCATTCTCATGCATAAAGAAGCGCTAGAGCTACTGCGACTCCCAGTAATCTTTAAGACCGGAATGGTCAGAAATGTTGGTGAGTTCCCACACTTATTTTTTTAGGACTTGACCCCTGGAAATGGGGGAATCAAAATTAATTAAAATGCAAAGACAGGTACAGTCAGCCAGACCAAAAAAACTTCTGAGCGTCAATGTGATGGACGTCGCAAATGCGCTGCGTCTGACATCGCGTCATCATGCCCACAGGCCGCTACGCGCACGCGGCGCACTCTGGGTGTCCGTCGTAACGTTTTTACATCGAGGCCTGAGGCTAATGTCAGACGAACGCATTCTGAGCACACTGTGCGTCCGTGCACAACTGATGTACTTTCTGACTGATGATACTGTAGACACCACACGGTCTGTTTTTTTTTACTGTGTTTTTTTTGACTGATGTAGATGGGGAATAAAAATATGTACAATGAAAAAATTTGATACATGATATGAAAAACCATTTTGTCCGTCAAAAATGCTGGACGTCAAAAATGCAGTACGTCTGACTACGTTCTATCACTCAAACACAAAGCTACGCGGACGTGGCACACTCTGTGCGTTCGTCCTAGTGGTTTGACATTCTTGCCTAAATTTCATCCGGTGCCACGTGCGTACTTCGTGTGTGGGTCTCTATTGATCATAATTTTATGATATGACGGACATTAAAATGTGCAGCAACACGGACGTGATCACTGCGCTCGTCTGACACAGGCCTAAATGGCGTCCGTTGCCACCTGCGTGGTACATGCGCACTTCAGTGCGCAACGTACTTCGTGTGTGGATCTCTATTGATCACAAATCAATGCTACGACGGACGAGTGTAGCAGACGAGCGTAGTGTTCACGTCCGTGATTGCGCCTAAAAGTACGTCCGTGATAGCATGACAGAGCCCATTGGAGCCCCACACACGAAGTACGTCCGCACTGAACTGCGGACGCACAACGGCCGCGGCCCACGGACGCAAGGCAGGCAAGAACCTACCACACCTAGAACGGCCGCACAAAGTGCGCTGCGTCCGCAATGTCCGCATAGCTTTGTGTGTGAGTGATGGAACGTGGTCAGACGGACTGCATTTATACGTCCAGCATTTTTCACGCACAAAATGGTTTTGCTTTTTATTTTATTTTCCCGCCTACATCCGTCAAAATATACATCAGTGAATAAACGGACTGTGTGGCCACTACTGCGTCTTCCGTACTGACGTACGTCCGTGTGCACGGACGTACAGTCCGTAGAAATCACGCTCGTCTGACCCTAGCCTAAACTGTGCGGCGCCACGGTCGTGATGACTGCGTTCATCTGACGCTAGCCTAAGGCTAATGTCAGATGAACGCAGTCTGCGCGCACTCTGCGTGCGTGCATAACGGACAGACGTAGTGACGGAAGATACTGTAGACACCACACGGTCTGTTTTTGTTGACGGACATAGAAAAAAAATGGAATTATGGGAAACAAAATTAATATGAAGAATTATAAAAATTTGAAAAGGATATGAAAAGCCATTTTGTGCGTCAAGGTGCTGCGTCGCTGCGTCAGACATCTCATCACTCACACAGAACGTTACACGGACGTGGCGCAGTCTGCGCGTCCATCTAGCGGTTTTACGTTCTTGCTTAACTTGCATCCAGTTGCCACGTGCATTGTGCGTGCGCAGTTCGGTGTGCACGTACTTTGTGTGTGGGTCTCTATTGCTCATTATTCTATGCTACGACGGACATTAAACTGTGCGGCAACATGGACGTGATCACTGCGTTCGTCTGACGCCGTCCTAAAGGGACGCTATTCATCCTGACCACTGTACAGATATAAAGTGGTCAGGAATCAGGATATGAGGAGTGCCACTTCCAGCGCCACCAATCTGGTGAAATCACTGGGCGAAGTGGAAGAGTTTCCTCCTCCCCACCCAGTGTCACCAGCAGCCGTAATTTTTTAATTTCCCAGCTGCCGGTCACCAGATTGGTCACTAGTGGCTTCATCGCGCAGAGAGCATGCCAGCGTCACACTCTCTGAGACCAATCGTAGCTACTGGTTTCAGAGAGGCAGCCAGTGGAAAAGATGCTATTTCTGGTACATTGTTCTGCACAAGCGCTATGGAAGTTGCGTATTAGGGATGTGCAATTTGTTTCGTACCGAATCGATTTTCGTACGAAATTTACAAATTTCGTGCTTCCGAGGGCATCCTGAATCTGAAATGTCGACCGCACGAAATTTTCGGATTGATTCGAAATTTCGAGTCATTTGATTCGATATTTCGGATGATTCGAAATTTGGGTCGATTCGATAAATCGGGTCGATTCGATGATTCGGGTCTTTTCGGCGTTTGGATTATTTCGGTGATTAGGATAATTTCGGGTCATTCGGTTCAGCTGGTTTTTCGTTTTATGCTGCATTATTATACTGTAGAGGTGCTGCCCGACAGTGTGCGGATTCATATGCTGCATTATTATACTGTAGAGGTGCTGCCTGCAGTGGCGTAGCGTGGGGGGGCTGGGGGGGCCGTGGCCCCGGGCGCAGTTTTGTTAGGGGCGCATAATTTCAAAAGAAATTTGCGCCCCTAAAACTTGAGGCCCGGACTGACCCGCCGGGCCCTCGGGCGCCGCCCAAGGGCCCGCGGGTTGAGGGGACCCAGATGCCGGGCAGCAGGAGTGCCTGCCCGGTCCTGAACAGTGAGTCCATCCGTGTTGAAGGGGATGCGGCTGCGTGCAGGCGCAGCCGGTCACGTGGTCCGGCTAATCAGGTGGTACTGAGTCTCTGTACCACCTGACTGGCCGGGCGTGCGTGACCTGCGCACGCACGCAGCCGCCTCCCCTTCAACACGGACGGACTCACACGCTGTTCAGGACCGGGCAGGCACTCCCACTGCCCGGCATCTGGGCCCCCTCAACCCCTGCTGGATCCGGAGCTGGGGCAAGTATCCATGTGACAGCTGGCTGCCGCAGGGGCAATATCCAGGTGAGAGATGGTTCAAATCCATGAGCTGGGGCATATCCATGAGCTGGGGCAAATCCATGTGAGAACTGGGGCAAATCCATGAGCTGGGGGCAAATCCATGAGCTGGGGCATATCCATGAGCTGGGGGCAAATCCATGAGCTGGGGCAAATCCATGAGCTGGGGGCAAATCCATGTGAGAACTGGGGCAAATCCATGAGCTGGGGCAAATCCATGTGAGAACTGGGGAAAATCCATGAGCTGGGGGCAAATCCATGAGCTGGGGCATATCCATGAGCTGGGGCAAATCCATGAGCTGGGGCAAATCCATGTGTGAGCTGGGGCATATCCATGTGTGAGCTGGGGCAAATCCATGTGTGAGCTGGGGCAAATCCATGTGTGAGCTGGGGCATATCCATGTGTGAGCTGGGGCAAATCCATGTGTGAGCTGGGGCATGTCCATGTGTGAGCTGGGGCAATATCCATGGGAGAGCTGGGGCAAATCCATGTGTGAGCTGGGGCAATATTCATGTGTGAGCTGGGGCAATATCCATGGGAGAGCTGGGGCAAATCCATGTGTGAGCTGGGGCAATATTCATGTGTGAGCTGGGGCAATATCCATGTGAGAGCTGGGGCAATATCCATGTGTGAGCTGGGGCAATATCCATGTGAGAGCTGGGGCAATATCCATGTGTGAGCTGGGGCAATATCCATGTGTGAGCTGGGGCAATATCCATGTGTGAGCTGGGGCAATATCCATGTGAGAGCTGGGGCAATATCCATGTGTGAGCTGGGGCAATATCCATGTGAGAGCTGGGGCAATATCCATGTGTGAGCTGGGGCAATATCCATGTGAGAGCTGGGCAATATCCATGTGAGAGCTGGCTGGGGCAATATTCATGTGTGAGCTGGCTGGGGCAATATTCATGTGTGAGCTGGGGCAATATCCATGTGTGAGCTGGGGCAATATCCATGTGTGAGCTGGCTGGGGCAATATTCATGTGTGAGCTGGGGCAATATCCATGTGTGAGCTGGGGCAATATCCATGTGAGAGCTGCGGCAATATCGATAACGTGTCCACAGGTTGGGGGGGCACCCAATTCTTGGCTGGCCCCGGGCGCTGACAACCCACGCTACGCCACTGGCTGCCTGGCAGTATGAGGATTCATATGCTGCATTATAATTCTATAGAGGTGCTGCCTGGCAGTGTGCGGATTCATATCTATGCTGCATTAATTATACTGCAGAGAGGTGCTGCCCGGCAGTGTGCGGATTCATATGCTGCATTATTATACTCTAGAGGTGCTGCCTGGCAGTGTGCGGATTCATATGCTGCATTATAATACTGTAGAGGTGCTGCCTGGCAGTGTGCGGATTCATATCTATGCTGCATTAATTATACTGCAGAGAGGTGCTGCGCAGCAGTGTGCGGATTCATATGCTGCATTAATTATACTGTAGAGGTGCTGCCCGGCAGTGTGCGGATTCATATGCTGCATTAATTATACTGTAGAGGTGCTGCCCGGCAGTGTGCGGATTCATATGCTGCATTAATTCTACTGTAGAGGTGCTGCCCGGCAGTGTGAGGACTTATATGCTGCATTAATTATACTGTAGAGGTGCTGCCTGGCAGTGTGCGGATTCATATGCTGCATTATAATACTGTAGAGGTGCTGCCTGGCAGTGTGCGGATTCATATGCTGCATTAATTATACTGTAGAGGTGCTGCCCGGCAGTGTGCGGATTCATATGCTGCATCAATTCTACTGTAGAGGTGCTGCCCGGCAGTGTGCGAATTCATACACTGGTAAAAATGACTCTGTTGGCTTGTAATTTTAACACAAAAAAACTACCCATTTCCAACACTAATGCAGCATATTAATGCCTGAATGCAATCAGTCTGCCCTATATAACAGCTAAGACTGGCTCCAGTGAGCCTTGGCTCTTGTGGCATCCCTAAGTGGCATTCTTAAGTGGAAGTTTAGAGTTGATTTCCTGCAGTTCTGGGTAAACACACGTCTATATCATGCTTTCTCTCACACTTCTACTCTTTACTTCTACCATTCTCCTTAAATGGAACTCCTGCCCCTCTACCACCGACCCCTACACTATCTGCATCTCTCCCTCCCTCCTCTCGTCCCACATGATGGCCTCGCATGAGCTCCTTTGTTTCCTCAGAACATGGTCTCCCTCTATCTCTCGTGCTGCCAATCACTCCCACTCACACAAATCCCATTCCCACCTTCTCTTTCTCACCCTCCTGCTGTTTCTCTATGCAGGTGACATATCCCCTAACCCTGGCCCCACAACACATCCAATACTTCCCTCTCATCCTATCTCCATCGCACATAAATCACCTCCCTGCAAGCACAGCAACCTCATTCCCATAATCCCTCAGCGCCTGTCCTCTTTCTCCTGCGGCCTCTGGAACGCTCGGTCTGTGTGCAACAAACTCACAGCAATCCATGACCTCTTCCTTTCAAACTCCTTCAACCTCCTAGCTTTAACTGAAACCTGGCTCTACCCCCTCTGACACGGCCTCCGTTGCTGCTCTCTCACATGGCGGTCTACACTTGAGCCATACCCCCAGACCGGGTGAGAGAAATGGTGGCGGGGTCGGAATCCTGCTCTCTCCCACCTGCACCTACTAGCATCTCCCTCCACCCCCATCCCTCTCCTTCTCCTCCTTCGAGACACACTTCATCCGCCTGTTCTCTCCTCTGGCCCTCAGGGTGGCAGTCATCTACCGCCCACCGGGACCAACCTCCCAGTTCTTTGACCACTTTGCCACCTGGCTTTCTCACTTCCTGTCTTCTAATCTTCCATGCCTAATTCTCGGGGACTTCAACATTCCTATTGATGATCCTTCTGCCCCTGCTGCCTCCAAACTTCTTTCACTCACGTCCTCCCTTGGACTCCCACAATTCTCCCTCCTCCCTACCCACCGCGATGGTCACGCTATTGACATTATCTTTTCCAACCTCTGCTCCGTTTCTGAGTTCAACTGTCGCCCTTTCCCCATCTCTGACCACCACCTTCTCTCTTTCAACCTATCTGGACTTCCTAAACACCCTGCTCCCCCACCCTGCACACACACTCACAGAAATCTACATGCTGTGGATCCCCATCAATTCTCCAATCTACTTCACCACCTCCCTCACACCTCATCTTTCACCTGCCCTGATGCTGCCACTAATCACTATAACACCACACTTATCACTGCTCTAGACACTCTTGCTCCTCTTCGACTCTGTAAGGCCCCACGCCGCCAACTTCAGCCCTGGCACACCCTCCAGACTCGCTACCTGCAAAGATGCTCCCGCACTGCAGAGCGTGCCTGGAGGAAATCCCGCTCTGAAGCTGATTTTGTTCACTTCAAGTTTATTCTCCGGTCATACACCTCTGCCCTCCACTTGGCCAAACAATCCTTCTTCTCATCTCTTATATCTACGCTGTCCTCTAACCCTAAACGGCTCTGGTCCACCTTCAACACCCTCCTCTACCCGACTGCACCTCCCCCCTCAGCTGCCTTCAGCGCTCAAGACCTGGGAGACTACTTCCTCAGTAAAACTCTAACTATCAGAAGCAAGATCCCAACACAAGATAGTTATCTGCCACCTCCACTCCCAGAGGTCCCCTCTGCCACCCTCTGCCGCTTCCTCCCAGCCACTGAGGAGGAAGTCAATTCCTTATTGTCCTCCTCACATCTCACCACGTGCCCGCTCGACCCCATTATTATTATTATTATTATTCTTTATTTATAAAGCGCCAGCATATTCCGCAGCGCTCTACAATAAGCACAGTATAGACAGGGTTACAATACATTGAACAACATTTGACAAACAGTACAGGAGGAGATGAGGGCCCTATTCCCGTAGGAACTCACAATCTGGGAGGGTTGGGGTTGGAAACAGGAGGAGAGGACTGTAAGGTGAGAGTGATTGATGATTGCGTCAGTGAGTTGGGTGGTAGGCTTCCCTAAATAGGAACGTTTTAAGGGAGCGTTTGAAGGACGAGAAGTTAGGGGAAAGTCTGACAGTACGAGGGAGAGCGTTCCAGAGAGTGGGGGCTGTGCGTGAGAAATCCTGCAGTCTATCATGGGAAGAGGTGATGCGGTGAGAAGCTAGGCGCAGGTCACTGTTTGACCTTAGGGGCGGACTGGGGTGTATTTGGTGATTAGTGAGGACAGGTAGTGGGGAGCTGAGTTAGTGAGGGTTTTGTAGGTAAGGATAAGGATTTTGAACTTAATTCTGCAGTGGATGGGGAGCCAGTGAAGGGACTCGCAGAGGGGAGCGGCAGAGACAGAGCGGCGGGTGAGGTGAATTAGCCTGGCGGAGGCGTTCAGGATGGATTGTAGGGGGGAGAGGCGGGACAGAGGGAGGCCAGATAAGAGATTATTGCAATAGTCGAGTCGGGAGATTACCAGGGCGTGTATGAGTTTTTTGTGGCGACAGCGGTAAGAAATGGCCGAATTCTGGAAATATTACGCAGTTGGTATCGGCAGGAGGAGGAAAGAGACTTGATGTGGGGGATGAAGGAAAGAGCAGAGTCAAGTGTAACTCCAAGACAGCGAACTTGGTTTGATGGGGAAATGGTGATACCCTCCACCGTGATAGAGAAGTCAGGAGGTGGGGAGGCATTGGAGGGAGGAATAAGTAGGAGTTCAGTCTTCGACATGTTGATCTTTAGGTGGTGGGAGGCCATCCAGGAGGAGATGCCAGATAAACAGTCACTGACTTTGGAAAGGACAGGGGGAAGAGATCAGGGGTAGAGAGGTAGATCTGAGTGTCATCAGCGTAGAGGTGGTAATTGAAGCCAAAGCTGTTGATGATTTTGCCCAGGGAGGAGGTGTAGATGGAAAAGAGCAGAGGACCAAGGACAGAGCCTTGAGGTACACCAACAGATAGAGGCAATGAGGAGGAGGAGTTACCAGCAAAGGACACACAGAAGGACCTGTTGGATAAATAGGATTCGACCCAAGCGAGTGCAGTGTCACCGAGACCCAGAGAGTTGAGGGTCTGTAGAAGGAGGGGGTGGTCAACAGTGTCAAAAGCAGCCGAGAGGTCAGCAGGATGAGAATAGAATAGTGGCCGTGTTTTTTAGCAGTTAGGAGGTCGTTGGTGACTTTGGTGAGGGCAGTTTCAGTTGAGTGTAGGGGACGGAAGCCAGATTGCAGGGGGTCAAGTAGGGAATTGGAGGACAGGAGGAGGGAGAGGCGGTTGAAGACTAGTTTTTCTAAGAGCTTTGATGTGAAGGGAAGCAGGGATACAGGGCGGTAGTTGGATGGAGAGTTGGGATCTAGGGATGGTTTCTTTAGTAAAGGGGTAACTAGCGCGTGTTTGAAGGCGGATGGAAAGGAGCCAGTGGAGAGAGATAGGTTGAAGATGTGTGTGAGAGCAGGGGTGAGGGAGGAGGAGAGGGGAGGAATTAGATGTGAGGGAATGGGGTCGAGCGGCATGTGGTGAGATGTGAGGAGGACAATAAGGAATTGACTTCCTCCTCAGTGGCTGGGAGGAAGCGGCAGAGGGTGGCAGAGGGGACCTGTGGGAGTGGAGGTGGCAGATAACTATCTTGTGTTGGGATGTTGCATCTGATATTTAGAGTTTTACTGAGGAAGTAGTCTGCCAGGTCTTGAGCGCTGAAGGCAGCTGTGGGGGGAGGTGCAGGTGGGTAGAGGAGGGTGTTGAAGGTGGACCAGAGCCGTTTAGGGTTGGAGGACAGCGTAGATATAAGAGATGAGAAGAAGGATTGTTTGGCCAAGTGGAGGGCAGAGGTGTATGACCGGAGAATAAACTTGAAGTGAACAAAATCAGCTTCAGAGCGGGATTTCCTCCAGGCACGCTCTGCAGTGCGGGAGCATCTTTGCAGGTAGCGTGTCTGGAAGGTGTGCCAGGGCTGAAGCTGGTGGCGTGGGGCCTTACAGAGTCGAAGAGGAGCAAGAGTGTCTAGAGCAGAGATAAGAGTAGTGTTGTAGTGATTAGTGGCAGCATCAGGGCAGGTGAAGGATGAGGTATGAGGGAGGTGGTGAAGTAGGTTGGAGAATTGATGGGGGTCCACAGCATGTAGATTTCTGCGAGTGTGTGTGCGGGGTGGGGGAGCAGGGTGTTTAGGAAGTCCAGATAGGTTGAAAGAGAGAAGGTGGTGGTCAGAGATGGGAAAGGGTGACAGTTGAACTCAGAAATGGAGCAGAGGTTGGAAAAGACAAGGTCAATAGCGTGACCATCGCGGTGGGTAGGGAGGAGGGAGGATTGTGTGAGTCCAAGGGAGGATGTGAGTGAAAGAAGTTTGGAGGCAGCAGGGGCGGAAAGGATCGTCAATGGGAATGTTGAAGTCGCCGAGAATTAGGCATGGAAGATTAGAAGACAGGAAGTGAGAAAGCCAGGTAGCAAAGTGGTCAAAGAACTGGGAGGTTGGTCCCGGTGGGCGGTAGATGACTGCCACCCTGAGAGCCAGAGGAGAGAACAGGCGGATGCAGTGTGTCTCGAAGGAGGAGAAGGAGAGGGATGGGGGTGGAGGGAGATGCTGGTAGGTGCAGGGGGAGAGAGCAGGATTCCGACCCCGCCACCTTCTCTCACCCGGTCTGGGGGTATGGCCTCAAGTGTAGACCGCCATGTGAGAGAGCAGCAACGGAGGCCATGTCAGAGGGAGTTAGCCAGGTTTCAGTTAAAGCTAGGAGGTTGAAGGAGTTTGAAAGGAAGAGGTCATGGATTGCTGTGAGTTTGTTGCACACAGAGCGAGCGTTCCAGAGGGCCACAAGGAGAAAGAGGACAGGCGCTGAGGGATTATGGGAATGAGGTTGCTGGGCTTGCAGGGAGGTGATTTATGTGCGCGATGGAGATAGGATGAGATGGAAGTATTGGATGTGTTGTGGGGCCAGGGTTAGGGGATATGTCACCTGAATAGAGTAACAGCAGGAAGGTGAGAAAGAGAAGGTGGGAATGGGATTTGTGGGAGTGGGAGTGATTGGCAGCACGAGAGTTAGAGGGAGCCATGTTCTGAGGAAACAAAGGAGCTCATGTGAGGCCATCATGTGGGACGAGAGGAGGGAGGGAGAGATGCAGATAGTGTAGGGGTCGGTGGTAGAGGGCAGCAGGAGTTCCATTTAAGGAGAAAGGTAAGAAGTATAGAGCAGAAGCGTGAGAGAAAGCATGATATAGACGTGCGTTTACCCAGAGTAAAAGTGGGCCTTGCAGTTCCTTCCTCCAGTCCCGCAACTCCAGGAATCAACTCTGAGCGTCCACTTAAGATGCCACTTGAGGATGTCACAGGACCCAAGGCTCAGTGGAGCTCACATTCCCTCACATCTAATTCCTCCCCTCTCCTCCTCCCTCACCCCTGCTCTCACACACATCTTCAACCTATCTCTCTCCACTGGCTCCTTCCCATCCGCCTTCAAACACGCGCTAGTTACCCCTTTACTAAAGAAACCATCCCTCGATCCCAACTCTCCATCCAACTTCCGCCCTGTATCCCTGCTTCCCTTCACATCAAAGCTCTTAGAAAAACTAGTCTTCAACCGCCTCTCCCTCTTCCTGTCCTACAATTCCCTACTTGACCCCCTGCAATCTGGCTTCCTTCCCCTACACTCAACTGAAACTGACCTCACCAAAGTCACCAACGACCTCCTAACTGCTAAAAAACACGGCCACTATTCTATTCTCATCCTGCTTGACCTCCTGGCTGCTTTTGACACTGTTGACCACCCCCTCCTTCTACAGACCCTCAACTCTCTGGGTCTCGGTGACACTGCACTCGCTTGGGTTGACTCCTATTTATCCAACAGGTCCTTCTGTGTGTCCTTTGCTGGTAACTCCTCCTCTTCATTGGCTCTATCTGTTGGTGTACCTCAAGGCTCTGTCCTTGGTCCTCTGCTCTTTTCCATCTACACCTCCTCCCTGGGCAAAATCATCAACAGCTTTGGCTTTAATTACCACCTCTACGCTGATGACAATCAGATCTACCTCTCTACCCCTGATCTCTCTCCCCCTGTCCTTTCCAAAGTCAGTGACTGCTTATCTGGCATCTCCTCCTGGATGGCCTCCCACCACCTAAAGATCAACATGTCAAAGACTGAGCTCCTACTTATTCCTGCCTCCAATGCCTCCCCACCTCCTGACTTCTCTATCACGGTGGAGGGTATCACCATCTCCCCATCAAACCAAGTGCGCTGTTTTGGAGTTACACTTGACTCTGCTCTTTCCTTCATCCCCCACATCAAGTCTCTTTCCTCCTCCTGCCGATACCAACTGCGTAATATTTCCAGAATTCGGCCATTTCTTACCGCTGTCACCACAAAACAACTCATACACGCCCTGGTAATCTCCCGACTCGACTATTGCAATAATCTCTTATCTGGCCTCCCTCTGTCCCGCCTCTCCCCCCTACAATCCATCCTGAACGCCTCCGCCAGGCTAATTCACCTCATCCGCCGCTCTGTCTCTGCCGCTCCCCTCTGCGAGTCCCTTCACTGGCTCCCCATCCACTGCAGAATTAAGTTCAAAATCCTTATCCTTACCTACAAAACCCTCACTAACTCAGCTCCCCACTACCTGTCCTCACTAATCACCAAATACACCCCAGCCCGCTCCCTAAGGTCAAACAGTGACCTGCGCCTAGCTTCTCCCCGCATCACCTCTTCCCATGATAGACTGCAGGATTTCTCACGCGCAGCCCCCACTCTCTGGAACGCTCTCCATCGTACTGTCAGACTTTCCCCTATCTTCTCTTCCTTCAAACGCTCCCTTAAAACATTCCTATTTAGGGAAGCCTACCACCCAACTCACTGACGCAACCATCAATCACTCTCACCTTGCAGTCCTCTCCTTCTGTTTCCAACCCCAACCCTCCTAGATTGTGAGTTCCTACGGGAATAGGGCCTCATCTCCTCCTGTACTGTTTGTCAAATGTTGTTCAATGTATTGTATTGTAACCCTGTCTATACTGTGCCTATTGTACAGCGCTGCGGAATATGCTGGCGCTTTATAAATAAAGAATAATAATAATAATAATAATAACACATAAATAAATGTTAATTAATTTACTTTGATATTTTAAGTCCCTTACTTAATTTTCATTCATTTTTACAACACACCTTTTTACATTTACAAAAATAATGTATTATATTGAGTAATCTAGACAAAAAACATTAAGTCATATGCATTGAACTATTCTAATTGAGTTATATTTACTTAAACATTTGTCTGATGTAAATTGCATGATGGAAAATTAAACCGAGACAGTAGTAATGACCACCTGGCCTGTCTCGAGTTCAGACGTTTAGCATCCCTGATGTACGTAAGGTTCTTATGATCAGTGATTATCAACAAAGGGTCAAGGGTACCTTCCAACAAATGTCTCCACTCTGACAGGGCAGACACAATAGCAAGCAATTCTCTGTTACCGATATCATAATTGCGTTCTGCTGGTGATAATTATCTTGAAAAGAACCCACAAGGATGTAGAGGCTTCCCTGGAGACTCTCTTTGAGATAGGACACCCCCAATGCCTATCTCGGAAGCATCATCCTCAAGAACAAATTGAATTCTGGGATCAGGATGCCGTAACACTGGAGCGGAAGTGAAAGCCTGTTTGAGAGCTTCGAATGCCTTTTTGCATTGTGAAGACCAGACCTGGTTCTTCAGACCTTTACGTGTCATATTAATGATAGAGGAAGCTACAGCAGAATAATTCTTGATAAATCTCCTATAATAGTTGGAAAACCCCAGAAACCTCTGTATGGCTTTGAGGCCTTGAGGGAGAGGCCATTCTGAGATGGCCGTGAGTTTGGAAGGATCCATCTCAAAACCTTCTGGAGTGATAATGTACCCAAGAAATTTTACAGTAGTATTGTCGAATAAACACTTCTCCAGTTTGCAATAAAGACCATTGTCTAGTAGTTTTGCTAATACCTGTCTGACATGTTCATGGTGGGTTTCTGAGATCGGGAGAGTAAATTAGTATATCGTCTAAGTAAACGATAACAAAGGATTGCAAAATATCTCTGAGCACATCATTAATGAAATCCTGGAATACAGCTGGAGCATTACAGAGACCGAACGGCATGACCAGATATTCATAATGTCCACTCCTGGTGTTAAATGATGTTTTACACTCATGCCCATCTTTTATACGTATCAGGTTGTAAGCCCCTCTCAAATCGAGTTTTGTGTATTATTATTATTATTATTATTCTTTATTTATAAAGCGCCAGCATATTCCGCAGCGCTGTATACTGCTGATCCCCTTAACCTGTCGAACAGTTCTGATATAAGAGGGATAGGGTACATATTCTTGATGGTGATCTTGTTAAGCCCCCTATAATCGATACACGGGCGTAAATCTCATTTTTTAGATACAAAAAAAGAACCCAGCCCCTGCTGGAGAAGAGGAACGTCTGATAAAACCTGTCTCCAAATTCTCCTTTATGTACTCCTCCATGATTTGGTTCTCTTTTATGGATAAAGGATATACTTTGCCTCGAAGAGGCATGGTACCTGGATGAATATCTATGGCGCAATCATACGGTCTATGTGGAGGTAGTTTCTCTGCCTCTCTTTTATCGAATACAGCCCTGAGATCGGCATACCAGTCAGGAACCTCTGTAGACAATGGAGGAGCTGTAGGTGTGTTCAGGGCACCAATATGCTGAATGGGTATTAAACAAGTCCCAAAACAAGCAGGACTCCAAGACAGTATCTCTCCCTTAGCCCAATCAATAACAGGATAATGTTCCACCACCAAGGGAAACCAAGCACAACAGGATTGGAAGGTGAACGGATAACCTGAAATATGATCTCTTCTTTATGCAAGAGACCAGTGGTAAGAACCACTGTAACAGTATCGTGAGTAATTCTGGGACAGGATAACGGCCTACCGTCTATGGCTTCGATGGCCAAGGGTGTCTCTCTTACAACCAGAGGGAGAGAAATGGAGGAAGCGTATTCAACATCAATGAAATTACCAGCAGCCCCAGAGTCAACAAAAGCGGTATGTGTGGTCTTGGTCTCCCAAGCCACGGATACTGGTAACAAGAGTCTAGTGTCTTTGACAGGAGACATGAACGTCACACCCAAGGCCTGTCTCCTCAGTTGCCTTAGGTGTGGTAGTTTTCCGACTTATCATGCATTCTAGGCCGAGTGGGACATTGAAGTCGTAAATGTCCTTTTAAACCACAATACAGGCACGATCCCTCACGAAGATGCCTTGTTCTCTCTTCCTCTGTAAGCCTAGTATGGCCTAGTTGCATAGGCTCAGAGGGAGGGGATAACTCTCTTGGTGGTGCCTGAAAGACAGGGGCCAACCTTGGTAACGGTCTCTTAGGTTTCTCTCTTGGAGTTCTTCTGTCCCTTATCTGATCATCCAGATATATACAATAATCTACACGTTCACTCAACACCTCAGGTAATTTATGAGGAGCCAACTCATGCATCAATGACTCTGATAACCCCTCCATAAAAGCCAGAACCAGAGCCTCATTAGTCCAGTTCACATCAGAAACCAACGTTTTAAATTCTATAGCATAATCAGATACAGTCCTGTTCCCTTGACGTATGCGGAACAAGGATTTGCCAGCTACCTTGGCCTTTCTGGTAGGATTAAACGTACGTTTTAACTTGGCTATGAATTCTTTATAGTTCAGTATGATAGGCTTCTCTGCCTCCCATAAAGGATTCACCCATGTCAATGCTCTGCCAGACAGATGGTTAATAATGAACCTCACTTTGGCTATGTCAGTGATAAACATTTGTGGATTTAATTTAAAATGAATATTCACCGGGACCAAAAATCCCCGGCACTCCGAGGGAGTACCATCAAACCTCATAGGAGCGGTCATGTGTACCTGGGATGTCTGAACAACAGAGGACACAGTTATAGCAGGCGGAGGTGCAACCCCAGCTGGTTCCAGGTGAGCCGTACTAGTCAGGATAGTTTGTAAGGTGAGAGCAAACTGATCCATCCTATTGTCCTGCTCGTCCTGTCTTGATACAAAGTTACTCAAATGCTGTGTTAAGTCTGCAGGATCCATTTTGGCCAGATCGTAATGTCACGGTTCCCGGATCCCACCACGCAGTCCTTAAAGCCCAACACTCCACAGAGCCCAAAAGCTACCAACAGGGTAGCCGTAGAAGAATCCCTAACTGTCTGGTCCTTAGAATTGGCCAGGTATACTAGCTAGACAGAAAGGGTTAATCAAAGACAATGTCGTAATACAAAACCAGGTCAGCAACACGGGGGTAGTCAGACGAGCCAAAATCAGGAATACAGAGTATAGAATAGTCAAATGGAATAGCCGGGTCGATATCAGTGCAGAAGCGTAGTACAAGAAAATAGTCTAGGGCAACGGAAGGCAGAATAGTCAGAAAACAAGCAGAGGTCAATAACAGGTTAAATCACGAGAGAATTCAGGTACAAGGAGCTCAGGTATGGATAACCACGATCTGGCACTGTTTAGAAGGAACTGTTGGTTTTTAAAAGACCTTCACCAGACCGCGCCCCCCTCTCAAGCCGCACCTCATGCAGCCACCTCCCTGCCTGTTTCAATTTAAACTGGGTGTTGGTGAGCGAGCAGCATCAGACATGCTGCCCTCAAGCACACCGGAAAGGCTGGAAGCCCCCAACGTTACAAAAACTCAGTATTGTGCAGTGTTTGAACATTTCAGAGTTTCACAGCAATAAAACTCACAGTAATGTGCAGTGTGTATGAGCGTATCACAGAGCTCCACAACAATAAAACTCACAGTAATATGCAGTGTGTATCAGTGTAAATCAGAGTTCCACAGCAACAAAACTAACAGCAATATGTGGTGTGTATGAGCGTATCACAGAGCTCCAAAGTAAAACTCACAAGTAAGTGTAAAATAAATTCAAAAAATAATTGTGTATATAAAATATAGTCAGGCGAGTGTAGGCCCCCTGGACTCAAGGGCCCGGGTGCGGTGGCACACTCTGCACCCCTGGTAGTTACGCCCTGTATACTAAAACATAGACATATCTGAACGTGTCCTTTTGAACCATATGGTTTTTGGATGACAGGTTCACTTTTAAGAAAAGTGTTTATCCACCTGTTCATCTATCAGAATTAGCAGACAGCCTCTAAAACTTGCCAGGCAGGTTCATTATTTTTGGTTTGCTGGTGTTGGAACACATATAATTTATTCATGGTGATTGGCAGTGCATGAAAAATGCAACCCCGCAGAATTTACAATTCATACGCTGCAGGTAAGTAGTCAAAAAGGAATCCCAGGTGACCTGCCTTTATTTCCTTCCTGCAGCATATGAATTATACATGTTGCAGGGCAGCACTTTCCCCTGTGTTCCCCTCTGCATGAAATAATAATATGTGTCCAGGAAAACATAGCTGATTTGGCAACCCTAGCGGCAGGGCCAAGCCACTGTGCTTAGATACAGAAAAAACAGCGGCCAGCCCAGTAACCTGTATAAAACATAACAAGAAAAAAAGTATAACAAGAAAAAAATTGTCATATGCGCTTATCCCTATAACTCCATGTGAAACAAAACACCATGCCATCCCTGACAAAGGGCCGCCTGGAGCCATGGCACCATCCGGCTCCATGGAAAGGCTGGAGTTGCCTAGCAGGGACACATCAAAGGGCAGACCATTAGTGCTGTTGTACGTTCTCAGGGCCTTCGCAAACTATGTTTACTGAAATTTTGACAAGGCTTATTATGGCAGTAAAACACCATAAACATCTTTTTTACACAAAGTGATTTGTAACAACATTTTTTGTAGTTTAGGAACTCATTGATAGGAGATTTATTTCTTTGCGGTTCTGTTATACAGCTGCACTCAACTCAAATATACTGGACCTGCAAGAGAAAAGACATAAGGAAAAAAACCCTGTCCCCCTCCAATCTGCTGCACCAGGTCATGGAAGGGCTATGCAAGAATACAACTCCGCTCCCTGGGTCAACACACTTGTAACCATAGATATTAATTATTCTTATGTATCTTTGAGTATTCTCTTTTCTAATAAAAGCATCTAGAACCTTTATTATAAATGAGCCATTAATAGCGCAAGTCGATTTCCTTTCACGGAATTCTATTAATGACTCGATTCTGACCAAGCTGCTTTATTAGCATCATGAGACAGAATATTTGTGGATACGGGATTTGTGGAAATGTTTAGATCTAAGTGTTAAATGATTTTTTCAAAAGTTAATATTCCTTCCTGACTAACAACTCAAACTGAGACGAACAACTGAGGTTGGAATAGTTCATTCTTCATTGGCTGGCCACAAATTAACAGATCCTGTACTAAGTGTAGGAGCCATTCATTTACAGCAAACTGCCTCAAAGCTTGTGGCTCCATTGGAATAAGGCTCCTAGCATTTTTTATCTACATAATCTGTTAAAACAGACCAGAGAAAGTGCATTTCTCTGCTCTTCGCAGTGAGTCACGCTGGTTTTCCCACAGCTTGCACATACAGTTTGTGCGGCGATGATGGCTAACATTGGAGTGTCACATGCTTAAGAACAACATTTTAGATGGGTGCGATTTGGTTCAGATGAGTTTTGTTATTCAGCCATGTAAATGGTAATATTAGTGATTTGGATCGATCCAAATTCCGAATTGTTGATATCCAAATCAAATCGCTTTTGAAAATAAAACATTACGAAGTAATTAAAACGGATCCAATTAGAAACGGCCAGATCCAAACATAATCAGATATATTCAAATTAATTCGCAATTCTTCATTACTTTATTGATGCCTATGCGTCATTATGTGAGGCAGTCTGTGGAGCATATGTTATATTCGATGTACTGTATTGGAGCATTTCCCCCATTCTGTGTGTCATTTTTGGGCGTATGCTTCATTCTGTGCATCATTTTGGTACATTTGCACCCTTCTGTGTGTCATTCCCGAGCCGTTCGTTCAACATTGTGTAGGTTTTTATCATTTAAAACAGTGAAGATGCAATATCAGAAGTGACTGAATAGTTTTGACCCTTGCAATATTCCCAAATCGTCCAATCTGACGTATCGGAAGCTTCCGATATTACAAAGTTTGTTGGTTCCAAATATTTCAGAATCTGAAATTTTTGTATTCCGAACCAAATTCTTTGCACATGTCTACTACATTTCCTTTGATGCCAAGCTAACAGTTACAGATTCAAGTTTTTATAAAGCGCTAACAAGTTCTGTAGGTGGGGTAAGACAGAATAACAATATACATACAGGTTAAACACACAGTTTAACAGTAGGAAACAGGACCCTGCTCAAGAGCTTACAATCAAAGCAACCTAGACACTTGTAAAGGAGGAAACAAAGGCCCTATTCCCGTGGGGACTTAAATCTAGAAGGGTTTGTGTTGGAAACAGGAGGAGAGGACTGCAAGGTGACAGCGATTGGCAGTTTGGGGCAGTGAGCTGTATTAGTTAGTCAGGTGGTAGGCTTGCCTGAATAGGAATGTCTTAAGGGAACGTTTGAAGGAAGGGAAATTAGCAGAACGTCTGACCGTACGAGGGGAGCGTTCCAGAGGATGGGGGCTGCATGTGAGAAATCCTGCAGTCTATCATTGTAAGAGGTGATGCAGGGAGACGCTAGGCGCTTGACCTTACGGAGCGGGCTGGGGTGTATTTGGTGATTAGTGAGGACAGGTAGTGGGGAGCTGAGTTAGTGAGAGCTTTGTAGGTAAGGGTAAGGATTTTGAATTTGATTCTGCACTGGATGGGGAGCCAGTGAAGGGACTCGTTGAGGGGCGCAGCAGAGACTGAGTGACGTGAGGTGGATGAGCCTGGCAGAGGCATTTAGAATAGATTGTAGGGGGGGGATGCGGGAGAGAGGGAGGCCAGCTAGAAGATTATTACAATGGTCAAATCGGGAGATTACAAAGGTGTGGCGAGTGGTGTTGCTTTGTGGTGTCAGCGGTAAGAAATGGCCGAATTCCGTAAATATTATGTAGTTGGTAGCGGCTTGTGGAGGAAAGAGATTGAATGTGGGTATAAAGGAAAGAGCAGAGTCAAGTGTAACTCTGAGACAGCGAACCTGGTTTGATGGGTAAAATCGTGATACCATCGACCATGATAGAAAAGTCAGGAGGTGGGGAGGCATTAGAGGAATTTGTAGGAACTCAGTCTTGGACATGTTAATCTTTAGCCATATACTGTATGAGACACAAAATACTCTTCACAACAAAAAAATATTGTCTGTGATTTCATAGAGAAAGTCACCCCTATGTAGTACTGGACAATGCATTGTACATATTAATCACATAGTAAAAGAAGAGTGCCGGAACCCTTACGTATACATGAAGAATGTAGGAAGTGCGTGGCATGGTATTCACGCGGCTATTTATGTTTGACAATAAAATAAAATACTGTGGCAAGTAATGTGGTAATTATCATTTTTGGTATTTGGTGCACAGGAAGGGTGAAGCCCGCAGCTAATACAATTAGACTGGAATGCAAGGTGATGCTGATGAGCAACGCAAGCTGTTATATTACAGCACTGAATAACCTGTAATTAATCTCTTACTGAAAGGTGCCTCAAAGGAAAACAAGTAGGGCTGTGTTATTGTGTCCTGATTACTAGAATTAGCAATACAGATCAGGTTGTGCGTGCGTGCCGGTTCTTAAGAACTGACTTTATACATAGGAATGCCAATGCCCTGAAGGCTTTAATCTATATAAACATGAACACACAAATATATATATATATATACGGTATATATACTGTATATACACCATACCAAGAAAAGAACACTCCATTTCAAAAGTTAAGATTTTTATGTATTTTTAAAGATGTTAAAACCACTTCTCATTAGTAATAAAAAAATGTTTTGGACTTGGTCACAATAAATGATCATATGCTGTTTAAGAAAGTCACAACGTCATTGTATCCCTTCTTTGACAGGTCCTATACTTCTTAAACTAATAACTACCCTTATAGGATTAACTCACTTAACATTTATGTTGTGACATGCTTTAAGCATGTGACCAAATCCCCATCATTTAGCAAGCTGTTTTAACATCTTTAAAAACACTTGAAATCTTAAAAATGCTTGAAATGGACTGTTCTTCGCTTGGTATATTGTATTTATTATTTGTCTTAAGTAGCACCCGCCAGTTATGCTTAGTAGAATAAGTGCAACCTTTCCCATTGCTGGGAAATATGTGTCCTGAAGAAAACCTCGAGCTGGGGTTGAAACGTTGAACTTATGGATTAATAAAACAACAATTTAACAGACTCAGAGTGCCGCCATCATCATTGACGTGTTTTATTTATTTACCCCACCTTTTTTTCTAGAAAAAAATCATCACTGACTATAACTATGTATCGTAGCCTGACCATCTAAATGATCATAGGTGTTCAGGGTTCTTCAGGTGTCCCTCTAAACTGTAGAATAGGAAACACAACTGTCTGTGTGTTTCCACTCTTTTGGATGCTGTTCATTTTATTTATAAACGCTCATTATTAAATGGGCAAGTTATAGAGTAATTCCAAACACCTGGATAGCAAGTAAAGTGTAATAAAAATATAGAAAATTAAGTACAAAATGTAAATGTTGTTTTTACTTTTTTTTGGGAAAAGTAGATTAAGAGCTAAAACTCGAACGGAATTACAAATTTAAGATCCAATTACCATACTGGAAGAAATCTTCTTTCCACCTATGTTTTACATTCGGCTATTTTGACCTATAACTGTTCAGTTCACTTGTAAATTCTCTGCAATTCCTGTTTTTGTTATAAACGTCTCGCATTTTCAATATACCTTTGTGTGTGTCTTTTCTTCTACAATACAGCTGCCTCCGAGCTTTTGTTTTGCTTCTTTTTAAATTCGTGGTATTGAATGTGATGGCATTTTAAAGCTAAGTCAGAAAGCTTTCCAAGCGTTTTCTATAGAGTTGACATTTCTGCCTCTTTGCACAAAATGTCATTAGATTTTCCAATAAAAAAGGCAGGTCAATTAATTTTTCATTGGGTTCAACAGCATTTCTTGAATTGCACCAATCAATAAAGATTTTTTTCTCCTCTGGTCAAGTGTGTCAAAAACTGTACGTTTGTTATGAACAGTGTGTGGGGGATGAATTTTTAATCACGTAACACGTGGACTGGTAAATTATCTTCAAATGGGAGTTCAGAATCCGCCAGGAATTCTAAATGTGTTTCATGGAATATTGTGAAAGTGTTGGTAATGTCTAATATCGTATCTTCTTCCCTTCTTGTTCAGCTTACTTCCTCCATGTCTTCTTAAAATATGAACAATGTGCACAGTCATTATTGTTCATTGTCTGCTCTGTAAGATCTTATCCCTGTATATCATTATATATAATGGCTGTTTTCATTTGAAAGAAAGACCTACAGGGTTGTTCAAAACCGCCGATTTAAAACGGAAAACTGCCGCAAAACTGCTGAATGAATGAATCAAACAGACTGCCAAATTGATCCAAAAAAGCCGACGACCCGCCGAACAGAACGCGGACCAGCCGTCGGAAAAAGTCGAAAAGCCGCCAAACAGGAGTAAAAAAACCAACAAAAATAACCCCAACCTTTAAAAGGCTTTTATTTAAAAAAACAAAAAACTAGCGCATGAAAATGGCTGGAAATAATATATAAGAGCCTATGAATAATAGTAAAAAGTTCTGTTACAGAAAAAAACCTGCCATTTTAAAAAAATCTGAAAAAACGTTTCACCACTGAAAATCAGGGCATTTCACTGCAGTTCGGTGTTCTCTGAATATAATAACCATTGCTTCACTATGGGGATTTTATTGCCGCCGAAAGTCATCGTGTTTCGTGGACAATTCACCAATATTTTTTATTTTTGAAAGGATTTTACCAGGAAGGATAAATTGAGAGATTTCTCTCGTTTTCAAGTATGTCCTGGGTGGCGAGTATGTACCGTTAGGTGTCTTGCCCAAGGACACTTACTGGAGAGGTGCTCGCTGGGATTGAACCCATGACTCCACAGGCTCTCTCCATGTGATGTTACCTCTACTCCACCCAGCCGGCCATTTGGTGAATTGCCAGCTTTTTGAATAGCTGAATGGCCACGAAATTGCACCGTACCGGGAAATTCACTGTTCAATGCAATTTCGTGGCCAATTCGGTGCTCTCTGAATAATCCCTATAGAGAAAAGAAATTGATAAAAATCATTATAACAAGAGATACTTATAGATTTTTAATTTTTTTTTTATTAATTACAAACTTAAACTTGGAATTTAATTTTAATGTATAGCAAAATGTAAAAAATCCATATCTAAACTTAAAGGGACACTATCACTTACATAAGCAGTCACTAGATTACTTGCGCATTAAAACACATTATTTATTTATTCATTTATAAAGTATTTTACCAGGAAGGATACATTGAGATTTCTCTCGTTTTCAAGTGTGTTCTGGGTTCAAGAACACATGCTACTGTTCTTTTTCTTTGTTTGAATTAATTGCATATAAAAAGGAAAAATAAAGTTAGGTGTTTATCTCCTATTTCTATTTTGTGGATTTTTCCCATGATGCAACATTTAAATTTAGGACAAGTCTCGCTTTACAGTTGTCATATAGGATAAAACAGTAGTGAAGAAGCAATGAGGTGGATGTTATATTTAGACAAAACTGCAGAGGATCTCTTGTGTTGTCTAATCTACCTGAGATAAGAGATGGTAGAATATTGATATCTGATAGTGGGCTATAAACTCTTAATGGCACTCTTGGTGATGTCCTTTGCATGCATCCCACACAATGCAAGTAAATAGGCCGATTTTCTGGATTCCTGACCCATAGAGTCCATTCTGTGCCCAATGCCATACAATGAGGAGCAAGTGATGGAAAGATACTGGGGGGGGGGAGCAGTTTATAACACAAAATGTCACACAATGGATGCACCCAGTGACACATATAGAGTTAAATGTGTTCTTAACTAAACATACAAGAGAGAACCCAATTACTAATGAAAATATCAGCAACATAAAATAAACACAATAAGGACATTTCATTTTTTGGTGGTAGTGGCCCTTTAATGGGATCCTCAGGGCACTGTGACCATCAGTGTAATTTGAGTGGTCACAGTGACCTTAGTGCCCTCACCCCAATATCAATCCTCCAAGTGCAGGGGATTAGCCCCACTCAGAACCTGAGTGCTGAGCTCAGGTTCCTGGATTTGGGGACTTTCAGGACCTAGCTTCCACCAATGGCTCTCAAAGTGCTCTGCATTAAGGGCCATTGACTGCCTCTCCATGGTCACATGACATGCTGCGGCTTACAGGAAATTGGCAGAACGTCACATCCAGACCAGCACTGAGGGACCTCTATTCAAGGAGAGTTTAAACAGATTCAAAAGGATTAAAATGGGTGTAAGAGTGCAGTGGGTTTCAAGAGGGGCTAAAGTTTAACTCTTCCAATTCCCTTATCCCTCCCCTTTTAACCCTTCAGTATCCAATTAAGAAATTAGGCATAGATCGATAAACCGTGTTAGTCCAGATGCCAAAACCACCAGAGTATAGTTGTGCGTAGTGATACCATTTTTATTGGACTGATGTTACATTTAAAAGACAAGCTTTCAAGAGTGTAACCTCTCTTCTTCAGGTCTGGAAGCTATATTGAGCAAAATCATAGACTTGAACACTAAGGGGGTTATTCAGAGAGCACTGAAATGTCACCGAAAGATCCTAAAAAAATCACTAAAGAGACTTTTTACTGCAGATTAAAATAATAAACGGTTTATTGGATATTGGGTTAAAACCGGAATAATTTTTAACATTGAAGCCTATGGGGTTCGTCTGATTTAACCTGCAGAATGAAAACACCGAACAGCAGGGCACTTCGGCAACTTTTCTCTGCTGTTCGGTGTTCTCTGAATAGATTAACCATTGCTTCTCTATGGGGGATTTCACTGCCTTCAAGCAGGCACTATACTCGCTAGCAGTTCGCAAAATTTGACTAACTGCCTGCTCTCTGAATAGCCGAATGGCCCCGAAATGCCACTGTATGGGGAAATTCACTGTTCGGTGACATTTCGGGGAAAAATGGGCTCTCTCTAAATAACCCCTCAAAGAGCCAAGCAGAAGGATGGGGAGTGGAGGGTGGGGCTAGGATAGGTGTTGTAAGTAGTAATAGTGGAATATTATGAACAATAAGGGTAAACAGAGAGGATGCACATCATGATGCTTATCTCTGTAGGTTTATGGGCCAGTGATCTGTCCTGTTTGTTTATCCTTCTTGGCCATATTATTCCACTATTAGGATAGGGTCAGACTAACGCATTTTTCGCGTCATCCGTGAAAAAGTGCGTTCGAACGCATTGACGTATTTTTTCACGGAATACGCGATAGCGGTCATACGATGCGCATTTTCGGCCGTGATTTTGTACGGATCATCAATAAAACCCTTTTTGCGTCTGGACGTTATGTTGGCCGGACATTAGCAGCGTCTGACGTCTCCTAATCACGCACACACGCCGCTAGTGGACGCAGTGCACTCTGTACGTCAGTACTAGCGGTATCACGTTCTCGAAAAAATGCGTTTGTTTGCCGCTTGCGTTGCGCGACCGCACTTTTGTGCAGCCATACTTCGTACATTGCCCGTCATTGGCTGTCATTTGCTGCTACTACGGCCGTGATAAAGTGCGGCTGCACGCGCGTTCGCACTGCGTTCGTCTGACCCTAGCCTTAGTATTTACAACACCCATCCTACCACCCCACCCCCTCATCCTTCTTCTTGGATCTCTATTGTTCATTTCTATGATTTTGCTCAGTATAGCTTCCAGACCTGAAGAAGAGCCTCTGGAAACCTTGACTTTTAAATGTAACGTTAGTCCAATAAATAGACATAAAATACAATTGTTGCTTCGCAGCTTCAAGAGACAATAGCCAATGTGTATGCTATTATATTGAACCAACCAAGGGATAATCTAAAAATTGTAGGCAGGATCTAAATACTGGATCTATTCATATTGGGCCCTATTACAATCTTCATGCAAACGTTTGCGCCGGTGCAAAAACGCATTAACGTGAGGGGTAAAATCCTTTGCACTGAACGTTGTATTACAATGTCAGTGCAACAAACGCGCGTATACGTCTACGTCGTTTGAACCTGCGCGAACGCTGCGCGAGCGTACTTTACTGCGCGCGTCCTATACTAAACATTGTGAGCGCAAATGCGTTTGTGCGCTGGTACGCAGATGGTATTACAATCTATGCGCAGGATTTAACGCACAGACTTTGCGCGCATAATTTTAGCAACTCCTAAAAGCTGGTGTTAATGGGAAATTCTATGAACCTGGCCGAAACCAAATACACCAGCCCAAAAAAAAAATACAGCAAAGTATAGTTACACATTCTACTCCTACCAAACCAATAAATTTGAGAAGTTGTGTGTGTTTTTTTTATTGCTGCAGCATATATGCTCAGATTGACTTTGACAGGCGCAAAAACTTAACGTGAGATAATTATGGTTCTTAATTCTGATTGGCTGAATCGCGTGAAAAAACAGCCCGCACACTGATTTCTGCGCACAACGTTGCTGCGCGCGCATTTGTGCGCATCCGTTTAACGTGCGTTATTGCTCGACGGATGAAAAAATGCGCGAGGATTGTAATTCCAGCATTGATTTATGCGCGTTAACGTTTAACGCTTGGTGCACAAATTCAGGCGTTGCGCGAGCGTTTTAGCGCGAAGATTGTAATAGGGCCCATAGTGTCTGGACATACCCAGTACAGCCCCTGCGCAATGTAGTACACGATGGAGCGTTCTCTACGGATCAATACTGTATCAGTCAGAAAGTTATTATTTTACAGTGGTCACATTAAAGGGGGATTTAAGGATTGTTCTGTTAATTTCAGAAACAAAACAGTGGTAAATAATTAGCAAAAAATGTCCTTTAAAAAAAAATCTAAAACTTGAACTTGATGATATAAAACTTTTTTTCTTTATGTGAACAACGACATTTTAATAACCTGACTGGAAAGTACTTTCTAAGATAAGGAGCAGATGTGGCGATGGAAAAGAGCAATGTGTGTGTACACTATGTACAGAGTTTAAAAAAAGGGTAGGTACATGGTAATAATTAATCTAAACTTTCCTGCAGGTTGACTTTTCGAGCAGAATATTTTTTCATTTTTTTATTATTTTTGTTTTTCCAGCCCAGTTTACTCTCGCTTGTTATTTTTATGCTTCCAGACTAAAATCTGCTTTTCAGATTATTACTGTGAAATGGACAGAGTCTAACATTATGCAACATACGCTGCATCCCTGCTTACAGTAACCTTGGTTTATGCGTATTTTCTGACTGAATGTTTTGTGAGTGGACAAGCCTACGTTAGACTTGTTGGGACAAAGTACATTTTGTTCTTTATTTGCAATATGTATGAATGCAGCTCTTTAGAAAGAAGAATACATTATACGATAAGCCAAACAAGTGTTTCGATGTCTCAGAGAAAAATAGAGTGAAATAACCTCTGGGTCCGTATGAGTAAAAATTGTAAATGTGAAAAAAATGTAGCATCGGATTTATAATGAATCTTGTTGCTGAGTGGGAGCACATTTTATCAGACTGTAGAGTTCCCGAGAATTAAAAAGGCAGACATCAAGAGGTCCCCCTAGTACAGTGGTTCTCAACCTGTGGACCATCAGGACCCACAATTGTCCTTGGTCATTAAGTCGCGACCCAAAAATAATAATTGAATTTCTGAAACATTAGAATTTATCCCACAAAACAACGTGCGCAATATTCTACAATGTATACACTTTTTAATCGATTTTGTAAACAAACAGGGATTCTTTCCAAAATGGATAGAGCAGTAATCACAGCACCAGTGAAAACGAAAACGCTGCTGAGGCAAAAACCCAATAAAATAAACTGTAATTGAAACATCTGAAATTAATTAGAGCTTATGGGAAAACTAATTGTCTCAGAGTCTGGGGTGATGGCAGACAAAGCAGCTCTAATTTAAATCACTACTGAATGAATAATAAAATATTATAAAAAACTTAACAACTCATCTGCTCTGTGCTCCCCCGCCGTCTGTCTCTGCCGCTGCGCACATTATTTTTTCACAGCAGCTTGCCTCCTGAGCCTACGCACTTTGCGTAACTGAACGCTATGCTAATCACATAAGATCAAGCTGGCCAAGAGAATGAGAAGTCTGCAGTGCGTGTCTGACACTGCCTACTTCCTGAACCTACGCTCTTCAGTGCCTCAGAGAGACGCTGAAGAGCAATGGAATAGCTTGGACTAATGGAAAAGCATCATTGGTCCAAGCCATTCAAACAACGCCTCCATGGGAGGCTGGCCTATATAAATATACTTTACTTCACTGATATGTGCATTGTGCACAGTGGCTCCTGGTGTTGGGAGTACAGAGCGTGCCACCAGTCACTGAGTCCCACACCACACCTTCCCTTTACAGATCCCCCCCTTGCCATTACAGAGTATTTTACCTGATGCAGCGGGTCCCAGGTGGAGCCTGGGAACATTCAGAGGTAGCTGCGCCGCCTGGGACCTGCTGCTGCAGATAAGATGCATCAGCGGGTCCCAGGCATTAAAGAGGTCTGGGGACACTTGCCCCGTGACCCAGTCACTCCTGGTCGCGACCCACCACTTGAGAAACACTGCCCTAGTATGAGCTGTTTACTTGAGAAGAGAAGAACAACACGTGTGAGCAGAGCTCATTTTATCAGAGTGCATAGTTCATAGGACAAAATACCGTGCCTTAAAGGTGCCCAAAAGAGATGATGCATTGGACATGCTCACCTGGACCAGAGCCCTCAAATCCGGCTCTAGGATGACTCGCAGGTGACACTCTTAAACGGGCGTTGTCTTGCCCTGTCCTAGGTGGTGTGAGCTGGGAAATAGGGAGCGGGTGCAATTGCTCTCTGGGGTGAGCACTCTTGAAAAGTTCAGAGACCAGACCAGTGACTTGCCTTCAAATGGTGGTACATTTATGACTGCAACCCACAGGTTATATACAGTGCTGGACAGTGCTCAAACGTAAACACTTAAAAAAAACCAAAGAAAATTCCTAGCCATGTCCCGGCACTAACTAAACATAGGATAGTCCTGACTAACAACCTGTGCAAACCTATTGTTTGTCAGGCTTCAGCAAACCACCACGTCCAACCTTGTGCTCCAGCAGATAGAGACTATCTGCTTCCCAGGCTCCAGAGCGATGTCTGTTTGCCTCACCTGCACTAAATTGCCACTCACGCCAAGTGCAAAACCAGGGGCTTACTAGAGGTTCCGGAAGGTGTAAGAGAGGAATCTGGGTGACACATAAACCCCGGACAGGACCTTTCCTTGCTCTCTACGTGATGCCCTTTTACAGTGGTAAAAGACATCCTGGCCGCAACGGAGGTAACAGCAGGGAGAACAAGGACTGTACGTTGTATGTTCATAGTGGGAAAAGCAGTGAACGAGATGACAGGGTGGTAGCGGAGTAATTGGATTCCATAAATACTTTGGTCCCTCTTCCAGTCTTGACGCTCACATGGAGACAGTAAGCAGGATAATGTGTGGCTGCAAATATTCCCTTACCGTCCCCATGTTAACATCGTATTTCGGGGAAGGTGCTATCTCTTTTTAATTTTTAATTTTATTGTAATAAGGTTTTATTGATTTTCCATAGTACAAAGTGAAAAGCGATACAAAACAACGTCAATAAGGCAGTCATCAAAGCACATGAACATAGCAAGGTGAAAATCACTATACATATATATATATACCAAATTCAGGAGGAGTCATATGAGTAGCGGGGTAGTGGCCATGAAGGCCGGTGTGCAGCAATCACAATAATGGTTGCACAAAATACGCAGTGCATGGGAGGGCAATTACAGCAGAGAAATAATAACCAGTTTAACATCGTAATGGAAGGTAGGGCAGACAGGAGGGGACAAATAAGTAATATATTAATTAAAAATCCCCAGGCCCCCCATATATTAACCACTTGGCTGCTATGGACGTGCTCAGCACGTCCAGCCAAGTGGTTCTCCTGTGCTATGGACGTGCTGAGCACGTCCATGCACAGGAGGCAGCAATCAGCCGGGATTCCGGACGATTGCTGCGCCCACTGGTGCAGGCTGACATCATGGTCCTTTGGACCTCTCTCCCTCCCGATCGCCGGGGGCCTCAGGGTTAAGGCAGGCACGTTTGGAAGGGCACAGCCTGCCCTTCCAAACGGTGGCTGACATTAACCCCTGGGGAGCCTGATCACGATTCAGCACTGAAAATGGGCCGCCTCGGCCCCTCCCCGCAGCCTGTGCGCGTAAATGACTGCACAGGGACGTCCTGAAATCAAGCCATCCCCTGCAGCCAATGACGCACACTGCACGCCGTCTGCGGGAAGGGCTCGAAATCAGTGCCGCGCGATGGCACCTGTCGGCGAGGCGTACCTGTACGCCTCTGTTGCAGACCCCGTTCAGAGGGCCAGCAGACAGATGTAAATACCTGTAAAAACAGGAAAGAATGAGGAGACAGACAGATTGGCTGCTTGTTTCCACAGTATCCTCGTGGTTATCTTTATTAAATGCATATTTTCCAAATGCTTTTAAAACAATAACATTTTCATTCTAAATGACCTATTAACATGTCATCTTCATTTTCGCAAAATATCTAACTATTCCTGTGGAAAGTTGTGAATCCGTCTCACAGACTATACATCCTATTATATACAGTGTGCAGCGTGCTACAGCTATTCCTTTTCCTTCTGCACATAAGGGGATGTCATATCTGCCAAGACATAGAACAATTCCTTTCTAATAACAAATAATAATGCATCTAAGATTTCTGCATATTGAGTACATTTAAATGTACATAACTGACTCTGCATCAGGAAATACTGCTTTTACCATTATTATTGCAGAGTAACTGGAGCCTTCATCCTCCTAGTGTTTACATTAAGGATATCTCTCTTATTGTCTTCCATCTGACTCTCTGCACAGTTAATACAGCTGTATATAACATGGATTCTTTATTTTAAGTGTTTGGGAGTTACTTCCTGCTTTAGGCTTACCTGTAAAAACAGGAAAGAATGAGGAGACAGACAGATTGGCTGCTTGTTTCCACAGTATCCTCGTGGTTATGAGGGTAAGCAGGAACACATCACCAGTGCCACACCTATAATCTTCCCCCAATCCTTCTGGAACATAAGACCCTGTGCGTCATAATAACAGTCCCCTGCTGCTGCAGCAGAGAGCTGCATTCTCATAGTGACTTGTTATAGGCACCATATACCACATAGAAAACATAAACACATACCTTTCAATGTCACCACTATACATGACAATTACTTACTTTATATACAGTTGTGTTCAAAATTATTCAACCCCCACTGAAATTGAGTGTTTTGGCCAGTTTGACATTGATTTTGATCATTCAGTCATCTTGCTTACAATTAAATCAAAGAGGCACGTGTAGGTCAGACAAATATAACATAACATTTATAATGAAATAACCACAAATGTCTTCTCTGTGCTCACATCATTATCAGTTTTATTCAACCCCCAAGTGACATTCAATCTTAGTACTTAGTACAACATCCTTTTACAGTTATAACAGCTTTTAAACGTGAAGCATAGCTTGACACAAGTGTCTTGCAGCGATCTACGGGTATCTTCGCCCATTCGTCATGGGCAAAAGCCTCCAGTTCAGTCACATTCTTAGGCTTGCGCACTGCAACTGCTTTCTTTAAGTCCCACCAGAGGTTCTCAATCGGATTTAAGTCAGGTGATTGCGATGGCCACTCCAAAATGTTCCAGCCTTTAATCTGCAACCGTGCTCTAGTGGACTTGGAGGTATGCTTTGGATCATTGTCCTGTTGAAAGGTCTAACGTCTCCCAAGCCTCAGGTTTGTGACGGACTGCATCACATTGTCATCCAATATCTCCTGGTACTGAAGAGAATTCATGGTACCTTGCACACGCTGAAGCTTCCCTGTACCTGCAGAAGCAAAACAGCCCCAAAGCATGATTGACCCCCCGCCATGCTTCACAGTAGGCAAGGTGTTCTTTTCTTCATAGCCCTTGTTCTTCCTCCTCCAAACATAGCGTTGATCCATGGGCCCAAACAGTTCTAATTTTATTTCATCAGTCCACAGAACACTATCCAAAACTTCTGTGGTTTGTCCACATGACTTTTGGCATACTGCAGTCGACTCTTCTTATTCTTTGGAGACAGCAAGGGGGTGCGCCTGGGAGTTCTGGCATGGAGGCCTTCATTACGCAGTGTGCGCCGTATTGTCTGAGCTGAAACTTCAGTACCCACGTCTGACAAATCTTTTCTCAGTTCCTCAGCAGTCACACGGGGACTTTTCTCCACTCTACGCTTCAGGTAGCGCACAGCACTCAAAGTCAGCATCTTCTTTCTGCCGCGACCAGGTAGCGTTTCAACAGTGCCCTTTGCCTTGAATTTGCGAATGATGCTTCCTATGGTCTCTCTTGGTATGTTTAACATCTTTGCAATCTTCTTATAGCCATTGCCCTTCCTGTGAAGAGTAATCACTTCTCTCTTGTCTTCCTGGACCATTCTCTTGACTTCACCATGTTGTAACCACACCAGTAAATGTCTAGAAGGAGCTGAGTATCACAGTCATTTTAAAGCTGCCTAATTGGTGCTTATTATGCTTTATTGCTGCTCCGTGACATCCACAGGTGTTTTCAATACCTGATTGAAAACACTTGAATGAACCTCTGTTCTTCAGAGTGGTAGTCTTTAAGGGGTTGAATAATTGTGTCAATGAAGAATTCACAAAAGAAACATTTACTACTGTATTACAAAACCAATTGATGTCATTTTAGATGCATATGGTTCTTTAAAAAGTCCTTGTAGGATTTCATTCTGAATACAATTATAAATGTACACTAAATTCCCTAAAACCCTTTACAGCATTGGGGGTTGAATAATTTTGAACACAACTGTAATTGTGCACATACCTCGTATGTGTCACATCCTCCCCGACAAAATAAAATGGGCACCAGCTACAAAAAAAATATGTATACACTCAGGCGCAAGATTACTATGTCCAGAACACCACTTTCTTAACTTAATATGCTGCCCCTGTGGGAATACATGGTACCATATTGTATGAGTCGTGAAACGGGTAGTATGAGAGTGGTGGCATATAATATGGTGTAGCCAATACAGGTAAGTGAGGAAAGGTATATGCTGCTACACTGTGGAGCATAGTCTGTGGTTGTAGCGATGGTTGACCCAGTGTTTCGTACGTAAACACTTGTCTTGGCTTACTCCCTCTCACTGACCGTCTTGGTTCGATACAGCTTTCTGATGTCAGACTTTCCGCTTCATCAGGCAGGGCACATTCACTATCACTATCTCCACTGACTTCAGGTGGAAATGTTGAATTCAGGATCACTTCTTCTGGTGATTGAGTCTCGATCAAACTGTGTCTCTGTTCCTGTGGGACTTGGACTTGATCTCTTTCTCGCACGGTTCTCTCAGGTGATGGTGACGTCATTTCGACAAGAGAGTTCTCATGGTTCAGTTTTGAACCTTGCCAGTAAGTATGCTGTCTCTTATGCTCTGTCCAACTCTCAGGAATTCTCAACCAGTATCTTTCAGAGCTTTCCTCATCTGAATCGGTGATGTCACTGTGGTAGGTAGGTTCTCTTGTCTTCTCCCTGTTACCTTGTCTGCTTTGTTTCTGGTTCCCGTGTTTCAGTGGGTGTGATGGTGTCTCCACAGGCAAGTCATTCACCAACAGTAATAGGTTTCGGTGCAGGGTTCTAGTTCCACTTTTGTTCCCATTCTCAGGACTCACCACATAAACCGGATTGTCTGCTACTTGCTCTTTCACCACATAGATGATCTTCTCCCAGTATGATCTTAGTTTCCCTGGGCCTCCTCGCTCTCTCAAATTCTAACAAGAACTCTGTCTCCAGGCTTCAGAATAACACCTTTGACCTTCAAGTCATATTGAGCTTTGCCCCGCGCACTTGATTGCGCTTACTGTTTTCATTTGCTATTTGATATGCTTCAGCCATCTTTCCAGCCCAATGATCAGCAAATCCCTTATGAGTTAATCCCTCATCCTCTTCAACGAGCCCAAATATCAAGTCAACAGGAAGGCGAGGGTGGCGTCCAAACAGTAAATAGAATGGGAATACCCAGTTGACTCGTGACGTGTACAATTATATGCATGGACGATCTGGGGAAGGTGATCTTTCCAACGTATCTTTTCCTTATCAGCCAAGGTCCGGAGCATTTGGAGGAGAGTCCGGTTGAATCTCTCAGCTGGGTTACTTTGAGGGTGATACGGAGAGGTCCTCGAATGGCGTACTCCAGCAAGTTCCCGAAGGTTCCTGAAAAGCTCATTTTCAAATTCCCTGCCCTGGTCATGGTGTAGCTTTCCAGGGTAACCAAACCGAGGGATATAATCATTGAAAAGACGCTCAGCTGCTGTACGGCCAGACTTGTTTTTAGTAGGATAAGCTTGCGCAAACCTAGTAAAGTGATCTACGACCACTAGTATATACTCATACCCACCCCGGCTTGGCTCTAAGTGCAGGTAGTCGATGCAAACAAGTACTAGAGGTGAGCTGGATGTTATACTCCCCATGGGTGCTCGGACATGGGTCGTTGGTTTCTTTTGCTTAATACAGGGACACTTCTTTGTGATATACTCCTCTACTTCCTTCTTCATATATGGCCAGTAGAATCTTTGTCTCATCAGATGAAGAACCCGTTCTGTGCCCAGATGTCCATGTTGTCATGTAAGTGCTCCAAAGAAAGTTGCTTATACTGGGTTGGGAGAACAAGTTGTTTGTTTTGAGCTGTTTGCCTATAGAGACATCCATCCTCTATAATTAGTTTGTTCCATTCATACAAAAGTTTCTTGGCCGCTCCAGTCACGGTTTTCTTTAGACTTTCATCTGGCACCTTGATTTCCTCCTTCATCTTCAATATCTTGGCTATCACTGGATCCTCCCTTTGTGAGCTTTGGAGAGTTCATCTTTATTTATTCTTGGCAACAATGAACCTTGGGATGTTGGGTCAGTTTCCATAGACGACATACTGAGTGCTGCAACCCAAGCCACATCTTTCTTTTTGGTTGCGCGAGCTCCATCCCAGACTGCTCGCACCACTTCAGATGACAATTGCTCAGTGCACTCAGTGGTATACTTTTCGATGTCAAGGGGATACGCGACAGTGTGTCAGCATCAATCTTTATTTTACCAGGCCTATATTTCACATCAAAGTGGTAGTCGGACAATTCTCCCACCCAGCGATGGCCAACCCCATTCAGCTTCGCAGTGCTCATTATGTAGGTCAGGGATTGTTGTCTGTGTAAATGTAAAATGTGGAGCATAGAACAGGTAGTCTCTGAGTTTTTCACACACTGCCCATTTAAGTGCAAGAAACTCAAGTTTACCACTATGTAGGCAGTAATTTCTTTCGGCCTGGGACAGTGTCCGGGAGCCATACGCAATGACTCTTAATTTTCCATCCTGACTCTGGTAGAGTATAGCCCCAAGGCCCCTTTCAGATGCATCGGTGTGCAGCGAGAATGGTAAATTGAAGTCTGGATAGGCAAGAATTGGTGGCTTTATCAACATGTCAATCAAGGTTTCAAGAGATTTCTGATGCTCACTTGTCCACTCCACAGGAGTTCTGGAAGGCATTTGGGGCCTTTGGTCTTTCTCCTACTGGACTCAACTGGTGCCACCCCAGGCTTTGCTTGTAGGAGCTCATACATAGGCTTAGCTACACCTGAAAAATCTTGGATAAACGAGCGATAGTAGCTTAGGAAGCCAAGAAGCCTTCTTACCTCACCGACGGTATGTGGAGTATGACTTTTGAGTGACATAACTGCTTGAAGATCTTTGGGATCGATCCGCACACCTTCGGCAGACACAAGACGACCCACGTATCGGACTTCACCTCGGAAGAGCTCATTTTTCAGGGCTGAAGCTTGACTCCATGATGTTGGAGAGCTTGAAAGAACTTTGCGAAGTCCTTCCACGTGTTCCTCAAAAGACTTTGCATAACATAACACGTCATCAAGGTACGGTATAAACATTTCTCTGAGAGAATCTAGCATTTCTTCCATACTGCGCTGGAACGCTGCAGGTGCATTGGACAGGCCGAAGGGAATTCTTATCCACTCATAAAGTCCCCAGGGAGTTATGAAAGCTGTCATGTGCCTAGAACCTTCGGCTATGAAGCCCTGATGGTAGGCTTTTCCTTGGTCGAGAATACTGAACCATGCATAACCCCCCAATGTGTCAAGCAAGTCTTGAATTCTTGGCAGAGGGTGCCTATCTGGTACAGTCTTTTTATTGAGGAGGCGATAATCTATACACAGGCGAAGTGAGCCATCCTTCTTTCGGACGCAGACCACTGGTGCAGAATAGGGGGACTTGGACTTCACAATCCACCCTTTGCCAGGAGATCTTGTATATAATCTTTCACTTCTTGGATAAAGGTTTAGGTACCGATGAATATGACCGCTGCACTGGTATGTCGTCTTTGAGATTTATTGACATTGTAGGCTCGGAATGCAACCCATGTCACTCTTATCTTGAGAAAATGCCACAGACTCTTCATACAGAATTTTTCTTACCACCTGCTGCTGTTCCTCACTCAAGTGGCTTAGATCTACAGGTGGGTGCCACCGTTTCAAGGTTTCTTCAGTACCTGAGGTAGTCACACCCTCGACCGATACCTTAGACTTCAGTTCTTCTGATCGCTCTGCCTCCAGTACTTTTTCAATTGGCTGAATATAACCGAGGATTGTGTTACCAGGCAGTGTTATTTCACATGTGGAGTTGTTACCAATTGGAACAGAGACATAAGGCCTTTCCTGGTTCTGTACTTCTAGGAGCCCCCCTCCTATATCCAGCTTTTCCAACTGCACATTGTTTTCCTCTGGTTCAAACAGTATGACTGGGTCGGGCTGATCCATGTTAGGTGGTATTTTACACTTTACCCACATCACTTGACCTGCTGGAATGACAACGCCACCACTCTTTACCTCAAACGTCCCCACTGTTCATTCAGCTCAGGGGTTTGGACACAGCTTACCAGAGTTTGAGCTTTCTCGTTTGACATAGAGATGGCTCCTGATAGTAGAGAGACTAAAGCCTGCACAAGCATGGGCGTCCACAGCATAGGGCAAGGGGGGCACTCGCCCCCCCTGGATCAACAGGCTTAAATTATAATTTATTCACTTCACACTGCAGTTTCTGGGCTCTCCACTAGGCTGCACCAGCGTCACATCCCCACTCCACCTCCAATCCACCTCGTGCTCTCCTCACTTTGCATGCTGGAGAGGCAGGGCTGAGATGCAGCTGCTACTATGGCCCACAGGAAAAAAGGTAATGATTGTCAAATAAATACTTTTTTATTAAGCTTGATGCCAGTGTCTTTATTTATGAGAGTTTACAGAGTTTACAATCTAAGAGTAGAGAAAAAGATTGTAAATCTCTGGAGCAGGGTCCTTTCTCCTCTTAGATTGTAGGCCCGGAGCAGGATCCCTTCTTAGGACACTCCTCTTAGATTGTAAGCTCTGGAGCAGAGGGACCCTGCGAGAGGACACTGCTCCAGAGCTTACAATAGTTCTCTTAGATTGTAAATTCTTGAGCAGGGTCTCCTCTTAGATTGTGAGCTCTTGAGCAGGGTCCCCTCTCTTAGATTGCAACTCTGAGCAGAGTCCCCTCCCTCTTAGATTGTAAGCTCTGGAGCAGGGTCCCCTCTCCTCTTAGATTGTAAAGCTCTGGGGCAGGGTCCCCTCTCCTCTTAGATTGTAAGCTCTGGGCAGGGTCCTCTCTCCTCTTAGATTGTAACCTCTGGGGGGTCCCCTCTCTTAGATTGTAAGCTCTGGAGCAGGGTCCCCTCTCCTCTTAGATTGTAAGCTCTGGGGCAGGGTCCTCTCTCCTCTTAGATTGTAAGCTCTGGAGCAGGGTCCCCTCTCCTCTTAGATTGTAAGCTCTGGGGCAAGGTCCCCTCTCCTCTTAGATTGTAAGCTCCGGGCAGGGTCCTCTCCTCTTCGATTGTAAGCTCTGGAGCAGGGTCCCCTCTCCTCTTAGATTGTAAGCTCTGGGGCAGGGTCCTCTCTCCTCTTAGATTTAACCTCTGGGCAGGGTCCCCTCTCTTAGATTGTAAGCTCTGGAGCAGGGTCCCCTCTCCTCTTAGATTGTAAGCTCTGGGGCAGGGTCTCCTCTCCTCTTAGATTGTAAGCTCTGGGGCAGGGTCCTAAGAGGAGAGGGGACCCTGCTCAAGAGCATACAATCTAAGAGACGCTTGAGGAGAGGAGGGGTGTGTGTGTGTGCAGGGAAGGTGAGTGTGTATAAATAATTATATTATAATATATATAATATATATACCAACACACACAGTATGTGTGTGTATGTATATATATTTATATTTGGAGTGGGGAGCCTGGTGTGTGTCACTATCTGTGTGTGGGGGGGGGGGTCATGGTTTGTGTACACAGAGATGGCCTTTAAAAACACTTCCCTTAGTGCCTTGATCCTGGGTGTGTGATTGGTGTGGTGCATTGAATGGCATTAACAGACTAGAAAATGCAACTCTGATCAGACGCTTACACCTTTTATTCTTCAATTAGACTTGCATCATGTTTCGCAGCCTTTGTATTAATACGCATTATTTTATGACTGTCCCCTTCATGACATTGTCAAAACGGCAGAATATGGATGCCATTAAAATTTTGCCCCCCCCTGTAAAAATTTCTGCGGACGCCCATGTGCACAAGGCGCTTGGGTTGTCTCTGAATTAATTCTTCCACTACGTTAAACCCAAGTAGTGGCCTTTCAATTGGCAGATGACTTACTAAAAAGGGAACGCTGATAGAGAGGTTAGGGTCATTGTTTCCTTCTAAATTAACAGTAATAACAGCCCAGCCATCGAATGGAATGACATCCCCAGTCACAGAATACACTTCCAGCTTTCCCATAGTTCCCATAAGTTCAGAAAGAGGTGTCACGTCCACAGCTGGCAAATATTTATCTTTCCAAGCACGATCAATGATACTGACTTGAGCTCCAGTGTCAAGCAAAGCACTTACTGCTAGGCCATTGAGGTTGCACTGTGTCAAAGCCTTCCTTCCTATTAGATTGACAATGGCCTCATTCTTTTTCCTAGGGACAGAGAAAGTAGAAGTCTGATTAAGCCATTCCTTGTCCTTGGAAGTTTTGAATGTCGTATAATGAAATGGTTTTGTTTTGCTTTTTGTAGGACCAGGTTCATCCTCTGATCTGTCATCATTTGTGCCATGGACAGGGAGGACTTGGTCACTGGTTGCCCCGTTGCAGTGACCGCTTCCCGTTTCCCTGCGGGTTACGTTTCCGGAGGCATCCCCTGGACAGGTGCCCCTCTTCCCCACACTGAAAACAGTGAGTACAGTTTTGCAGACCAGCTTCCACACACTTTAAACAACCATGACGTTTAGCCCCTTTTTGTAGAGGTGGTCGACTCATAGTATACTGAAAGGTAGGATCAGGCTGTGTTGGATTTCTCATGGAGTCTACCATACTGCTAAGTGCTTCGACACGTGCTGTCAGTTGTTTAATTGGATCATCCACATTTTTCTGCTCATGAATTTCTCTCACAGGTTCACTTTCTAGAAGGGTACAACTTGCAATGCTCTGCTTATTACGTGTTACAGGACCCAGCCTTCGGGCCCTCTCATTCTCATCGCTGGTGATTCTTGTTACATTTCTTAGTATTTCCTCATCTGCGACGTTGCGGTTGGAAAGCAGGGGTTTTAACTCCCTACGAATGTCTGTATATTTGTGCCCTAAACCCTGGTAGACCGTGTGAAGGTATACATCCTGAATAGTTTCTGTGCTGTATCTCACTTCAGTGTCCGCCTGTTTTGCAGCAAAGATGATTTTCTGTTTAAGACCCATTACTCGATACAAGAACTGTTGAGGCGTCTCATTCTCATTTTGTTTTGCACACATTAATTCCTGGAACAATTCTGTGCTATTTTTGTCTCCTAAATGCGACCGAAGAAACCCTTTGAGTTCCTCAACCGTTATGTCTTCTTTATTCATCAACATGTCCTTGAAACTGCCTGCTTTTATTATCCGTAGTGTCTCCCTGACTATGTCAGCATCACTGTAATTTTCTTTGATTCCATCTTCAATTTGTCTGCATACACTTGTGTATGTGATGTCAGATGTGTAATCACAAATATGTCCTCCTTGTATCTTAAATTCGCGACGCTGGAGGTAGGAGAGGTCCCTGAGGGAGACAACCTTCTCTGTCAGTAACTGCATGGACCGTTCAGGGTTGTTGCTAAACTGTGCATTATCACTGCTGCGTGTTTGTTGTGATAGTCTGGTCAAAGGTTGTTGCAACGTCGAATTTTGTGTAGATGCTACACTAGACCCTTTGTCAGCAACAGCTGTAGACGATGCGGTAGGAGCAGTGTCATCATTCTGTTGATGAACAGGTGTAGACGTAGTTTGAACATGCTCAACAGAGTCAACGATGTCTCTCAAGTTCAACAGTTCAGCCATACCTCTATCCTCTGAGTCTAGTAAGTCTGCACTGTACATGAACGCATTAATGTATTCAAAGCAGCCTTCTTGGTCTCCAGCATCTAGTTCAGTAATGTTCCCGTCTGGTACCGTAACAATGCTCTGGGCGATCTGAAATAGTTCACCAGCGGACAAGGTGAGAAGTTTTTTTCTGATGTTCCACACCACGCTCTTCCGTACTTTATCCGCCATGATGACCCTTTTCACGATCCCTCACGTCACCGTCACCAGCCAGCCAGGACGCGCTTCTCACAACCGACTTTTCTGGATCACAGCCGCTGTATCCATACTCTGTTGGTCCCGAAGATCATAAGTATCCCAGACGAGCCCCCAAGAATCTGTTGCAGACCCCGTTCAGAGGGCCAGCAGACAGATGTAAATACCTGTAAAAACAGGAAAGAATGAGGAGACAGACAGATTGGCTGCTTGTTTCCACAGTATCCTCGTGGTTATCTTTATTAAATGCATATTTTCCAAATGCTTTTAAAACAATAACATTTTCATTCTAAATGACCTATTAACATGTCATCTTCATTTTCGCAAAATATCTAACTTTTCCTGTGGAAAGTTGTGAATCCGTCTCACAGACTATACATCCTATTATATACAGTGTGCAGCGTGCTACAGCTATTCCTTTTCCTTCTGCACATAAGGGGATGTCATATCTGCCAAGACATAGAACAATTCCTTTCTAATAACAAATAATAATGCATCTAAGATTTCTGCATATTGAGTACATTTAAATGTACATAACTGACTCTGCATCAGAAAATACTGCTTTTACCATTATTATTGCAGAGTAACTGGAGCCTTCACCCTCCTAGTGTTTACATTAAGGATATCTCTCTTATTGTCTTCCATCTGACTCTCTGCACAGTTAATACAGCTGTATATAACATGGATTCTTTATTGTAAGTGTTTGGGAGTTACTTCCTGCTTTAGGCTTACCTGTAAAAACAGGAAAGAATGAGGAGACAGACAGATTGGCTGCTTGTTTCCACAGTATCCTCGTGGTTATGAGGGTAAGCAGGAACACATCACCAGTGCCACACCTATAATCTTCCCCCAATCCTTCTGGAACATAAGACCCTGTGCGTCATAATAACAGTCCCCTGCTGCTGCAGCAGAGAGCTGCATTCTCATAGTGACTTGTTATAGGCACCATATACCACATAGAAAACATAAACACATACCTTTCAATGTCACCACTATACATGACAATTACTTACTTTATATAATTGTGCACATACCTCGTATGTGTCACACCTCGCTGCCAAAATCGACCCCTTAAGGACGCCACCCCTGCGTCCTTAAGGGGTTAATAGCCCCAGGTCCCCGGAGTTCAGGGAAAACACACCGCAAGCCCACCGAACACCCGCCGAAAACCCGCAACAAAAAACACACTGAACAAGTCAGAAAAAGGCAATGCACCGTCAATCGCAGCGCACACCAGCCGCTGGAAAAAGCCAACAAGCTGACAAACAGGGTAAAAAGAAAACAAAAAAAACAATACGCTTGAAAGTGTCAAAATTTAAAAGCTGTTTGCAAAAAAACTACTGGAGTTTACATATAAGGTCCTATGAATGATAATAAAAAGGTCTGTTACAGAAAAAAAAAATTTGCCAAAAAATGCCTAAAAGATCCTAAAAAAAATCTATAAATAAATAAACATTTTACTGCAGATTAAAATAATAAACGGTTTATTAGATATTGAATAAAAACAAGAATATTTTTAACATTGAAGCTTATGGGATTCACCTGAATAAACCTGCCAAATGAAACCACTGAACAGCAGGACATTTTGGCAACTTTTCACTGCTGTTCGGTGTTCTGTGAATAGATTAACCATTGCTCCTCTATGGGGGATTTCTCTGCCTGCTCTCTGAATAGCCGAATGTCCCCTGAAATGGCACCGTATGCGGAAAATCCATGTTCAGTGATATTTTGGGGCCAGATCGGCACTCTCTGACCTAAAGTGGCCGGGGTGCGTAGAGTGTCCTTTTCAAAAGCACAGTCTAACAATCCATAAAAATAATTAACTGGAAATTATTTCGCATTTTGCTTTGCATTACTGGTTCATTTTCAGTCAAACAATAGTTTTAAATCAAAGCTGACATATACCACATCCTGTGATGCCTAACATTGACCTCAAATTGGAAAAACAGTATTTAAAAAGGTAATATTGCTATAATAAATATGTTTTATATAATTTACAGTAATTATCTTGTAATCCTTTTTACTCAAAATCTATATATGGACAGACCAGCAAATATCATTATGGTTTTAATCCATATCAAATAAGTAATTGATTTGCATATTTTTTTCAATGCCCAATCAATTATTTTTCCATTAGTATTTGAAAACGAGAGAAATCTCAATGTATCCATCCTGGTAAAATCCTTTATAAATAAATAAATAAAGGCTAGCGCCTGCTGACCTACTGATAGCCTATCCTGAGGTTTTAAAGTTGGGGTACGAGCAGGCCCGGATTGTGACAAAAATAGGGGCAGCCCACTTTGTTATACTATACACCACATATTACGGAGATATTTATTGCTGTGGAGCTCTATGATATGCTCATACACACTGCACATTACTGTGAGATTTAATGCTGTGGAGCTCTGATACGCTCATACACCATACATTACTGTGAGTTTTATTGCTGTGGAGCTCTGTGATATACTCATACACACACCGCACATTGCTGTGATTTTTATTGCTGTGGAGCTCTGTGATACACTCATACACACACCACACATTACTGTGAGTTTTATTGTTGTGAAGCTCTGTGATACGCTCATACACACCGTACATTACTGTGAGTTTTATTGCTGTGGAGCTCTGTGATACGCTCATACACACTGTACATTACTGTGAGTTTTATTGCTGTGGGGCTCTGTGATACACTCTTACACACCGCACATTACTATTATCATTGCAGCCTCACTCTTAAAAAAAGGGACTGACATAAAAGGGACTGACAAATACAATGGAAGGAGCATGGAGACACAGACAGCAGCACTAGCAAATATCAGCCAGATCCCCATGGCAACTGTCAGCTTCATGGACCAGGGACATGTGTGCACATTGTATACTGTGTAATATATATATATATATATATATACATTATATTGCCAAAAGTATTTGCTCATCCATCCAAATAATCAGAATCAGGTGTTCCAATCACTTCCATGGCCACAGGTATATAAAATCAAGCACCTAGGCATGCAGACTGTTTCTACAAACATTTGTGAATGAATGGGTCGCTCTCAGGAGCTCAGTGAATTCCAGCGTGGAACTGTGATAGGATGGCACCTGTGCAACAAATCCAGTCGTGAAATTTCCTGGCTCCTAAAGATTCCACAGTCAACTGTTAGCTGTATTATAAGAAGGTGGAAGTGTTTGGGAACGACAGCAACTCAGCCACGAAGTGGTAGGCCACGTAAACTGACGGAGTGGAGTCAGCGGGTGCTGAGGCGCATAGTGCGAAGAGGTCGCCAACTTTCTGCAGAGTCAATCGCTACAGACCTCCAAACTTCATGTGGCCTTCAGATTAGCTCAAGAACAGTCCGCAGAGAGCTTCATGGAATGGGTTCCCATGGCCAAGCAGCTGCATCCAAGCCATACATCAACCAAATGCAATGCAAAGCGTCGGATGCAGTGGTGTAAAGCATGCCGCCACTGAACTCTAGAGCAGTGGAGACGCGTTCTCTGGAGTGACGAATCGTGCTTCTCCATCTGGCAATCTGATGGACGAGTCTGGGTTTGGCGGTTGCCAGGAGAACGGTACTTGTCTGACTGCATTGTGCCAAGTGTAAAGTTTGGTGGAGGGGATTATGGTGTGGGGTTGTTTTTCAGGAGCTGAGCTTGGCCCCTTAGTTCCAGTGAAAGGAACTCTGAATGCTTCAGCATACCAAGACATTTTGGACAATTCCATGCTCCCAACTTTGTGGGAACAGTTTGGAGCTGGCCCCTTCCTCTTCCAACATGACTGTGCACCAGTGCACAAAGCAAGGTCCATAAAGACATGAATGACAGAGTCTGGTGTGGATGAACTTGACTGGCCTGCACAGAGTCCTGACCTCAACCCGATAGAACACCTTTGGGATGTATTAGAGCGGAGACTGAGGGCCAGGCCTTCTCGTCCAACATCAGTGTGTGACCTCACTAATGTGCTTCTGGAAGAATGGTCAAAAAGTCCCATAAACACACTCCAAACCTTGTGGACAACCTTCCCAGAATAGTTGAAGCTGTTATAGCTGCAAAGGGTGGACCGACGTCATATTGAACCCTATGGATTAGGAATGGTATTTCACTTAAGTTCATATTCGAGTCAAGGCAGGTGAGCGAATACTTTTGGCAATATAGTGTATATCCCGTGCTCTATAGTAAGGCAGAGTTTACCTGCTCCGGTGCAGCCAATATATTGTAGATACAAACTCCAAAGGAAGAGGCGCACACTGAAGGCTTGCTTATAAAAAGTACAATGATTTTTAATCCATCTTAAGTGAGAAAAGACATTTCAGTCCTCTTTTGGACATTTTTTTAAGACATGTCAATTGATGTCCTATTTTAATACCCCCAATTTTTTTTAAAAAAAACCACTTGTTTTTTTTGCTTTTACACCAAACCTAGTCATGTTTGGTATCATTGGAAAGGCCTCTAGCTGCCACGGATCGGGAGATACGGGAATGCATGGATCCCCCTAGCTCCACTTGGCAGCTAGGGGTTAACTGGCCAACTGACGTCATCGCATATACAGTGAGGATGTCAGTGGGTGGGGGCTGACCCGGAGGCTTGGCTGACATCCAAGATGTCATCCACTTCCTGGTTTGAAACGCAATCCGGCACCTAAGGGGCTAAAGATAGGCTCCACTGAAACGGGCAGACTCTGCCCTCTTCAACGGTGCCACTTTTATTTTTCTATGTGGAGCCATTTGGGAGGGAGAGGGCTCCAAAGAGCCCCCCTCCCCTTTCAGAGTCATCACTGGAGGCGCAGGGGGGTGCCTGGCAGTGACATCATCGCACACGTTGGGGCCCATAAATAGGTGGGTCAGGCTTCAATCATGCCAGACCATCGTGGGACCCCGGCCAGAAAGGTGAGTATAGGGAGGGAGGGGGGGTTAAAGGACCATGACGTACATAGTATGTCCTTGGTCCTTAAGTGGAATTTTCCCCGGGAAGTATTATGTATGTCAGTGGTCCTTAAGGGGTTAAAAAAATCTGTAACTTAATTAGGCTTTTTGTTGCAGATGAAAAAAATCTCATTTAAATGAAAAATTGATTGATAATCTATTGTAGTTGCAAAAAAATCATCTAAAATCGTCCGATGAAAGTCAGAGGCAGTGGAAAAGGCTGAATCTCCTGAATGTTGAGGGATCGGTCAGACGACTTCAGACTTCAGATGCTTGCACCATCGCACCAATACGGACCCAGTGGACGACCAACCTAAAACTGAATGGAAAGTTATTGTTTAATATGTATACAGGTGATTTCTTTCTTTCTTTCTTTCTTCACTCATAAGATGTTCCTCTTTTGAAATTGTCTGCAAGATATTTTTTTAAATGGTCTTGAAGGTAAATGTGCAAAAAAGTCAAATCTCCATTGTGTTTCTTTACAGATGCTTCAGATCCTCTTCAATCTGTTAAACTCCTGTCATTATTTCCGTTCTGCATCATAGATCAGGGATGTCAAACTCCGGCCCACCCCCACATGTTTTTGAATTACAATGCCCTTGATTCCCTGGCCATCTATCACATTTAAAGAATTCTGGGACTTGTAGGCATCAGCATCTGGGGAGGCCGGCATTTGACATCCCTGGAATATAGCCTCCTGTTTCTCCTTATCATGAGGGTTTAAAGGTGAAATATATATATAAATACTGCGGCATTCACCGAGGTGTCTTCCCTGCCTGGTCACTTTGAGGGTGCGCGGAGAGCCACTGGTTGTTAATGAGAGCTGTGTGCTGAGAAATCTGTGCTCACACCCTTCAGCAATCTCCGTAATGCCGCCCATACTCGCCACACAGGGGTTGTCTTCACCTGTCTGATTATGAAAGGTGCGTGCAGATTTCACGCTGCATAGCTTTTAGTACCAGCCAGCAGCTCTGCATACATCCACAGTATCTTCATGGTATCTTCCGATGACCCAGAATTCTGTAGCGGTCAAGTGGCCAGTCCGACCACGAATCGTGCAGTATCGGATCAGGACTCTGTATCAGCTGATCTCGAACAACGCATTACTCAGAGGCCAAAAAGGTCCGTCGGGACTTTCCTTATTTACATATATATATATTTGAAGTCATGTTTTATTTTAGGACCGAGACAAATTATATATCATTATTTTCATCAGATTCATAATATATCATTATTATATGTATATGTCATGTCCTGTCAGATTGTTAAAATAAAAAATGTAGAAAAATTTGAATTTCCATTCACATTTCAATCATTTACAGCATGTAAAATGATTTTTTTATTTTTACTTTTTATTCAAGCCTTTGTGGTTATATTATATAGTACCAGCCAATTAAGGCTGAAAGTGAGTGGCGCTTTTCCAACAATGCACAATTTTATTATATATTCTCTTGTGCTGCTCAAACACCCATGTAAACACACGTAATCAGTATTTCTATCAATTGAACATTGTTCCCAGAATGAACGCACAATATCAATGACAACAGTGTTCTGGTGTCACACTTATACTTCTAAGGCCACTTATCTGATATCAAATGCCTTCTAAGCAACCTCCACTTCCTACTTGGAATTGACCTGTTGGTTTGATCGAGCAAAAGAAAAAAAACATATGGTGCAATAAAGTTTTTAGGATATCAAACAAAACCATTAGTTATTAATTGATGCAGATGTCAACTCACAATGGAGGAGCCCCCACTGGCTCAAAATACAGGCCTTCTGATCACTTTGGGGGGGTCACACCCACACTCTACGATCCTTCAATGTTGGATTCCGATATGTTCCAGCACACTTTTACGTCAAGGAAAGACAAACTTCCATTGCGCAGATATTTCCATTCAATTTCTTATTATAAATATGAAAATATACTCACAGATTAATGAGCCTCTCCTTGCAAGTGGCTCAGTACAAAGGCAACTGTTATACTCAAATTCTGTGTCCAGTTCGGAATAGGATCGATGTTCTCAAGGCTAACAGGGTTATCCAAAGAGATCCGAATTGCTTGAGAAAGGTAACCGAACGCTGAAAATCAGCGTTCGGTTACCTTTCCTGGCCATTCGGCTATCCAGAGAGCAGGCAATTCGCCAAATCCTGGCAAATTGCCTGAACATACGGTGCCTGTTCGGTGCCTGTTCGAGGGCAGTGAAATCCCCATGAAAAAGCACTGCTTCGGCTATTCAGAGAACACAAACCAGCAGTGAAAGGTTCCCCTAATGTCCTGCCATTCGGTGGTTTAATTCGGCAAATTTATTCAGGAGAATTCCATAGGCTTCAATGTTAAAAATAATCCCGTTTTAATTCAATATCTAATAAACCGTTCATTATAAAATTCTGCAGCAAAAAGTCTCTTTATTTATAGATTTTTTAGGATACTTTAAGCATTTTTCTTTAATTTTTTTTTTTTTTAAAAGTCCGATTTTTTTTTTTTTTTTTTCAGTTTACTTATTTTTTTTGTAACAGCCCTCTTTATTATCATTCCCTGGACCTCCTGTGTAAATTTCAGACATTTTCGCTCAGTAGTTTCTTTGCAAACAGCGTTTCATTTTCCCAGATTCATACAAATGGTTTTGCTAATTTATTCACTGCCTCCTCTACGTCACAGCTGCTTCGGCTCTGTGTGATTCGGCTCCTGTTCGGCTCCTGTTCGGCTTCTTCGAAGGTTAATCCAGATGTTTTTGCTTGTTTTCAGCGTGCATTCGGTTAGTGTTCGTCAGGTTTTCGGCAGCTTTTCCCTGCAATTCGGGGACCCTGTGCTGTTTGCTGAATACACCGCAGGGTCACCGAAATGCAATCGGCAAAAGGAACCGAATTGAAGAGAACGAAAAGTCACCGAACGTGCGGTGACTTTTCGAATCTCTTTGGATAACCCTGTATGTGTCTCACCCTAGAACCCTTTTTCTTCCCACGAAAAAATCCGCCAAATTCCAATGCAGATAAAAAAATGTATTCAAATAAAATATTTTATTCGTTTAATGTTTTATTTGAATCCATTTTTTATCTGCATTGGAATTTGGTGGATTTTTCCGTTGGAAGAAAGGGTTCTTGGTACCTCTCTCTGAATAGCCCTGTGTATGTTTCACTTTTAGGAGTCGACTCAGGACCAAGGCTAAGGCTCGCTTGGAGCTGTCCAATTCAATGCTGAACGCAGACGGGCTTTCACAAAACAGTACAGCTGCGTTCAGCAAAGAATAAAACACGCCTTGTTATTACATTTAAGATAAATTATGAAACCGAAAAAATCAACCGACAAAAACCCCGAAGAATGCCAAAAAATCATAAAAAATAAACCGTTTAATAAATATTTAATAAACACGGGGATTTTTTTGACGTTGAAACCTATGGGATTCTCCTGTTAAAATTAAACCTGGTGAATGAAGCACCGAAAATCAGGGCATTTCACTGACAATGCGGTGGTGTTCGCTAAATAGGTTAACCATTACTTCCCTCTGGGGAATTTTACTGCAGCCAAACTGCACTGAACAGCACCATGGCGAACTGAAGGACCGAAAATCAGGGCATTTCACTGACATAAAATTTCACCCAAAAAATTGCAAAAAATGCCAAAAAATCTGAAAAAATAAATAAACAAAATGGCTTATTGCTACAGGTGAATATAATAAATGGTTTAAGAAATATTTAATAAAAGGGGGAATATTTTTTACATTGAAACTGTCATGTTTCCCCGTTCCAGCCCTGTCCCCCTGCCCTCTGTATTCTTTATGCCTGTGGTTCCCATGTGTTTCTGTGTGTTGCTTTCCCTGGGTTGCAGCTCAGGGGTTAAGTGTGGCTTCCTCGTTAGCTCTCCTTTTGGTGATTAGGGCTGATCACCTCCCTATATAAAGCAATGGGCCCATATCCCATTGCTCTTGCATTTTGGTTCACTTCAGTTCCTGGTTCCTGCTAAGTATTTGTTCCTGAGAGCTCCCTGCTGTTAATATGTTTAGTTTGTGTTTTCTTGTTTACCTTATCTGTCTGCTGTATCTTTAGTTAGTCCAGGTTCTAGTTTATGTCCAGTCATTCCTGTGTAATTAGTTCTACTGTTTCTCCTTTGTCTGGTTATGTTATATGTCTGACTGATTACCTGGTTCTGATCCTCTGGCCTGGCTGACTGATCTTCCGGTTCTGGATCCCTGTCATCTGTATAAGGTATATGTTCTGGTTTATGACTTCTGGCTTTCTCTTGACTTCTCTATTTGGATACTTCTTGTCTGTACCGTTTATATATTGATAGTCCTGTCTCGTCTGTAGGTCCTTAGATGCTGCACGGCGTTGTTATATTATTTTTCCTTTAGCGCAGATCCGGCTATTCTAAAGACCAGTCTTTCAGAATAGGGCTGCTGTGTACCGTGCAGGATCTCAGGCCTAGGCTGTCTACTCCGTATCATCTGCAATTGGGGCTTTCATGTGTACCAGTACCTCACCTTGGCAAGTGCAAGGTGCCCTCCTTGTGACTGATTGTAACAGAAACCTTTGGGAAGAAATGGCTTGTTGCTTTAAAATGAATTAAGAAACCTAAAATTTCACCCAAAAATGGCTAAAAAATACTGATTCATTTAATAAAGTCTTTCGCTGACTGTAGTACACTACACTACTACACTACTTGTATGTATTGTAAGTCCAGATAAATTTGATAATTGATATATCAATTTGGTACTTGATATATCAGATCAGTAATTGCTATATAAATTCGAATTTCAGATCACTAAATAAAACCCCCAATTAATAAAATTTTGCTTTAACTTTAAAAGAAAGCTAAGGTTAAATATTAAGCTATGTCACAGATTTAGTATTTACGGCAAATTAACAAGGACAGGCTGCTTGTGAAACAGTAAAATGAAATTATTTAGTTTCATAAAGTCGTCTGCTGACTCTAGTACTTGTATGTTGTTTAATTTAAGATCAATTCGATAGTTAATATATCGATTCGAATTACGGATTACTAAATAAAACCCCAATTAATCAAATTTTACTTTTATGATGAGACAGTATAACAAATTGAATTAGTTAAATACTGTTTTGTTTCAAATTCTGATCAAATCGATTTGTTATTTCTGAAGTACTTCCGAAATACGAATTAATGACATTCGTTACGAATTCCAATTCATTCTGAAAAGAATGTACACCTCTGATATTAATGGCTTCTGCCTTTATAGCTTAATGCCAAGCGGGAATGGTGATCGTACATGCCATGGGTTCACAGAGATTCCCCTACAGGGTTTTTTTCTCCTGAGTGCTGAAGGATGACTGTACATGAGTCCAGAGATCGAAATTATGAACTGTAAAAGCTAAATCAAAATACAAAATAATTAGTTTTATTTATCAGTCTTCAAGGCTGAAGACAAGTTGCCTGACCCACCTACCCTCTTTGGAGGCGTCTGACTTAACCCCTTAAGAACGGAAGCAATTTTACAACTTCGGCACTCTTTGGGAAGTAGAAGTTTGCTGAGCTCATTTTGACCGTTTTTGCTCATCATGTTTAAACGTGGTTTTAAGTCACGTATTATTATACCACCCAGACAAATTATATATTGTTCTTTCCTGCAGACTTGGCAGATTAATAATATATCATTATTATATGTATACGTCATGCCCTGCCAGAATGCTATAACAAAAAATGTAAAAAAATGTGAATTTTCAATAAAAGTTCAATCATCCACAGTGTGTAAAGTATTTTTTTTTCGCATTTTATTATCCGAGCCTAGGTGGTTTTATTCTATGGGGTAGACTTGTTAAAAAAATTAGAACGGGGAACCCATTTTTTTTTGGGAGAAATTACGTGATTTTAACCCCCCCAAAAAAAAAAATTACTGAAGCATCATTGTTTACATTATAATTGAAATGTGAACAATATTGCTGCATTAAAAAAAATAAAAAAGCACGGATTTTATTATTAATTAATAAAAAAATTATGTTTTTATTTTTTTACGGTATAAATTTACTTGTAACATCGTCCTGTTTGATATCGTTGGAAAGGCCATGCTCTGGCCTTTCTAACAATATCAGACATGACCACTTAGCTGCCACCGATCAGGAGATAAGGGGGTTCAAACAACCCCCCTATCTCCTCTATGGGATTTCCTTAGAAAATCCCTTTGCATCTAGGGGTTCCCCTGTTAACTGATATCTTTGCGCATGGCGCGATGAGTCAGTTGACATGGGGGGGCCAGAGGTGCCATCCAAGATGGTGGCCCCCACTGGAAATAGGCCGCGATCTGGCACGATTGGTGCCAGATCGCGACCTGGCAAGTAAGGGGTTAACCCCATACATCACTGGAAAAGTCAGGCTGTGACCTTTCCAGCGATGCTGGTCTCAGCCTTCTAGCCCCCGGTGATGGGAAGATAGAGGGATCCAAAGGACCTCCCTCCCCTTCAGGCTCTTCCCCTACTCCGGCGGGGGGGCACCTGAAACTGACATCATCGTGCCCAGCGCGATGATGTCAGTGCACCGGGAGGCTATAAAAATGCAGGCCAGTCTTCATGGAAGCCAGATCTGTGCGGGAGCCGCCGGGGAGGTGAGTATAACTTGTGGCTGGGCTCCAGACATCGAGGACGTTCCATACCGTCCTGCGGCATTAAAGCCCGCCAAATGCAGGATGCCATGAAACGATCCTCCTCCCCTGCTTGCGTTGAGGCGAGAGACTTGAACCTCCATGTTTGGATGTGAGAAACCTGACCCTCCTCCCCGGAGTTGAGGTGAGAGGCTTGAACTTCAGAAGCCTGAACTTCCTCCACAGCTTGTGACTGGGGGCTTGACCCTCCTCCCCTGGTCTTGGGGGGGAGAGGCCAAGATTACCTAGCCAAGCTTTTAGGTGACTGGTTTCACACACCTTCCTCTTTGTTGGTGAGAAGCCTGTCCCTCCTTCACTGCTTGCATTGAGGTGAGGAGCTTGAACCTCTTTCATGTTTGGAGAGGCAAAGCCTGACCCTCCTCCCCAGAGTTGAGACGAGAGGTTTGAACTTGAGAAGCCTGACCCCCCCCCCTTTGGAGGCGATGTGTGTGTCTAGTATATCCTTTGTATTAGATTGTAAACTCTGCCAGCAGGAGCATTATTTGTCTGTATTGTACCTTTTGGAATAGATTGTACTGTGTGCAGTACTGGAGACCGTATCTCCAGAAGGATATAGACATCTTAGAGAGAGTTCAGAGAAGGGCTACTAAAATGGTGTACGGCTTGAAGGAGAAAAGTTACCAGGAAAGGCTTAATGATCTTAACATGTACAGCTTGGAAAAAAGACGAGACAGAGGAGATATGATAGAAACATTTAAATACGTAAAGGGAATCCACAAGGTAGAGGAAGGGAGTATATTTAAAAGGAAACAAAGTAGCAAAATAAGAGGACATAGTCTTAGATTAGAGGGGCAAAGGTTTAAAAGTAACATCAGAAAGCATTATTTTACTGAGAGGGTGGTGGATACATGGAACAGTCTTCCAGTTGAAGTGGTAGAGGCCAAAACAGTAATTGAATTTAAGCAAGCATGGGATAGGCATAAGGCTATCCTAAACAAAAGATAAATCCAGGTAAAGTATCCATGTAATTGGGCAGACTAGATGGGCCGAAAGGTTCTTATCTGCCGACGTTTTTCTATGTTTCTATGTTTCTATTGTAAGCTCTGTGATCAAGAACATGATTTATCTGAATTTTTTGTAATAGAGTGCAAGCTCTGCGAGCAGGAACATTAATTATCTGTATTGTATTTTTTTTATTAGATTGTAACCTTTTCGAGCAGGAACATTAAATCTCTGTATTTTATATTTTGTATTAGATTGTAAGCTGTGCGAGCAGGAACATAAATTCTTGCTATTGTATTTGTGTATTAGATTGTTTGTCTCTATAAGCTTTGTGGATTTCAGCATCAAGACAAGGGGGCATATTGTGCATTTTCACTGTTTGGGGCAAGAAGTCCATCACGTCAGGTATATGTATATATATATATATATATATATATATAGTGTGTTTAATATTGCAGAAGCCACCTGCACATCATAGCAATTCAAAGAATTGCATCCCAGAGCCCCTGTGCCACAATCCCCATATGCAGCAAGGAATTCTAGGTAGGATATGCAAATGACCTCTGTCTCACTTTTATGCATCCTGGATCTGTTATTACACAGAACCCTAAAATCAATGCTATGCCACACTGTGGCTTTGTAGCAAAGATAAGGTTATGCATATATTATTTATAAAGTATTTTACCAGGAAGGATACAGTGAGATTTCTCTCGTTTTCAAGTATGTCCTGGGTTCAAGAACATTGAAATGTTACAGTCGTTACAGAAATACAAAGTAATACAATGCAAGATATTAAAAAAAACACAAATCTACATATTAACAGAAAATAAATATGTAGGAAATAGTCATTATGTTACATGTTTACAGGTGCATTCTGTATTGAGGTATGATAATAGGGAGCTCTTGAGTGACTTAAGACTGGGGGAAGATTTGATGGCGTCTGGGAGGTTATTCCATAACTGCGGTGCTCTGTAGGAAAATGAGCATCGAGCCACTTTCTTTTTGTATTGTGGTAATGCAAGTAAGGTGCAGGTCCTGGATCGGACATTATAGGATGAGGGAACTGCTAGGGGAAGCAGCCTATTCAGGTAGGGTGGCAGCTTCCCAGAAAAGCTCTTAAACACCTGGTTGAAGCCACTGATGAAGCTGTGCCCAGCGAAACGCGTTTGCGGTGTATTTTTATGTATTTTATACATTTTGCCTTGAAATAAATTTATTGCGGATTCCAACTACTTTCAAGTCTCTTTGTTGAAGATCCCTGGAAGACATCGCTCTCGATCTTTGCCGACAGGAGTCCAAAAAGGGGAATTGGTGTCCCCAAAAAATCTCAACGTTTTCCTGTTGTTTAGTGCCGTTCATTAACAGGTACCGAAAAATGTGAGTAACCCTCCTCCTTTACTTACCATGTCTGCAAAAAAATAGTCTGCACATAGCACCTTCTTTCTCTTTTTTTCGAGGAAACAACCTCCAGGTATGCGAATTCCTACCTCAAGCAACGCCTATGAGAACCAAGGGCCAGCGCCTAGCACCAACTCTTCAACCTCTACAATGAAAAGAAACTCTATGGTCATCTGTCATGATCATGACCTAATCTTGGTCACTTCCTGTCTGTGGAAAAAGGTGACCTTTTGATCTGGAGAGCAAAGGCACAATGGCAGACAAGTTTTGTGACCCAGATAAATTCATTAGTATGGTGGAAGAGAGCCCTGAACTGTATGACAGCAGGCATTTTCAATACTAGAACAATAGGAAGAAGGCTGATCAGTGGAGTTCGATAGCAAGAAGGTGTTCCCAGGATATGAGGCTATGTCCTCTACTGATAAGGAGAGCTGTAGTGAGTACTTCAATGTGAATGGCATGGTTGTTAACCACTTGGCTGCTAAGGACGCGCTCAGCGCGTCCAGCCAAGTGGTTCTCCTGTGCTACGGACGCGCTCAGCGCGTCCGAGCACAGGAGGCAGCAATCCGCCGGATTCCGGCGGATTGCTGCGCCCCCCCGGTGCGGGCTGACATCTTGGATGTCAGCCCAGCACTCGGGAGCCCGGCGGGGACATTAGGTGTAATCGCGGCGACGCGATGACACCTAATTCAGGCGCCCCCCCCGCATGTGCGGAGGAGGCGCCTGAAAGGGAGAGGGGGGAGGTCCTTCGGACCTCTCTCCCTCCCGATCGCCAGGGAGCAGGGGGTTAAAACAGACACCGCTTGGACGGGCACAGCCTGCCCTTCCAAACGGTGGCTGTCATTAACCCCTGGGGTGCCGGATCACGAATCGGCACTGAAAAGCGCCGGTTCGTGATCCTTTCCCGGAGCTGGCCGACATCTTGGATGTCGGCCAAGCCTCCGGGAACTCCCCCTGAGGACTGGCGTCATCGTGCATAGCACGATGACGCCAGTCCTAGAGTTAACCCCTAGCTGCCACCAACGGTGGAGATAGGGGGTTCCAATGAACTCCCTATCTCCCGATCCGTGGCAGCTAGGGGTTAAAGTTTGGTACTGTTGGATCGGCCAGAGCATGGCCGTTCCAACGATACCAAACACTACTGTGAAACATTTTGTAAAAAAAAATACAAAAAATAAAAATAAAAAAAAATGTAAAAAAAATTATAAAAAAAAATAAAAAATGTTTTTTTCTTTTTTTGGTTTGTTAATGCAGCAATATTGTTCCCATTTCAATTATAATGTGAACAATGATGCTGCACTAACGATTTTTGTATGCGGTGCGTTTGTTAAAAATCGTGTAATTTTCCCCAAAAAAAATGTAACGAGACCCCATCTCTAATTTTTTTAACAAGCGCACCCCATACAAAATATAACCGCAATTGCTCGCATGTTAAAATGTGAAAAAAAAACACTTTACACGTTGTAAATTATTGAAAATTCATATTTTATTGCATTTTTTTGTTATAATATACAGACAGGTTATGACGTATACATATAATAATGACATATTATTAATCTGCCGAGTCTGATGGAAAGAACGATATATAATATGTCTGGGTCATATACTAAAATAAGCCTTCAAAACGCATTTAAACATGATGAGCAAAACCAGTAAAAATGACCTCAGCACAGGGGCGGGAAAAGCCTCAGCAGCGAAAGGGTTAATATACTAGTAGTTCCTCAAATGCAGTATTCCATCCACTCCCCTTCCCCCACCATTCCTCCTTATAAATACGCATCAAAAACGCATCTAAAAGACTAGCGTACATGTGTAGAAACCTGAGCAGATCTGCTCTGCATTTGGTGTGAACAAGGCCTTACACATACAAACGCTAACGTTAGCTTAGACCAGGTAATAGTGCCCAGAGGTGGCTCTATAATTAGGCAAAATAGGCAGTAGCCTAAGGCCACAATCAAACAGGGTCTCACATGATGGAATGTCAGTGTGCACATGGCATGTAACGCAAATGTATTCCTAAATTAACATACTCCCATCCACAGAGAGGACTTGGGTTGGTTTTAAAATGTGTTTGGTTAATTTACCTATTTTTTTGTATATCAAAAGGTGCTTCACATTAAAGCTTTGTTTAAGGCCTCATTAACACTAGGGCCTCCTCCCTCTGATAATGCATGTTTATTTAATATATTAAGTGAATGTAATGTAGCTGTCTTCTTCAGAGATATAAGTGTGTGTTCAGATTGAAATACACAAAGCTACAAAGGAAGACATAACAGAAAAAAATAAAACTTACGTATGAAGTAGACATTTCCTCGTCTGCCCTCAGTGGTATACATTAAAATATCATTGCAGGGAACACAGACTAAAATATGCTAATAGCAGTCCAGTACACATATCATCAGTCCGATATGATTCTCATAATTATCAGCTTATTTACAGTAATACAGGTGACAGGAGTGAGCTCTCTCAAAGAATGTTGTTTCTTCTCGGAGAATCTGGCATGCAGATGTATGCAGATACTTTGTATTTCATTGCAAAACAAAAAAAATCATGCGTTTTGGTCTGTGAGATTGTATCTACTGGTTCATCTCTGGCCACAGTCAAGTCCTGTTTTGGGGACAAAAGGCATAAATGTTGTAACATGCATCCTAATTGTTGTATTTAATATTCGTTTTGCATCATTCCACAGCCAACCCAAGGGACTCTGCCACTCTAAGCAAACAAGGTTTGTGGCTGTTCGCCTTTCCCCATGTTCTCCTTGTTTTAACGTAACGTTTATTATTTTCTCATTATAGTGATAACAACCACTAATGATCTACATTTAATTTAAACACATTTAACGTTTTATGTTTCTGCTTCACTTGTGCCCCCTATTATGCGCCCGCTCTGCCCAACAAATGAAGCAGAACAGTCAGTCCACTCCCGGCCGTATTGACATAAACTCCTAATACGTCAGTGAATGGAGGAAATGAGCCTCCACCAGTTACAGTTACAAGTACTTATACAGCGCCAAGAGGTTCCATAGCGCTTTACACTGGGGAAGCACTAACAGGAGACATAATAAATAATAAAATGTAAGGCGCCGATGGCCCTGCCCGTAGGATAGTTGTCCTGCTAGTATAGCAATTTATACAAGTGCTCAGCCAGACATCCCATGAGCTTTTACAATCTAAGGGACTGAGGTAAATGAAACTAAAGGGAGCAGGGGGAGTGGGGAGATAATTACCAGGAATTCAACCTTTATGGTCTAGGTTTGCCTACAGACAGGCTGGACCGGGTTCAGGATTTTCTTAATAAATTATCAAACTCTATTTAGACTTATTTTCACATTTTCTTAAGTACACTTGTAGTTTTATGGTTAGGGGATGTGCATTTAATTATTCAAGTTCATGTAACAGCTGCTCTGCAGTCACCATAGAAAAGCAGATATAAATTATTATTGCAGGTTAGGTTATCAATTGTTCTGCAAGAGACATCTGTTCGTAACCTGTATGTTTTGTTTTTTTATGATGAAAACCTGACTCAACCTTCGACATCTTGTTATATGGTGCACTTTAACATGTTAATATGCTTGTTTGAGCAGGGCCATCACCGGGTACGGCTCCTGTATGTCTACCTTGTCCTTTTCGCCTTACCTGTCTTTTCATCTGTTGTATAACTCAGTGAAATCAGGTTTTACTTTATATAGAATAATAACACAGAGAGGTTTGTTAAATTGGCTAAATTATACTCACAAATATTTGTTTACATGTTATTTAGCAGTTATTTATTGCATACAGTTGCACGAAAAAGTATGTGAACCCTTTGGGATACGTGGAGTTTTGCATGAATTGGTCATAAAATGTGCTCTGATCTTCATCTAAGTCACAACAATTTGAAAAACACAGTCTGCTTAAAATAATACAACACAAACATTATATGTTGTCATGTTTTTATTGAACAGAACATGTAAACATTCACAGTGCAGGGTGGAAAAAGTATGTGAACCTTTGGACTTATTAACTGGTTGACCCTCCTTTGGCAGCAATAACCTCAACCAAACGTTTCCTGTAGTTGCAGATCAGACCTGCACAACGATCTGGAGTAATTTTGGACCACTCCTCTTCACAAAACTGTTTCAGTGTAGCAATATTCTTGGGATGTCTGGTGTGAATCGCTCTCTTAAGGTCATGCCACAGCATTTCAATCGGGGGGAGGTCAGGACTCTGACTGGGCCACCCCAGAAGGTGTATTTTGTTTTGTTGAAGCCATTCTTTTGTTGAATTACTTGTCCTGTTGCATCACCCATCCTCTGCAGAGCTTCAGTTGGCGGACAGATGGTCTTACGTTTTTCTGCAAAATGTCTTGATAAACTCTGGAATTCATTTTTCCATTAATGACAACAATCCGTCCAGGCCCTGAGGCAGCAAAGCAGCCCCAAACCATGATGCTCCCTCCGCCATGTTTTACAGTGGGGATGAGGTTTTGATGTTGGTGTGCTGTGCCTTTTTTTCTCCACACATAGTGTTGTGTGTTTTTTCCAAACAACTCAATTTTGGTTTCATCTGTCCACAGAATATTTTGCCAGTAGTGCTGTGGAACATCCAGGTGCTCTTTTGCAAACTTCAAACGTGCTGCAATATTCTTTTTGGACAGCAATGGCTTTCTCTGTGGTGTCCTGCCATGTACTCCATTCTTGTTTAATGTTTTCCATATTGTAGATGTCTCAACAAAAATGTTAGCATGTGCCAGAGATTTCTGTAAGTCTTTAGCTGACACTCTAGGATTCTTCTTTACCTCATTAAGCATTCTGCGCTGTGCTCTTGCAGTCATCTTTACAGGACGACCACGCCTAGGGAGAATAGCAACAGTGCTGAACTTTATCCATTTGTAGACAGTCTGTCTTACTGTGGACACATGAACATCAATGCTTTTGGAGATACTTTTGTAACCCTTTCCAGCTTCATGCAAGTCAACAATTCTTGATCATAGGTCTTCTGAGAGCTCTTTTCTGCGAGGCATGGTTCACATCAGGCAGTGCTTCTTGAAACCAGTAAACCCAAAACTGGTGTGTGTTTTTTAAGGGCTGGACAGCTTTCAGCAACACATCCAAAAATATCACACTGATTGGACTCAAGGTTGGCTCACTCCTGGCTCCAATTAGCTCTTGGAGAAGTCATTAGGCTAGGCGTTCACATACTTTTTCCACCCTGCACTGCGAATGTTTACATGTTATGTTCAATGAACACATGAAAACATATAATGTTTGTGTTGTATTATTTTAAGCAGACTGTGTTTTTCAAATTGTTGTGACTTAGATGAAGATCAGAGCACATTTTATGACCAATTCATGCAAAACTCCACGTAATCCCAAAGGGTTCACATACTTTTTCTTGCAACTGTATCACAGACAGTTCTTTAATTTCTTGTTTATTTTAGAGTGCATCAGGTAATCCATGAATAAAAACATCGAAATCTATTTAAAATCTTTTCAATGAGACTGAACTATCAAAAGAATAGAAAATAATTTTGTATTATTTGCTTTTATGCAAACCCGAGATGCTGATATTCAGACGAATCAGTCAATTATGATTGGAAAAGAACATTTGTGCTTTCAAATTAATAGATTATCAGGGTCAATCAAAAAGGGGAAACTCTGGAGAACATTTGGAGTAGGGAAAATTCTAGGTCAAAAGCCGATTTGGAAAGTGAGATAAATGGGAGAATTTTTCTAGTTTGGCTATTTTGACCTACAGGGTTAATCAGAGAAAGGTGAAACTCAGGAGAGCTGTCAGGAGAAAAGAACAATCTAGACCAAATAGCCGATTTGGAAAAGGAGATAAATGGTAGGCTTGTGCACCGATTTTTTTTTCGGTTCGATTCTTCGGATTTTCAAACTTTTCGATTCGGCTCGTTTCTACCGATTTCTGTTTCGATTCGGTTCGGCTCGATTCGTTTTTCGTGTACATTTTTTTTCGGAATATCGACCATTTTTCGTATTTTCGTGTCACTTAGCTCGTTTTTTGTATCGACTTTTCGTGATTTCGGAAATTTTCGTTTTTTCGGAACGTCTGTTCTCCTTGTTTCAAAGCAATAAATTTCGATTTGACACATTTCAAGTCCATTCGAAAATTCCGAAAATATTTCGTTTCGGCTCGGAAAACTTTTCGGATCTGCTGTTTTCAGATCTAAAAATTTTCGGAAAATCGCCCGCATCCGAAAACACGAATCGGGAAATTTCGTGAAAATTCCGAAATTCCGAAACCCGAAACGCACATCCCTAATAAATGGGGGAATTTTTCTGGTTTGGCTATTTTGACCTAGAATTCACCTTTCTCTGAATAACCCTGTATATTTAAAATTTTTAGGTTATATCGCACATGAAATGAGAATGTTAAACACATATGTTTTGTGATCTGGTTAAGTGAGTGTTTTACATTATTAACAGAAAATGCAATAGACGGAGAGCTGAACACAACGTATAAACTAAACAATAAAGGAATGGGTTCCTCGTGACTCCATGGGACGCCGACCTGCTGAATATTACATAGAAAGGAGAGAGATGACGGTGTTTGAAGATTTTCAATTAGAACAGCTGATTATACATGAATACACTCTCCTAATTAAATAAATTCTTCAAATTGAGAATGGTGTGACTGGCTTCTCTCTCCTTTTTATTACATTACTAGTAGGCCTGGATTAACATGTTGACTATTGAAAGCGCCCCAAAAACAGGCTCAGGGAAAAATGTGTTAGGACAGGTGAGGCAACAGGAAGTGAGAGGGATGGGGCGGGACAAGGGCTCTCTGGGATTGAGAGGGATGGGGCGGGACAAGGGCTCTCTGGGATTGAGAGGGATGGGTGGGACAAGGGCTCTCTGGGATTGAGAGGCATGGGGCAGGACAAGGGCTCTCTGGGATTGAGAGGGATGGGGCTGGACAAGGGCTCTCTGGGATTGAGAGGGATGGGGCAGGACAAAGGCTCTCTGGGTTTGAGAGGGATGGAGCAGAGACACTTCATAATCTTTTGCTCCAGCTTCACAAAGCCCATAATCCAGCATTGATCACTATTCATTCTTCTGAGGTAGCAATGTCTTTTCTCACTTTATACTGTAAAATTCTCTGAGTTTTATAAGGGTAGTGTAACATTTAATTTAGTATGGAACGTATGGCTAGCAGCAGTGTCGGCTCATCCATAGGTGCAGTTGGAGCAGCTCCCACCAAATAATTGCTGGAAATAATTCTGATGATAAATATGGTAAACACTGTTAACATTTTTTCTGAAGGGAATGAATTCTCTTGCAAATTTTTGCTCAAAACGCTACTAAAAATGCACCTTTGAACAGGGGCGGACTGGGGCCAAATTGTGTCCGGCGAAGGACATAACCTACTGTGATCCTCAGGAGGAGGGCCTGTGTATATGGTATACATGGACAGGGTTTACAAAGGTTTAGACAAGTCAGGGACTGAGTGGTATCTTGTGAGAATCTTGTCACCTTCTGGCCCTTTTTTAAATTTTTAAATAAAAAATGTCACCTTTTTAAAAAAAATTTGTTTAAATTTGTTCACATTAAAAAACAATCGCTTTTCACCAACAAACTCTGCGTTCTCACATCAGTTTCTCTATGCAAGTTAATTTTAGGATTAGGGGTACCTCTAAGGTCATGGTTAACCCTTACAAACAGATTCCGCTCAATTGTACCGGCTGGGACATCACTGCTCTATAACCGTGGAGAGAGACTGTGGACACACAGACTCGATCCCGGCAAGAGCACCTCTCCAGTAAGTGTCCTTGGGCAAGACGCCTAACGGTACACACTCGCCACCCAGGACACACTTGAAAACGAGAAAAATCTCAATGTATCCTTCCTGGTAAAATCCTTTCTCAAAAAAAAAATTTCTTCCCTACAATCCTTTTATGTCCGCTTGAGATTATGCTCATTATATTTCTGACGCAAGAGCATCGAGTATCACATGTAAAATTGAGCAGAAGCGCAAACCCTATTGCCAAACTATTTTGTTGCCACTTGAACTCATACTGTGTGCCTGATTTTTGCCACGTCGTACAGCATGTTCATTATGATTATTATTTTTGCAGGAGTTTTGTAAAAGAAAAAACAAAACAAAATTAGTTTTCCAATAGAATTATGATGTATTTCTTTTAGACGCTCCGCCGCTTTCAAACGCACGTGTGGTTTATTGCAACAGTGATAATTAGAAAGTAAATCTGAAAATAGGATCCAGGGCAAGCAATGTTAATTATAGGTGTAAGGGTAAGAACCACACCATGGCATTTTTTTAAGATGTTTGGAAGCAATGAGCAACTGTTCTTTTTTGTAACTAAAAATGTGACCTCACATGAAAATGTTTCAACAGAAGCGTCTGAGACCATGATGGTATTAGTAAAACCCCATGGACCTAGGGCTAAATTACAATCTTCCCGCTAAAACGGGGGTGCTAGGTAGAAAAAACTACGCCCGCAGTTTCCTCTCTAGCGCCCCCCATTTTAACAGGAGATTACAATGCAGGCACTTAAAAAGCTGCCTGCATTGTTACTGGGTGCTAGCCCCGGGATGCGTGCGGCGGCGCTAAGTGCCGCCGCCAGTGGCGTAACTAGAAACCTGAGGGCCCCGGTGCAAGAATCCATGAAGGGCCCCCCCAACCCCCCCCAAAAAAAGATCTATATTTTTACTTTTTTTTTCCTGCAATATAAAAAAGATAGTATTGCCCCCAGCTGACACGGATATATACTGTATATTGCCCCCAGCTCACATGGATATATATATTGCCCCAGCTCACATGGACATATATATTGCCCCCAGCTCACATGGACATATATTGCCCCCAGGCCACACATGGATATTTTTGCCCCCAGCTCCTGTATAAATTTGCCCCCAGCTCCTGTATAAATTTGCCCCCAGCTCCTGTATATATTTTCCCCCAGCTCCTGTATATATTTGCCCCAGCTCATGGATATATTTGCCCCCAGCTCATGGATACTGCCCCAGCACATGGATAATGCCCCAGCTCATGGATATACTGCCCCAGCTCATGGATATGCCCCAGCTCATGGATATACTGCCCCAGCTCATTGATATACTGCCCCAACTCATGGATATATTGCCCCAGCTCATGGATATACTGCCCCCAGGTCATGGATATACTGCCCCCAGCTCATGGATATACTGCCCCAGCTCATGGATATGCCCCAGCTCATGGATATACTGCCCCAGCTCATGGATATACTGCCCCAACTCATGGATTTATTGCCCCAGCTCATGGATATACTGCCCCAGCACATGGATATACTGCCCCCTGCTCATGGATGTACTGCCCCAGCTCATGTATATATTGCCCCAGCTCATGGATATACTGCCCCAGCTCATGGATATACTGCCCCCAGCTCATGGATATATTGCCCCAGCTCATGGATATACTGCCCCAGCTCATGGATATACTGCCCCCAGCTCATGGATATACTGCCCCAGCTCATGGATATACTGCCCCAGCTCATGGATATACTGCCCCAGCACATGGATATACTGCCCCCTGCTCATGGATGTACTGCCCCAGCTCATGGATATATTGCCCCAGCTCATGGATATACTGCCCCCTGCTCATGGATATACTGCCCCAGCTCATGGATATATTGCCCCAGCTCATGGATATACTGCCCCAGCTCATGGATATACTGCCCCCAGCTCATGGATATACTGCCCCAGCTCATGGATATACTGCCCCAGCTCATGGATATACTGCCCCAGCACATGGATATACTGCCCCAGCTCATGGATATACTGCCCCAGCTAATGGATAGATTTGCCCCAGCTCTTATGGGTATATAGGGGGCCCCCAGCTCACCTCAGGCTCCTCTGCTGCCGCCGTTCCTCTCCGTGGTGAGCGGCCGCTGAAAGCATGCAGCCTGGCCGCTCACCGGAAACCACCTGACCAGCGCAGCCGAGTTCTCGCAAGATCTCGTGCGCTGGTCAGCTAGTTCCCATTCCACTCGAGCAGCCAAGCTGCAAGCCAGCGGGCCGCTCGCAGGGAGGGGAACAGCCTGCGGCGCTGCTCCCAGATTCCGGCGCTTTTTGCCGGAATCTGGCGGCGGCGCTGGGCCCCCCTCCAGTGGCGGAATGCCAGGGCCCGGTCGCAACTGCGACTGCTACGACCCTGGTACTTCCGCCACTGGCCGCCGCGTGCATCCTCTCAGTAGAGTCCACAGGACTCCATTGAGTTTCCCCCTACCGGTCACATGACCTGCCTGATCTCGCCTCGCGAGATCCAGCAGGTCGGCGTAGTGATCTGCAGGGAGAGACTGGGGGACTTTTTCCCACAGTCTCTCCCTCTTTTCCTGGCGACAGAGGAGGCGGACGGAGCCGCGGTCCTCGACGCGGGATACTAGATGAGTATCTGATTTTTTGGGGGGGGATTTCTGCTGGTGCTAACAGATTCTGCACCAGCGGAATCCATTAGTACCAGGTCCAGGCTGTGGTTAACATTTTGTTAACCGCAGCCGGACGTTAATCAGCGCTAGGACTTTGTAATCCTAACGCTGATTAACACTTTGCGCTCCCCATGTTAAGTATAGGGAGTGCAAAGTGCAGTAACCTCGCACTGAAAAGCACCAGGTACCAAACGCAAATGGGTTACTTAACCCGTTACTGTTTGGATGGTAATGTGCGGTGGCTACCAAGGCTAACGTTAACGCTCACTCAGGTGAGCGCAAACGTTAGCACCAAGATAGTAATGTGGCCCCTAGTGTGGTAATTATACACACCCATGGACTATGCCTATTGCTCCCATCCAAATACAGAGGTTACCTTAGTGTGTACATTCAATATATATTATCATGGTCCTCTTTTGGATTTGACTGGTGAGAAGGACATATACCTCTCATATGCATCTCTTATAAACCCAGTTTTCTCTGCCATCTTGTACCTTCTGGGGCTTCCCCCTATTCTAAATCCAAGGCATGTATGTGTTAGAGTGTTTGTATAGAGTTATGTAGCTAGTGATGGCAAACCTTGGCACCCATACAAGTTTATTCAGCGAGAGGTGAAAACCAGGAGAATGACTGGAGAAGTGAAAATTCTAGGTCAAAATAGCTGATTTGGAAACTGAGATTTTTTTTCTGGTTTGGCTATTGACCTAGAATTTTCACTTCTCCAGTCATTCTCCTGGTTTTCACCTCTCTCTGAATAACCCTGATAATATTTCGGAACTACATGCCTCATGTCCAACTACATGTAGATGCTGGTTCCTGTCCTATGCTGCTGCTGACATTGCTCCTCTCTGTTGGCTGTAGACTGGCAGCTTGACAATGGAAGACTCATTGTGTTCTGTGTCCAACTTCTATATGATGTTTCATAGTTCTGTCTACCAGTGCCTGGTCTTTCCATGCAGTGTGACTTCCTTCTGGACTCCATGCTTCATAAATTCATATCCATTTTCCCCCACTTGCTGCAACTTCCTTCCATTAAGTAGTGTCTGGCATTTCAAAGTCCTTTTGCCCAGTGGCGTAGCGTGGGGGGGGGCAGGGGGGGCCGTGGCCCCGGGCGCAGTTTTCTTAGGGGCGCATAATTTCAAAAGAAATTTGCGCCCCTAAAACTTGTGGCCCGGACTGACCCGCCGGGCCCTCGGGTGCCGCCCAAGGGCCCGCGGGTTGAGGGGACCCAGATGCCGGGCAGCAGGAGTGCCTGCCCGGTCCTAAACAGTGAGTCCGTCCTGTTGAAGGGGAGGCGGCTGCGTGCAGGCGCAGGTCACGTGGTCCGTCTAATCAGGTGGTACTGAGTCTCTGTACCACCTGACTGGCCGGACCGCGTGGCCTGCGCACGCACACAGCCGCCTCCCCTTCAACAGGACGGACTCGCACGCTGCTCAGGACTGGGCAGGCACTCCCGCTGCCCGGCATCTGGGCCCCCTCAACCCCTGCTGGATCCGGAGCTGGGGCAATATCCAGGTGAGCGCTGGGGCAAATCCATGAGCTGGGGCATATCCATGTGCTGGGGCAAATCCATGTGCTGGGGCAAATCCATGTGCTGGGGCATATCCATGTGCTGGGGCAAATCCATGTGCTAGGGCATATCCATGTGCTGGGGCATATCCATGAGCTGGGGCAAATCCATGTGCTGGGGCAAATCCATGAGCTGGGGCAAATCCATGTGCTGGGGCATATCCATGAGCTGGGGAAAATCCATGAGCTGGGGCAATATTCATGTGAGAGCTGGAGCAATATTCATGTGAGAGCTGGGGCAATATCGATAACGTGTCCACAGGTTGGGGGGGCGCACAATTCTTGGCTGGCCCCGGGCGCTGACAACCCACGCTACGCCACTGCTTGTGCCCAAACATTTACTAATTCAACATCAAAGCCACCATTGCCAATATGTCCAGTATGAAGAGCAAACCAACTTTGGACTCTTGCCCAAGCTATTCACCTATAGTAGTGGTGTCCACCTTCTGAAGAAACAAAGAAAAGACCGCAGAAAGTATTACCAAATGCTTTCCTGGCCATTAACACCATTAACACAACTACGAGACTTCTCATGAAGCACGGTGCAAATGTATGCCAGTCCAACATGTTCATGACGTCAAACTTCTGCTTTTTGCGCCTCTGATAGGCCCTGTCATCACCCAGCCCCATCTGTTCTGGGGATCATACTTGAAATAAGTCACGTATAAAGAGGTTGTTAGTGAATGTGCCAGATCAGTCCTCCTCATTATTGTGCCACAGAGGGTCCAAAGATAACAGACTAAAGATATGTCATGGGGGCATGAGCCGAAGGGGAGCCCCTATTCGGGGTTGATAGTCCAAATGGCAGGAGTGTTGCTAGCTACCTAACAAACCGACTTTTGAAGTGCACCACACAGCTGCACAAAGAAAAATGGAAAAAGCAATAAGGAATAACCAAAATTAAACAGACAAGGGAAACAGGGAACCAAAAATACATAGAACAAAATATACAAAGGGAAAATAACAGAAAGAGACTATCTTATATTGGATGTAGGCCAGTTCTATGGACCAGGTGGTCAAGAACCTGGGAGGTTACAGGGAAATCCTGGAGCAGGAGGTGGAGAGGAGTGGATCAGACAGGAGTAAGAGCCGGCCCGGATAGGCTCACCCAATTGCTCATGGCTAGAAACATGTGGAAACGTGACAATATACCATCCTTTGCATTGCAAGGCATTGATTTCACATCAGCATGAACTAAATTGGACAAAATGTAATGTGAAGTTAAAGCGTAGTGATATGTTTTGTTTACGAATTTTGGGGTTGCTTAGCTGAGTCTCCCATATTATTCCACATCACAGATTCCAGAACAATGCTGATTCGTAGCCATAATCATATACTATAACCTGAAGGGCCACTGCTTGGTTTTGGGGAGGACAAAGGGTCTGTATAGCATTGAGCTATGCCATACGATTGTTGAAATCATCAGCTGAGTTTGATCTTTGTGGAAGATCTGCTTGATGAGGTGAGCGTCATTAGTAGTGATGACCTTTTGAGATCATCAGGAGAACTTGAAATCCTGGTCTGTCCTGTTTTTTAGAACGGGTTATAACTCCACACGCACAGCTGACACAATCTGCCTTTGGAAATTAAAATAGAACAAAGGAATTTTGGAATGTGTGCTAATGTTCATATTTACATATGTGGAAGACTTAATTCGTGGGATGGGTCCTGGCCTATCTCTATCAGGGTTAATTAAAGAGATCCAAATGGCTGCCGAAAGGGAACTGAATGCTGAAAATCAGCATTCGGTTACCTTTCTTGGCCATTCGGCTATTCAGAGAGCAGGCAATTCTCCAAATCCTGGCGAATTGCCTGCACATACGGTGCCTGTTCGGTGCCTGTTCGTTGCCTGTTCGAGGGCAGTGAAATCCCCATAGAGAAGCAATGCTTCGTCTATTCAGAGAGCAAAACCCAGCAGTGAAAGGTTGCCGAAATGCCCTGCCATTTGGTGGTTTCATGCAGCAGATTTATTCAGGCGAATCCCATAGGCTTCAATGTTAAAAATATTCCTGTTTTAATTCAATATCTAATAAACCGTTCATTATAATATTCTGCAGTAAAGAGTCTCTTTATTTATAGATTTTTTAGGATATTTTAAGCATTTTTAGGGATTTTTTTTAACTTTACTTATTTTTTCTGTAATGCCCTTTTTATTATCATTCATAGGACCTCATATGTAAATTTCAGACATTTTTGCTCAGTAGTTTCTTTGCAAACAGTGTTACACTTTTCAAATATTCAAGTGAACTGTTTTTTTAATTTATTCACTTCACTCGTCTGCGGTGTCAGGTTTTTCTAGTGGGTGCGCTGCGTGTGATCGGCTCCTGCTTGGGTTTTTCCGGCGTTTTCGGCGGGGTTAATCCAGATGTTTTTGCGGGTTTTCGGTGTGCGTTCGCCGGGTTTTGCGGGGAGTTTTCGGTGGGTTTGCGGTGACTTTTTCCTGCAAGACTTTTTCCTGTTTGCTGAATACACCAAAGGGTCACCGAAATGGGATCGCCAAATCAAACCGAATTGAAGAGAACGAAAAGTCACGAACGTGCGTTGACTTTTCGATTCTCTTTGAAAAACCCTGTATGGCCAGCCACCTGCATCGGGAGCTGTCAGGGGACATACCAGCTGACCCCTCTCACCCTCCCTTTACTTTATAATCTTCTTGTAACTACAGTCAGGTCCAGAAATATTGGGACATCGACACAATTCTAACATCTTTGGCTCTATACACCACCACAATGGAATTGGAATGAAACAAACACAATGTGCTTTAACTGCAGACTGTCAGCTTTAATTTGAGGGTATGTACATCCAACTCAGGTGAACGGTGTAGGACTTACAGCAGTTCGCAGCAGCTGCACCACTTCTTGTGCACAAGAATGCCATTCCTCTAGCAAACAATGAGAAATTGTCATTCCCATGCCTTCACAATATACTTAAGTCCAGGAAAATCCCTTAACCCCTTCACTACCAATATCGCGATATCTCGGGTTTCAAATTCACCATCTGGTGCCCCGGTATCGAGATATCTCGATGTGCTGTTCTGCAGCCTAAAAGAAAATGAAATTCATTAGCTTTTGGGCTGCAGAAGGTGCCACCAAAGTTTTAGCCCTGTGGGCATAATGCCCAAAGAGCTAAAACTGTAAAATCAGCTGCTGAAAGCGCAGAAATATCGTGCTTTCATAAACTGTCAGCAGCCGATGCAGGGAGAAATAGAAGAAAGCAGATCTGTTGTATAACCTCTGTAACTTAATTTGGCAGTAGATGGTGCCATCTACTGGCCGAATCGATTATTTACAGTATTAGATATATATTACTGTATAATTTATTAAAAATGAGTTTTAAAAAAAAAATCACTGGTTTCTGACAATGTTTTTTTGGAAAATCACCTGGTAGTGAAGGGGTTAAATATAGATAGTTTTATAAAATTGTGTCTATATAGAAAGGTATTGCAGCTTCCCAGTATATCAGCCAAATGGTAACTATTTTCTTCCTGCTAAAATAATGAAGGACTTGACCCCTGGGTATACAGTGATACACATGGACTGCTGAAGATTCATTTAAAGGGCCAGTATCACCTAAAAATGAAATGTCTTTATTTTGTTTCTTTTATGTTTAGATAAGAACATATTTTACCAGGAAATAGTGTGAGGAATTTTTACCCTGTATTAAGGGCTTATACCAAAAAACCTGCGACCTTACAAGGTTATCAAAAAAATCTTTAATTAAACATAACACAAACATATAAGCACCCAAAAACAATAGGAATACGAGCATGAAGGCATACTGCACTCTAGGGGTAAGGTAACTCTGGATTACAAAAGCCAATGTACTGTATTTTAAAAAGTCCCAGCATATCCGTGAAATGCAGAGAGGTCTGAAATATAACGACATGGCCAATCCTAAAAAATGCTATATATATCGGCCTATAGTATCAGGAATACTTTATCATATAATACAAGGGTAGCTGTTAAATCAAAGTAACAGCATAGGATATCATTCAATTGTTGCAATAATTTATCACTACGTAAAAAATCACGCACGAAAATGCGGGTCGTCTGACCGTTTTCGCGCATTCCGTGAAAAAATACGTCAATGCGTTTGGGCGCACTTTTTGACGGTCGCTGCGAATAATGCGTTCGTTTGACCCTAGCCTGAGATTTACCCTCCACATAAATATATTCAATTTCACAGATTATTCCAAACTTCCTTGGTGAGACAAAACCTTATACAGCCTCTCAGATGCCACACCAGAGCCAAATCCAACCTTAATGCTGTGGTCACCAGCTGTGGAACACAAAGTACGGTAAACTCGCGCTGAAAAGCAAAAGATCCGAATCGCTAATGTTTGGTTTTTTTAACCGTTAGCGTTCGGATTGTAATATGGTCGGCCCGCGCTAGGGAAACCAAAGCTAACGTTAACGCTCACACAGGTGAAACTTACCGTGCGTAAATCAACGCTGGTATTACAATCCTCGTGCATTTTTTCATCCGTCAAAAAATAACGCGCGTAAAAAGGATGCGTAATAACGTTGCGCGCAGAAATCAGTGTGCGGACTATTTTTTCACGCAATTCAGCCAATCAGAATTCTGAACCTTAATTGTCTCACGTTAAGTTTTTGCGCCTGTCAAAGTCAATCTGCGCATATATGCTGTATAAAAAAAAACATGCACAACTTCTCAATTTTATTGTTTGGGTATGAGTAGAATGTGTAACTATACTTTGCTGTATTTTTTTTTTTGGCTGGTGTATTTGGGTTCGGCCAGGTCTGTCAGATTTGCCTTTAACACCAGCTTTTAAAAGACGTTAAAATTATGCACGCAAATGCTGTGCGTTAAATTTTGCGCCTAGAATGTAATACCATCCGCGTACCAGCGCACAAACGCATTTGAGCTCACAATGTTAAGTATAGGACGCGCGCAGTACATTACTCTCGTGCAGGGTTCGCGCAGGTTCACCCGCGGTAGACATTAACGCACATTTTTTGTGCGGACATTGTAATACGACGTTCTGCGCTAAGGGTTTTGCCCCTCGCGTTAATGCGTTAACGTTTGCGTGAAGAATGTAATAGGGCCCTCTGTTTTTATGGTAATATATGAGTGAATGAGGCATTCTAGGATAAGAGTGCGAAGATTACAATGAAGGGCGAAATATGGAGCAAAGTGATAGGGGTAGGTGAATGGGGAAAAGAAACCATTTGGCCTTTGAAATTGGCCTTGGAGACATGGGATGGGTGATAAACTGTGTTTTGCCTAAGGTGAAATAATTCCATGCACTTTGCCTTAGCCCAGGAGTCATCAGGGCAACACAAAGACTCTGTTAATGCATTGTATCCACCTGGTGATTGTTATACAGTAACATAATGAACACGTGTAGTAAAATAATGTGGAATATAGACACACAGAGCATGATGGCACCTTCCCTGGTAAAGTCTGTGTAAAAAAAACATGTTTTCAGGTGATAGGTTGCTGCCCTCCGGTGGCCATAATGTATATTACAGCTTGAGTAGAAAGTGAGGATGCAAAGAAAATAGATGTCACATTGCTGATTGGTTCACCTTGTACTTGAATTAATACTGTCAATGTGTAAAATAATCATTTATATACATTCAATTATAACCCCAGAACAAGAAGTAAATGTCAGGAATATAAGAGTTATTGCAAAATGAATGTTAATGCGTACTGTCTCACAGAGGTAATATAACTTTATGTTTCATTATGAATAAATGTGTCAGCTTTATTGATGTGACTGCTATGTGACTGATATTAACTCTTTCACTGCTGAGCCATTTTCTTCTCATGTGCTGAGCATTTTACTTATATTTTGCTCATCACGTTTAACCACTATTTAAAGTCTTGTTTTATTGCAGAACCCACACGAACCACTTACTGATTTTTCTTTCTTTTTTTTCCCATAGAATATCAGATACATTAAGTGCAAAATGCAGAAACGATCAGCGTGACAGGAACACAAAGACAAACAAAATAATAGAAAATAATAAAAAATAGAAATGCAAACAACATCGGCAAGTATCAAACATAATAGCATTGGGTATTAGGAATATTCAACAAAGGACAAAACTTACTGATTTTTCAATGGACTCCGCAGATTTGAAGTATATCTTTACTTTTTGTATATGTTGTGCCACCTTACATCAAAAAATATAAAAATTGCAAATTTTATTTTGAGTTTCAGTTATTTAAAGTGGTTAAAATTAATTTTCAACATTTTACAATCCAAACCTTTGTGGTTACATATTCTAGAGCAAGTGTGGATAACTACGGCCCTACAGATGTTTTGAAACTACATTTCCCGTGATGCTCAGCTGCTCATTAGGTTTGCAGAGCCTCAAGGGAAATATAGTTCCAAAACATTTGGAGGGCCGGGGTTGCTGACACCTGATTTATAGGAATATTTAATATTCCAATATGTCATTTCGCTGCCCTGTCCTGGGATACTTGTAATTAATAGAAAACCTGGTGTCATTTGTTTCTGATAGATATTTATAAAATGCTTTATCAGAAACAAATTACACCAGGATTTCTATTAATTACAAGTATTCCCGGACAGGGCAGCAAAATGACATATTGGAATATTAAATATTCCTATAAATCAGGGATCAACATCTGGAGGGCCGTAGTTGCCCACACCTGATCTATAGGGTATTTTTTTATTTAAAGTAATTAGCAAAGGAGAGCACGCTGCTGCCTTTTTCCATGAAAACAAACTATTTTAAGCAAAATGATAAAAAAAACACACTGTTGTGAATTTTGGCACGTTGCATTTAATGAATGAAATGAGTATGTAGAAAAGGAAGAGAACACAAAATTCCAAAACCAAAGACGGGTCAATACGCTTTTTTCTATATCATTTTTGGCTTTATATCACTAATAAAAAATGGCAATTATAAAACAAGGTTACTTTTTTTATGCAAAATGTATTTATTTATCAGTATATCTTTTGAGTTTTTTTCTGGGAAAAAAGAGAAAATATTAATATTTAAGAAATATTAACATAGCACTAACAGTCTTGAGAAAAGCAAAGTCCCCTGTGATTGGACTGAGTAATCCTAGATAGAGTTAGGAGCCTTTTTTACAACTTGGACAACCTCGATATAGTTCCAGGGTGGAATGAAAACCCATGGAGCCCCCAGGCATTAGGAGATCATGGGATCCCCTTGTATCTTTCCCATATACAAGCAACACTCACATGTGCATCCTTATGTTACAGAATTTATATTTTAAAACAAAGGAAAACACTCTTAGTACGGATTAGCTGCACGGAGGGGCTTGCAAGCAAACCTGGAAAGTCAACAGGCCTCCTGGAAACATACAGTAGGACGCCACATGGTGGCAGCTATCATTACGAATGAATATAGCAAAGGGCCCGTTCCTAATGGAGCAGGTGCGTATAGCTTGTCATTTGTCTCTCTTTCCTGTATTCCTGCCACATTATTTCTCCAACACGGTTATTTCTGTAAATCATTTAATCGTCCTGTAATCGTCAACAGTGTATCACAAAAATTATAACGCCTCTCGCAGTAATGACTGTGCAGTGTGTATAACAAATAATTATATATTATAAAAATAATGTCAATTATCAAAAAATATACATTTTGCCCTCTCTCTCCCGCCTACCCGTTTTGAAGGGAAGGGTTAAACTCATGGTGGTTCAGTGTGTACGCAGGCCCACTCATGTTTCGTGTCTCTGGTGCTCCAGTGAGACACAGCTGGGTCCCTTCCGCAGATGGACCATAATTTCTGGTGGTCCGGTAGGAGTGAAATGAGGTCTGTGGCTCTGTCAAGCAGAGACTGCATAACAGCAGTGCTCGGTGCAATGTGTATTTAAGGTGAGAGAGGGATTATATGGTCTGTATTCGACAGAGAAACCGACCGCATTATTCTCCCAACCTGACAATCAGGAATCGTAGCACATCATCTGAAGGGGTCTCGCTGCTGTCCCACCAGACCACCAGAGACTAAGGTATTACTGGCATACAACACATGAACAGATACAACATGAATTAATAAAATAACCTTTTATTGGAATTGCTTTGATTAACCTTGGATTTCTCTATAATGTCTATAAGGCATTTTCCTGTATTTGAGAGAAGGTGTGTCTGTATTTACAAAGCTTTAGCTGCTTGAGAAATACAAACACAGTCAATAAAGTATATATTTTCAGAAACTACACACTTGGCTGTATCAAATAAGAGGATACTGGGGTATCTACTGTAAAAAATAGAGAGCACACAATCTACAAGATTTCAGTTAATTCGCACTTATGTTCTTGTTTCCCGCATTAAAAACATGTGAGAATCTTTATAAAGGTGGTCATTTTTTATATTTATAGATAGCTCTGGCCCTCTAGAGGAAAAATAGACCCACATTTATTGGACTAAGTCAACCTAGATAGACATAGGAGCAATAATTTGCACCTTACACAACCTTAAATTATGGACTTTTTTTAAGTTTTCACTTCTGTTACTCATACATTGACCTTCTTTTTTGGTGTGAAATATTGGTCAGGTTTACAAACTGAATATATACAAAATAAGATCTGAGCAAATCTCAAAGTTACAAATATATATTTTAGGGCTACAACTAACGATTATTCTCATAATCGATTAGTTGGCCGATTATTATTTCGATTAATTGATTCATCGGATAAAAAGAAATAGAAAAACATTTGTTTACTTAAACTGAATTTTATGTAAAAAAATAACCACAACCCCCTCCCCTTTTTCATAAGCAGTTTGCGCATTGTACGTAACTTTTGTACGTACGTATGCAAATTGCATATCTTGCGTACTTTTCACACAAGGTATGCGAGTGCTTGGTCAGAGGGATGGGTTGATGCTGCGAGTGCTTGGTCAGAGGGATGGGTTGATGCTGCGAGTGCTTGGTCAGAGGGATGGGTTGATGCTGCGAGTGCTTGGTCAGAGGGATGGGTTGATGCTGCGAGTGCTTGGTCAGAGGGATGGGTTGGTGCTGTATGCGCAGCTTAAGCCCATGTTTGCTTTCTCAAATGACCGCGAATACAAGCACTTGGTCACAGATGAGGATGTCAGCATGAAATCGGGGTTAATAAGCTAAAGTGGTCAGGGTGCGTAGAGCGTCCCTTTTAAATAATTTTGTGAACAAACTGAGTGGGAGGAGGGACTGGAGGTGGAAGGGACTGACTTTGCTCAAGCGAATTGACCTGAGTGTGAGAGGGAGTGGGTTTGGACAAAAGACCAGATCTGAGTGTGGGAGGGGGTTTGGGGGAAGGGACCAGACCAAAGGGAGGAAATGGCAGTTCCTGACAAAAGAGGGTGTGGCAGGGAGGGTGAGGTGGTGGCACAGGACTCCAGCTTCAAGTAAGGATAAAACACAGGCATACAGCTCCTTCACCCAGTGGCAGTATCCTAAGGTTTGTGTTCTAGTTCTGCTACTGTTGTAAACGGAATAAAAACAAACTGGTTGTGTCTGACATAACCCTAGAACTAAATCATACCTAGTAAAGCCGCGGCACGTCTTCTCTAATCAGCTCCGAAGCAGAGGTTATTTACGTTTAACTCAGTCTGACTCTAAACAGTGTGTGCTGTACAAAGGACAATTAATCTACACCGATTAATTGATAATGGAAATAGTTGACAACTATTTTAATCATCGAGTAGTTGTCGATTAATCGATTAGTTGTTTCAGCCCTAATATATTTATGCATCAATAAAACCACAAAAAAGTATTTATTCAACCATCAATAAATCGCTAAATAGCCCATAATCGCAAAAATGGAGAAAAAGGTATAAATGGAACAACATCTTAATTACCTCACTGGTGGGTGCTGCTAAGGGATTTCCAACGTTTTGACCGCAAGGCGTTCCTCTTGGGGTATACACACATGTATTAAACATGGGTTTATATACACAAGTACCGGCAAGGTCATAATTGAAAAACCGGATGTTCTATAACTCCGAACTTCTGTAGCCAAAATTAATTGAGATTTGAGATTTTTCTCGTCTTCAAGTATGTCCTGGGTGGTGAGTATGTACCATTGGGTGTCTTGCCAAGGACACTTACTGGAGAGGTGCTCTTGCCAGAATTCAAACCTATGTCTCCACGGTTGTAGACCAGTGATATTACCTCTACACCACCCAGTCGGTACCCTTTTAATGATAATTTGTGGACGAGCCATACATTAAAATTGCCCCCGTGCCATACCCTAACACCTATAATAGTTATGTAAATTTACGGCTCTGTAAATAAATAATATATTAAATATCTGTAATGTATAGTCATAATATAGGGTATATATATTAAAATAATGCTATTTCCTACAGCTATTTATAACCAGACGTTTAGTTTCTGCGATTTCTGCAAAATGAACACTTGAAAAAAGCCTTCATTGTCCAACAGTCATCATGTGTTTCTTCCTGGCTTCGGCCATTCATTGTGGCTTCTATGATACGGCATGTGCACATTTGCTTGAACCCAATCACTATGTTGTCTTTTCTACTGACAAATGCATCCCTGGATGCTCTTTCTGTGTCATAACTAACATTTCATCTCTAGCTAAACCCTCGTTTGTATTCATGTCATGACCCGAGAGCGATATTTCTTGCCATAGTGTATTTCTGAAGAGTTCCTTCCTTTTGCATTTGGTGGACATCCTGTTGATGATCATTTCCAGTATTCGTCTCACCACACTATGTATTAGTTTTTCCGTTTTATATGTATTACACAAAATACTGGAAGGGCAATAACATATTTTCATGCTGGAAAATCACCTTTAGCAATAAAATGTGAGGAACCTACAGGGTCACAGCAGACGACATTCTCGTAAATAAATTAAAAGGGCACACCAATCACCCATGGTCATGATCGTGACAAAGGGATTTTGTTCCAAGCCATTAGGCCTAGAAACAAGCAGAAGCCAAGGTTGTTGGTTTTCCTCCCAGCAATACATCATGACCTTAAAAGATCATACGTATAAAGAATTGCAGGGAGGCCAAGAGGAAATTGAACTATCTTTGTTGATGGAATACTGTACTTTGTCTCGAGTCTAGTGGAGGGAATCCCACAAATCTTGGCCAACGTCAAAACAGTCGACCCGTTGCAGGATTTACAGTTTTATTGTACTTTTAAAAAAAAGGTTTGCATGTGGAGGACAATTGTTAATATGATTAAACTGAGCAAAATCAGATAAATTTCTAATTATTAATTATTACTAACTTATAGTAAATGACATCAGAAACCACTTTTGTAATTGTATTATTGTATTATTGTATTATTTATTTGCAAAGTATTTTACCAGGAAGGATACATTGAGATTTCTCTCGTTTTCAAGTATGTCCTGGGTTGTAAGGGCAGGGGCTGTGACCCCTGTATAATGTTGTGCGTATGGAACCCAATGGCAAGCCGTCGAAGAAGGAGACCAGGAGGTGTATATAAGCAACTGAATATTTACTGAGATGAAATAAAATATAAGTCCAGAACAAAAGACTAGTAGTCAAAGATATTCTTGGTTAGTACAACTCCAGAACGGAGGATTGCGAGTAAGGGTCTTCGGGTTTAGAAGTGATACATACAAAGTCCAGAACGGAGGGTTGTAGAATGAAGGTAACGTGGGCTGTGGCCTTTGAGACAAGCCTGGGTTGTGAATCTGGAGCTGGTACCGTGGTCATGGAACAAGCCTGGATATAGGATCTGGAGCTGGTAGCGTGGTTGTGGAGTAGGCCTGGATGCAGGATCTGGAGCTGGTACCGTGGTGGCGGAAGCAAGCCTGGATGCAGGATCTGGAGCTGGTACCGGTGTAGCGGAATCAAGTCTGGATGCAGGATCTGGAGCTGGTACCGTGTGTCAGGGCTGCGGGTTCCGGGACGGCTAGCCCGGCGGTCCCCGCCTCATCGGGCTGCTGCTCAGGGGGTGGGATTGCGGCTGGCGCATGGGCCTGGCGTTGCCCGGAGACCCGGCTCACCTCTGTTGCGGGTCCATGACTCCCGGAGGGGACGACGAGTGGGTCCCCGGGTATCCGCCGTGGGCTTGCGTCGCAGCCCAAGACTGCTGGCCCAGCACATGCCCCAGAATGGACGCGCGCGCGGCCAGGCTCCACCAATATGGCGGCCGGCCCGCGGCGCGCGTCTGTGACGTCACCAGCTTCTCAGAGTAGGGAGGAGCTCCATGGGTACTTAAGGGCAGACTGGCCATTCTATCTTCGCTTCACTATTGTAGCAGTTCCCTCAGTATTGCTCTTCCCATTCCATAGTGTATACTTCCTGTGATCCTGACTTGGCTTGTGACCCCGACCTCCGTGTACCGCTGTGATCCTGACTTGGCTTGTGACCCCGACCTCCGTGTACCGCTGTGATCCTGACTTGGCTTGTGACCTCGACCTCCGTGTACCACTGTGATCCTGACTCGGCTAGTGACGTTAACCTTGCCTCCTTCACCAACTCCTTGGGCTCCCTATATCCTATTCCTGGGATCCCTGACAGAATAGTGAAGCCTATATGGAGCTTGCGGATGTCGCCGGAGCAGTAGACACCCTGTCTCAACAGGTGAACACCTTATCCTGCTCCATAAGAGAACTACAGAATGGGCATCGGCACCTCCAGGAACAGTTGTTATCGTTCCAAACTACCTCACCAACCCGCCCATTGGAGTTGACTCATGTTCCAGAACCACATGTTCCTATGCCCGAACGTTACTCAGGCAAGCAAGACCACTTCCAAGCCTTCATGATGTCGTGTGACCTTCTCTTTGCATTGAATCCCCGGACTTATTACAGTGATTACGTTAAGATACGTACGACAATATCTCTTCTAGTTGGAGAAGCACAAGCATGGGCTCATAACCTGTTACGCTCTCAGAGCTCGGTGTTGGAGACATGGCCGCTTTTCTTCAACGCTATGGCCGCGATGTTCGACGATCCACTTCGTGCTAGTACGGCAGAAAACACCCTTAGATCCCTACGGCAAGGACGTCGTTCGGTGGAAGCTTATATCACAGACTTTCGTCGCTTCGCCTGTGAAACAGGATGGAATGATGTTGCCTTGATAGGGCAATTCCGTCTTGGTCTCTCAGAGGCCTTAAAAGACGAAATTGCACGAGTGGGAATCCCGTCATCCCTTGAGTCCCTGGTTCAATTATCCATCCAAATTGATAGGAGACTTCGCGAACGAGCAAGGGAAAGATCCGCCTCCTACTCGTCAATGCTCCGTTCTCCTCCTGCTCCACCTCCCGGTAATCAGGGGGTGTTACCCGCACCAGAGGAACCCATGCAGGTTAATATGGTTCAAGGCCGACTCCCACCAGAAGAATTACATCGACGACGTATGCACAATCTCTGCCTATATTGTGGTCGACCACATCATACAGCACGTTACTGTCCAGAAAAGAACCGGGGTCGAGCAGGTAACCCTAACTCACCCCTTCGTCTGTTACATTTGTCCACCTCCAGTGGCTGCAGCCCTTTATTGACACTCCCTCTTGTTTTACAGTGGGGAGGGAGGATGCTACTTCAAACCGCGATGGTTGATTCAGGAGCAAGTGGAAACTTCCTCGACAAAGCAGTCGTTGATGCCTTCTGTATTCCTATCACGAATAAACCCTTCCCTTTGCATATTCAGGTTGTGGATGGGTCTTCTTTGCCTTCTGGGCCTGTTACCACTGAAACAGAGCCATTACAAGTAACCATAGGCCCTGGGCATAAGGAAACGTTACGCTTTGACATCGTCACTACTCCATTGTTTCCAATTATTTTAGGTCTCCCCTGGCTACGTCAGCATGACCCCCAGGTCTCATGGTCCTCTGGCACGTTTACCTTCTCGTCTTCCTACTGTACCCAGAATTGTCTCCAGAAACACCATCACGTCTTGAATACGGTCCTAGATATACATATGACACCGCAGTATCACACCGTTCTCCCTAATGAATATTCTTCCTTCGCAGATGTGTTTGATGAAAAAGGGGTGGAATCCTTGCCGCCCAGGAGACCGTATGACTGTCCGATTGAACTAATTCCAGGAGCTACCATTCCGTACGGCAGGCTCTATCCGTTATCAGAACCGGAATTGAAGGTATTGAAAGGCTACATTCAGGAGAACCTGGACAAAGGGTTTATCAGGCACTCAACGTCACCGGCAGGTGCAGGTATCTTTTTTGTGGAGAAAAAAGATGGGGGTCTCCGTCCTTGCGTGGATTATCGCGAATTGAATCTCATCACGATCAAGAACAGGTACCCTCTCCCCTTGATTCCAGAACTTATCGAGCGTCTCCAGGGTGCAACAGTCTACACCAAGATCGACCTCAAGGGAGCATACAACCTTGTCAGAATACGTAGAGGTGACGAATGGAAGACGGCGTTTAGATCACGCTACGGTCATTTCGAGTACATGGTGATGCCTTTCGGGTTATGCAACGCACCTGGTACGTTCCAACATTTCCTCAATGACGTCTTCAGAGACCTGTTAGACCAATATGTAGTGATTTACTTGGACGATATCCTTGTTTTTTCCTGTACGCTCAAGGACCATAGGGTCCATGTAACAACAGTCTTAACTCGCCTCCGAACCCATCGGTTATATGCAAAGATCGAAAAATGTGTCTTCGAGGCAGACGAAATAGAATTTCTTGGATTCTTCTTAACCCCAGGTCGTCTTGCCATGGATCATAAGAAAGTAGCCGCCATCAGCAATTGGCCTACCCCTACGGATAAAAAGGCTGTTCAACGATTTATAGGCTTCGCCAATTTCTATAGACGCTTCATACAGGGGTTCTCTTCCATCATTCTACCCCTTACCGGGTTAACCAAACAACAGACCAAGTTCTGCTGGTCCACTGAGGCTCAACAAGCGTTTAATGCCTTAAAACATCGTTTCAGCACTGCGCCTATATTGGTCTTACCGGATCCCTTACGACCATATGAAGTAGAGGTTGATGCCTCTGATGTCGGGATCGGGGCGGTTCTCACCCAACGGAGACCCCCAGAACAGATGGCCCATCCTGTGGCATATTATTCCAGAAAACTGACTTCCGCCGAGACGAATTACGATGTTGGCGATAGGGAACTTCTCGCCATTAAATGTGCCCTTACGGAATGGCGTCATCTCTTGGAGGGTGCTCTACATCCGTTCCTGGTCTTCACAGACCATAAAAATCTGGAATATCTACGGACGGCTAAAAGACTCAATCCACGACAAGCCAGATGGTCATTATTCTTTTCCCGTTTTGACTTCCGGGTAACTTACAAACCTGGTGTTCAGAATAAGAAGGCCGATGCATTATCACGTCTCTCTCCATCGATCCATTCGACACCCATTATTGAACCAGTACTCTTCCCGAACAGATTCATCGGCATGACTACTAACCTTATGCAACAGATACGTTCCCATACCGACACTAACAATCAACCTCATGTAATGGGAACTCAAGAACAGCGTCAGCAATGTCTCGTCCCGGTTCAGGACCGAGTAATGGTACTTCAACAATTCCATGATACTTTGGGAAGCGGTCACCCAGGGATACGTAAGACCAAGGACTTGATAAAGCGTTACTTCTGGTGGCCTACTTTGGATCAGGATGTTAGGGACTTCGTGGGTTCTTGCTCGATCTGTGCCCGTGCCAAACATAGCACGAAGAAACCAGTAGGTCTCCTACAACCCCTTCCGGTACCTGAACAACCATGGTCACATATCACCATCGATTTCATTGTTGAACTTCCTCCATCAAATGGTTTCACAACCATAATGGTAACCGTGGACCGTCTGACCAAAATGGCCCACTTTACTCCCGTTCAAGGCCTGCCTACCGCTGCACAAACAGTATCCTTGTTTCTACAGAACATATATCGCTTGCATGGCGTCCCTGAATCCATCGTGTCTGATCGGGGGCGCAATTCACCTCTCGGTTCTGGCGATGCTTTTGCCGGGCTTTGGGGATTTCGGTCGACCTGTCTACGGCATACCATCCCCATACCAACGGACAGACAGAGAGGGTGAATCAATCCCTGGAAACGTACCTACGTTGTTATACAACCTATTTACAGGACGATTGGGCCACTTTGTTGTGCACTGCCGAATATGCCTATAATGCCCGACTACACGATTCCACTCGTTGTTCTCCCTTCTTCCTAATGTATGGATATCATCCTGCTCCCCTTCCTGATTTGCCTTCTGTTGTCCCGGTTCCTAGCGTTGCCACCCGCCTCCGGGCACTCCGAGTATGCCGTACAAAGGCCCGTACGTGCCTCATAATGGCTCAGAATACGTACAAAAGATATGCTGATCATCACCGTACTGCCTCTACAGGCTATGCTACGGGCCAAAGAGTGTGGTTGTCCACGCGCCACCTACGTCTCTCTTGTCCCTCTAAGAAATTGGGCCCTAAATATATAGGGCCTTTTACCATCGTTGACATGATTGGGCCGGTGGCGGCTCGTCTTCGGCTTCCTGCTCGTTACCGGTTCCATCCGGTGGTGCACGTATCCCTTCTGAAGCCGGTTGGTGCCAACCCTTTTGTGGGTCGTTCCCTGCCTCCTCCTCCTCCTGTGTCCGCTGCTGGTTCCGATATGTTTGAGGTGGCACGGATCCTCGATTCCCGTATTCGGCGGGGTGTACTCCAGTATTTTGTGGATTGGACTGGCTACGATCCTGAGGAGCGTTCCTGGGAGCCTGCCTCTTTTGTCCGGGCTCCGGCCCTTGTCCGTGCTTTTCATGCGGCTCATCCCGGGCGTCCGGGTCGTCGCGCGTGTCCTGAGGCCCCGCGTTCCGGGGGGGTTATGTCAGGGCTGCGGGTTCCGGGACGGCTAGCCCGGCGGTCCCCGCCTCATCGGGCTGCTGCTCAGGGGGTGGGATTGCGGCTGGCGCATGGGCCTGGCGTTGCCCGGAGACCCGGCTCACCTCTGTTGCGGGTCCATGACTCCCGGAGGGGACGACGAGTGGGTCCCCGGGTATCCGCCGTGGGCTTGCGTCGCAGCCCAAGACTGCTGGCCCAGCACATGCCCCAGAATGGACGCGCGCGCGGCCAGGCTCCACCAATATGGCGGCCGGCCCGCGGCGCGCGTCTGTGACGTCACCAGCTTCTCAGAGTAGGGAGGAGCTCCATGGGTACTTAAGGGCAGACTGGCCATTCTATCTTCGCTTCACTATTGTAGCAGTTCCCTCAGTATTGCTCTTCCCATTCCATAGTGTATACTTCCTGTGATCCTGACTTGGCTTGTGACCCCGACCTCCGTGTACCGCTGTGATCCTGACTTGGCTTGTGACCCCGACCTCCGTGTACCGCTGTGATCCTGACTTGGCTTGTGACCTCGACCTCCGTGTACCACTGTGATCCTGACTCGGCTAGTGACGTTAACCTTGCCTCCTTCACCAACTCCTTGGGCTCCCTATATCCTATTCCTGGGATCCCTGACACCGTGGTAGCGGAATCAAGTCTGGATGCAGGATCTGGAGCTGGTACCGTGGTAGCGGAATCAAGCCTGGATGCAGGATCTGGAGCTGGTACCGTGGTCGTGGGAACAAGTCTGGATGTAGGATCTGGAACTGGTACCGTGGTTGTGGAGTAAGCCTGGATGCAGGATCTGGAGCTGGTACCTTGGTCATGGGAATAAGCCTGGTTGTAGGATCTGGAGCTGGTACCGTGGTCGTGGAGTAGCCTGGATGCAGGATTTGGAGCTGGTACCGTGGAAGCAGAAGCAAGCCTGGATGCAGGGACTGGAGCTCAGGATTTACTTGGAACAGGAACGAAGAGGGAACACTGGATAAACCAGTATAAACTGGTTAATGAACTGAGAAAGGCGGCAGGTTTAAATAGGGTTCAGAGGAACATAGGAACACCGTTCACCTGGGACTCGTAGGTGGAGTTGGGATACCTGAGTACTTGATAGGTTAATGGGAGGCAAACGAGGATCTCCAGTGCAGGTGTCATGCAGTACCCGTAATCTACCAGCAGAGGGTGCCAGAGTACCAAGGTCTTCAGGCCTTAAGGAGATAGACGATCGCGCGTGCCCTGTGGGATGCCCCCTTTAACCCTTTGCTCGGACATATGCTGTGTCCTGTGAGATGCCCAATGCACATTAACCCTTTGCTTGGGACATACTCTGTGGCCTGTGAGATGCCCAATGCCCATTAACCCTTTTCTTGGGACATACTCTGTGCCCTGTGAGATGCCCAATGCCCAGTAACCCTTTCCTTGGGACATACTCTGTGCCCTGTGAGATGCCCAATGCCCATTAACCCTTTGCTGGGACATATGCTGTGCCCCCTGCTTTGTCTTGAATTGCATAGATTTTCTTTTCGGATCGTTATCGAAATTTCAGATGGCCGAGTATCATTTTTGGAAATGCTTGGAAAACGGTGGAAAATGGTGGATTTTTAGACGAATTCAAACGAAACGCACATGTCTTTTAGTCAGCCAGAGAAAAAAAAGAAGAGATTGTATGCTGAACATTGGCATTCAGGTTATAATAAATTTTATTAATTGCCTATTGGCATCCAAAAACACACAATGTAAACATTAACTGATAAAAAACACTGCCATCTCGACGCGTTTCGCTGCTTGCAGAGTGCAGCTTTATCAAGAGATGCCTGGGAGTCATCAGTTTATGTTTACATTGTGTTTTTTGCTGGCTGTGCCCTAGTGGTGTTTTGCCCCTATTCACTGAGGGCCTGGTAGGGTCTTTTTTGTGCCATTATATCCCTGGCTATTATCCTTTTGCCCTGATGTTCTGTTGTTGCCAATTTGGCAACTTACTGTCATACATTGATATCTAGGCATAATTCAGGCGCAGAAGAGTTTTTTCTGTCTTTATTTCTCTAATTTGGGCACTTGTGGATTTTGGTTTATATACATTGCTTTTTTGTTTGATTCAGCCCCCCTAACCCTCTATATGGGTCTTTCTTCAATATTATATTTATTTATAAACACTTTTCCCTGTGAGTGTGTATATTATCTCACTACTCAGTGTATTTACTGAGGGCTGACTAATTACTCCAGCAATTGCCATCTTTTCATTCTCTTTTTATGTGGTTTTAATCGTATAGTTTTGTGTTTTTGGATGCCAATAGGCAATCAATAAAATTTATTGTAAAGTGAATGCCAATGTTCAGCATACAATCTCTTCTTTCTTTTCTCTGACTATGATGGGTTACCCACTTTTTCTGCTGAACGTTTTATTCTATTTCTTTTCCCTGTGATTTCTAACGTATGTACCTTATTACTCAGTCATAACTAACCAGCAGTTGGAGATTTCACTCCATAACGTAAATGCGTGATCTGAGGAGTCTTTTCTCATATTTTCCTCCTATTTTTGTTGCCAGTGAAACCAACAGGGCTTTATACAATGTAACAAAGGCTACTGAAAATAGAACTGTCACATAAAAGAACTTTACAATAATCGGCAGAGCATAAAGATTACTTATATAGGCTGCAACCACTTCTAGTTTACTTCCACAGCTGTCATTACTGGAGATTCTCGCCCAGAATATCTGTGAAAACATAAAACATAGTATAGTGGTGTAACTAGAAACCTGAGGGCCCCGGTGCGAGAATCCATGAAGGGCCCCCCAAAAAGATCCATATCTTTTCATTTTTTCCCTGAAATATAAAAGCTACTACGCCTATAATATTAATTAGTTTATTAAATAGGTCACCACCATATTGAAAGCACCCCCCCCGGTAATCCTGACAAACTGCACATTACAGAGCTCCACAGCAATAAAACTCCCTGTAATGTGCAGTGTGTATGAGCATATCACAGAGCTCCACAGCAATAAAACTCACAGGAAGCACTGGGGTGTATGAGCAGGTACAGAATCCACAGCAATGTAGCTCACAGGACATGCTGGGGTGTTTGAGCAGGCACATAATCCACAGCAAGAACCTGCAGGAGCCATGACTGGGCGCCCCCCCCCACCCTAGGCAAAAACATACCCCCCTCCTGCTAACATGCCTTGGTCCCCTCCTGGTCCACAATGTTGGCTCCAGGCAGTGTCACATTTTTTTCCAGGTTCACTATGACCTCTTCAGTCCATCCCATTTTTAATGTAATTTGCACTATGTGTATCTCACAGAGCTCCACAGCAATAAACCTCACAGTAATGTGCATTGTGTATCAGTGTAAATCACAGAGCTCCAAAGTATAGCTTACAAATAAGTATAAAATAAATTAAAAGAAGAATTATATATTATAGGCAAGCCCCCAGGCAGGTGAGTGTGGGCCCACACTCCTAGTGCAGGAAAAAGCCGCCGCAAAGCCGACGAACACTCACCGGAAAACCCAGGCGAATGCACACCGAAACTGGCAAAAACATCTGGATTAACCCCGCTGAACACGCTGGAGAAACCCGAGCAGGAGCCGATCACAGCGCAGAGCAGCTGTCGGAAAAAGCCGACACCGCAGACGAATGGAGTGAAAAAAAAACCAGTACACTATGTTTGAAAAGTGAAACGCTGTTTGCAAAGAAACTACAGAACGAAAATGTCTGAAATTGACATATAAGATCCAATGAATGATAATAAAAAGGGCTGTTACAGAAAAAAGAAAAAAATTATTTAAAAAAACGGAAAAAAATGTTTGCAAAAAAATCTCAAAAAATGGCTAAAACATCCTAAAAAATCTAAAAATAAAGAGACTTTTTACTGCAGAATATTATAATCAACAGTTTATTAGATATTGAATTAAAACGGGAATATTTTTAACATTGAAGCCTATGGGATTTGCCTGAATAAACCTGTCGAATGAAACCACCAAATGACAGGGCTATTCGGCATCTTTTCACTGCTGGTTTTTGCTCAATGAATAGCCGAAGCATTGCTTCTCTATGGGGATTTCACTGCCCTCGAACAGGCACCGAACAGGCACCGTATGTGCAGGCAATTCGCCAAAATTTGGCGAACTGCCTGCTCTCTGAATGGCCGAATGGCCAGGAAAGGTAACCGAATGCTGAATTTCACTGATCGGTTACCTTTCGCCAGCAATTCGGATCTTTTTGAATAACCCTGATAGTTATCCTTTCTCTGGGCCTATTCTGGGGCATGGGCCTGGAGCTGCTGCTCCATCAGCTCCTATGTTAATCCGGCCCTGCAAGCGAACCCCAAAGGCGTCAATGTTAAAAATATTCCCGTTTTTATCCAATATCTAATAAACCGTTTATTATTCTATTCTGCAGTAAAAAGTCTCTTTATTTATAGATATTTTAAGATCTTTTAGGCATTTTTCCTGATTTCTTCGGCAAAATATTTTTTCCAATTCTTTTTAAAAGCGTTTTTTCTTTTTTCTGTAACAGATCTTTTAATCATCATTCATAGGATCTTATATGTGAATTTCAGGCATTTTCGTTCAGTATTTTTTTTTAAAAATTTTGGCAGTTTCAAGTGTACTGTTTTTTGTTTTGTTTTGTTTACCCCGTTCCTCAGCTTGTCGATTTTTTCTGGCGTCTGGTCTAAGCTGTGATCGGCGGCTCATCAGCATTTTCCAGTCATGTTCAGCGTGTTTTTTGCGGCAGTTTGAGTGATCTGATACCTCCGACTGTATCGGATGTGTTTTTTTTGGCGTTTTTTCTGCGGGATTTTGGCGGGAATTCGGCAGGTTTTCGGCGGCTTTTCCCTGCACTCCGGGGACCCTATGCTGAATGCTGAATACACTGCAGGATGGGGAACTTTGATTCCCTGAAGTGCAGGGAACGAGAGAGCACCGAAATGTCGGCTCTCCGAATAACCCCTATAGTCTTACATATAGTATAGATACATGTGGATAGTAGTCCCTATTTCCATTACTATGATATTCAAAGGTCTTCTAAAAATGCTTACCCAAGAATATCTAAGGATAGTATCCTCTGCAGAACACCGATTTTCTACAAGTGATGTCTACCTGTGGTTTTTATGTTTCTGTGTTCAGCTAGATATTCTTCTACTCATTTGTACACAGGAAAGGACTTGTTGGGTGTAGAGGAACCTCCGGCTGTTTGTCAGATCTCTAAAGACTGAAGCTTTCCTTGCCTTAGAGTCGAAAAGTGTTGTTGGTCATACATCAAAATCAAGAACTGATTGCGACCATCAGGAGGTCCAATGTGTAATAGACTATACAGATCTACATGCTACAAAACCAGTTGCCATTGACTGTAAGGCTAGGGTCAAACGAATGCATTATTCGCAGCGACTGTCAAAAAGTGCGTCCGAACGCATTGACGTATTTTTTCACGGAATGCGCGAAAACGGTCAAACGACGAGCATTTTCGTGCGTGATTTTTTACGTATCGTCAATAAAACACTTCTTGCGTCTGGACATTATGTAGGCTGGACATTAGCAGCGTCTGACGTCTCCTAATCACGCACACACGCCGCTATGCCGCCGAAGCGCACTCTGTACGTCAGTACTAGCGGTTCTGCGTTCTCGAAAAAATGCATTCATTTTCCACTTGCGTCACGCGGCCGGACTTTCGTGCGACCGTACTTCGTATATTGGCCGTCATTGCCCGTCATTTGCTGCTACTGCGGCCGTGATTAAGTGCGCTTAAACGCACGTTAAAAAAAATGCGTAAGTCTGACCCCAGCCTAAATAAACAAGCAAAAATTTCAGAATCGCTGACACAAATGTTTCCAAAGTAAGCCTCGATTTAAGTCCATCGGCAGCTTATTAAAAAATATCGGCGAGTAGCGGGGGGTAATTCTTTTTGGAAATATTAAGTGATTCAATCATCTATAACCAGAAGCCAAAATCTGATTAAAAAATGGGTCAGTAAACAACAGCCAAAGAAAGCATATTTGCTGTCAAAAGCGTGACACGATTAAGTAATATAATACATTGAGCGTATATTTTTTATATTTTGGTATATTTTATTTGTTTGTTTTGTTCACTTAATTCATGTTAATGATTCGTTAATTATTGGCAATAATACTATGTAATAAATAACATAGCGCTGTGTTTAAATCCTTACTGTGGCAGTACCTATTTTTGGCCACCGGAGGGAGACAAGCGCGATAAGAGACACTGAACATTGGGACTACATTTCCCGGCATGCTCTGGGAACGGACACAGGAAGTGGGTGGGACACGCCGAGGTACATCCTGAGCCTCGTGGAGATAGTGGGCAGAGCGCGCCAGGGAGTGCATGAGACAGGACACAGTACTGCACAGCGGAACAGCGACTAGGCCGGAGCGCAGGTAGGGCCTACCGGGATTCCAGATTGGGTTATCCAGCCTCGTAAGAAGGAGACCCAGTGATCCACAGGCATTACCCAAGCTGCTGTCAAGGAAGCAGAGGACCCCCGAGTTAGGAGTACCGCAGGTCCATTGGATGGGAGAGCAAGCGGTAGCTGGACCAGTCACTGTCGGAGCAAAGAGAGCCAGACAACGGATCCAGTAGCCAGTATCCCAGCAAGGCACCGAGCGGAGGGACGTCCTGGGTCAGAGGAACCTTGGTGATCGAGCGGATGGGTGAGAGGCCTCCAAGGCCGGTTTATAAAGTCAAGAATTACGCTGCTGTTTATTTCTAAAACCCACAGGGCCCCAACTTGACTAGTCGAAGACATCGTTTAAGAGATTCACTGGCCAGTTGAATAGTACCCGGGTACCATAACACACACATACACTTACAGTTCGGGACTTAACCTGTGCGGGACTCACTCCCTAATATCCCAAAAAGGGGAAAGATTTGCATATTATTTTGTTTTCCGCTGCGCGTTTCTCGAATTACGAAATATTGTATTGTCTTTCCGCTACGCGTTTCTCGAAATTACGAAGCATTGTATCTTTTTCTGTTCGGCTGTGCATTTTCCCGAAATACGAAGCCTCGTATTTCTTTTTCCGCTGCGCGTTTACCGCGATACGAAATACTGTAAATATATCTACGAACACCGTGTCTCATTATATGCCTTTTACTTTAGTAAACTATATAATTTATAAAATCCACAACGGTGCTGGAGTATATTTATTCCCTAGTGCGGGGAGACTGACCCGTGGTTCATTTTCAGCGGCTCCTCCGGGAGTGAGCGCTACACGTGGGGGCTCGTTTCCGGGATCCAGTCTCTGGAAAAACCGCATCTAAAGGGTTAAATATGGATCCAGACACTGTTGCCGAATGGTGTGAGGAGCACAGCAGTCAGTTAGAATGTTGTATAGTCATGGATATTCCTGCAGACACTTGGGCCGAAGATCAGATTCGCCAGGCCGTGGCCACGCTGACACCAGATCATCGGGGGTTAATCCTGGACATTAAAAAGAACACAGATACCTCTCACACGTATGTTCTTTTTGAATGGAGAAAGGGTGTTCCAATGTGTTTTCAGGGCGCGAGCATGAAGCTGACCGATGAGGTGGAAGTCCAACTGATTCAGCCAAGTGCACCACGTGGCGAATCCGCAAGTGTTCCCGCGCCCAGTCCGTTGGCCATGATCGGGCCTGAATTCATATTGGCTATTGGAGATTTGCTGGCTAAGTGTCAGAGAACAAGCCCTCCGCACACTAACTTCGGTTATCGACGGTTGAGAAATTTTACAGGAAACGTACCAACTCCGGCGGGAGAAGAAACCTTTGAGGAATGGGTGGAACAGGCGATGCAGGCTCTGGATGAGTGGGACGTCCCTGAAGCTCAGAAAAAGCAAAGGATCACCGAGAGTTTAAAGGGACCTGCGTCAGAAGCGGTGAGAAACCTAAAACTGAGTAGAAAAGACTGTACTGCTTTAGATTATTTAAACGTTTTGGAGGAAGTTTTTGGGCGAACAGAAAAGGCCGCAGAGCTTGTATATCAGTATGAACACACCTATCAGCGGAAAGGTGAGAGAATGACCGAATACATGAGGCGCTTAGATAAGATTCTGCACCAGATACTCCTCAAGAAAGGGGCCGAGCCGGCCCAAGTGGATAAGATCCGAATAAAACAGATCCTGAGGGGCTCTCAACCTCTAGATCCAGTGATGCTGCAGCTGAGAAGCAGAGCAGGTAATCAAGAACTGAAGTACCTGGAACTGATCCGAACTGTCAGAGAGGAGGAGGCTTTGCTGGAGGAAAAATCCTTCAGGCGAGGGGAAAGAGCTTACGCACAACCTGTAAGGCATAACGACGGTCTGCAGCCTGAAAGCGACTCGCTGGATACTTACGGATCCGACGTGGACGAGCAAGAGCACCTGATCGCTTTTAAATCCACAGAGAGGGCTGCCAAAGAATTACACCTCTCTGAACGTGGTGAGTTGTACAAAACTGTTAAGAAAGTACAGGAAGCTCAAGCTGAATTGCAACAGGCGCACGCGGAACTGTGCCAAGTGTTGATGAAGGTGACAGAGATGCAGGCAGAGATGCAGAAGTTCCTTACAGGCATGCAGACAACCGGAGTTGCTGTGGCGTCTAGCCAAGGTCCTTTAACTGAATCACAACAGGCGACTGCGTCTCCACTCTCTAAGAAGAGATGTTTCGGTTGTGGAGAAATGGGCCACTTCCGCGCACAATGCAAAGACCGAAAGTCTGAGAGGAATAGAGTTGATGAGCTGTTAAAAGCCTTAAAAAGACTGTTATCTACCTCATTGGCGGGAAACGCCAGAGGGCACAAGTGAAGGAGCAACCTAGGTGCCCGAAGGTTGAACCCCGCTCCAAAAATCAAGCCAGGACTAAGAGCGCGAGAGGGCCCAAAGTCGGGCCAACTGCTGAGCCTGCCAGGACTGAAAGAGTCACTCCCTTAGCATCCGGACCTACGTCATGGGGAAGCAATGCACACCCAAAACCTACACGGGCCAAGAAAAAGGCCAGGGTACAGCAAACTGGGTCTAAGTGTCCGGATACCGCCACCAAGTTTCCTGACCAAATGATAGGCCCTTCTCCTATTGTGCCAATCCAAGTGGAGGGAGTCTACACTAAAGCCCTGTTGGATTCAGGGGCCCAAGTGACATTGATCTACCGAGACTTCTACGAGAAACATTTGAAGCACATTCCTCTACAGAAATTGAAGGATCTGGAAATCTGGGGTATCGGAACTGAGAAACTCCCTTATGACGGGTATCTACAGGTGAAGTTGGAGATCGGATCCGAAGTCATCGGACAGTCCGGAGGTTGTGATGCCTTGGCCATTGTGTGTCCTCGACCCTCAGGTGCAAACAGAAGCTCCATGATAGTGGGGACAAATACTGATTTGGTGCGGCGTCTCCTGACACCTATCGTATTGGAAGAAGGTTCTACTCAAGGAGTACACCCAATGTTACGTCCAGTCTATCAGAGGATGGTCGAAGAACAGAAGGCACCTGCCGAAGTGGGGCGCCTATGGAGATTAGAAGGCACAGAGAGGGTTCTGCAAGCAGGAGAAGTGGCGAGTTTCCGGGCTTCAGTCAAGTTGAACGGGTCGCAACCAGATCCCTATGTGGTGCTGGAAACCGATTTTAATCATGGGAGTGAAGCCGGAGTCGAAGTAATCCCTGAAATAATCTCCACTAAAGCTCTGAAAAGAACACGAGGAAGAGTCTCAGTCAGCATGTGCAATGTGTCTGATTCTCCAGTAGTCCTTAAAGCACGAATGCCTATCGGGCAAGTAGAGTCCGCTACGCCCCTCTCCACCGATTTAGGAGGGGGAGTGGATAAAGAGATTCCAGATGAAAGATTCTACCCCAAGGACGCTCCCATTTCATCCGAGTGGAAGAAACGTCTTCAGTCTCAAGTTCTAAAGTGGAGAGAATTGTTCTCGAAAGATGAGTTCGACGTAGGCCTAGCTAAAAGTACTGAGCACCGCATTCGATTACAAGAAGACAAGCTGTTTCGTGAAAGGTCAAGGCGAGTTCCGCTGGGAGACTTGGATGATCTGCGAGAACAGCTGAATGAATTGCAAAGAACCAAGGTGATTCAAGAGTCCAGGAGTCCATACGCATCTCCAATAGTGATGGTCCGGAAGAAGAATGGTTCTGTCCGCCTATGCATAGATTACCGCACGTTGAACCGGAGAACCATTTCAGACCAATATGCTACTCCTCGGATAGAAGATGCCTTACAGTGTTTGTCTGGAGCAAAATGGTTTAGTGTATTAGACCTACGAAGCGGGTATCACCAGATACCAATGCATCCCGAAGACAAAGAGAAAACTGCGTTCATCTGTCCACTGGGGTTCTTTGAATTTAACAGAATGCCTCAAGGCCTTACGGGAGCTCCGGCCACGTTCCAACGGTTGATGGAGAAGACAGTCGGGGACATGAATCTAATCGAAGTATTAGTGTACCTGGATGACATAATCGTGTTTGGGAAGACTCTGGAAGAGCATGAGCAACATTTGGAGAAGGTCTTGAAGAGGCTCCATGAAGAGGGATTGAAACTGTCTCTGGAGAAATGCCGATTCTGTCTACCGTCTGTTACGTATATGGGACATGTGGTCTCAGCAGAAGGTGTTTCGACAGATCCTCGGAAGTTGGAGGCCGTAGCTTCTTGGCCCAGACCCAGGAACGTCACTGAACTTAGATCTTTCTTGGGGTTCTGTTCATATTATCGAAGATTTGTAGGAGGATTCGCAAAAATAGCTCAACCACTGAACAAACTCCTACAGAAGGAAAACACCGAAGAAGGCTGCAAGGCCTCTGACCGAAACCTGTCAGCTCCAGGACCAAGGAAAGCTCGAGAGTCCATACAGGGCGAATGGACTAGTCAATGTGAAGGTGCTTTCTTGAAGCTGAAAGAGAGTCTCACTCGGGCTCCTGTCTTGGCCTACGCGGACCCTCACAAGCCGTATGAGTTACATGTGGATGCCAGCAGAGAAGGGTTAGGAGGAGTCCTGTACCAGGAGTATGGTGGATTGCTGAGGCCTGTAGCGTACGTGAGCCGGAGCCTTACGCCTTCGGAAAAGAACTATCCTACCCACAAGTTGGAGTTCCTAGCCTTAAAGTGGGCAGTGGTGGACAAGTTAAAGGACTATCTGTATGGAGCCGAGTTTGTGATAAAGACGGATAACAATCCTCTTACCTACGTCCTTACTACTGCGAAACTGGACGCAACGGGACATCGGTGGTTGGCCGCTCTGTCAGAGTTTCGGTTCAGCCTGAAGTATCGCCTTGGGGTGAATAATCGAGATGCTGATGCTTTATCGAGAAGACCCTACACTGCAGAATGGACTCAGTTAACTCCAGATGGGGTGCAAGCTTTGTGTCAAGGAGCAGAGCGCCGGGTCAAGGGAGGGATTGAAGCGGAGGCCATAGGAGTCATGGCTGTGGCTGTTCCTGAGTTCTACTGCAACCCTACACAATTGAGGGATGAAAGTCTACCTACCTTTTCAAAACAGGACCTGAAAGCGGATCAGGCCAGAGACCCTTTAATTGCATTGACCATAAAGGCCCTAACTGCGAACCAGCGGGAAATTCTGCTGACCAATTCCCCGGATGGAGCCAGATTGGTCTACAAAGAGTGGGAACGGTTGAAGATGTTGGATGGGGTGGTCTACCGAAGGGGCCCCTCAGCCAATGCTGAAGAGACTCAACAGTTATTCCTTCCCACTAAGCATAGAGAGAGTGTGCTGCGATCGCTACATGATGAGCATGGACATTTGGGTGCTGAAAGAACTTTTAAGCTGGTGCGAGACAGATTCTATTGGCCTTGCATGAGAGCTGAAGTGGAAAGTTACTGCCATTCCTGTCTGAGGTGTATTCAGAGGAAGACTCTACCGACCCGAACCGCTCCAATGAGCCATCTGCAAAGTCAGGGACCCATGGATTTGGTGTGCATTGACTTCCTGTGCTTAGAGCCGGATGCTAGTGGGCAAGGGAATATTCTAATAGTGACTGATCATTTCACTTGTTACGCCCAAGCTTTTTCTACGAAAGATCAACGCGCTCCGACAGTAGCCAAGGTCCTGATGGAAAAGTTCTTCGTTCACTACGGCCTGCCAAGGAGAATACACTCTGATCAGGGTAGAGACTTTGAAAGCCGACTTGTTGGGCAATTGTTGGAACTGTTGGGAATCCAAAAGACCCGAACTACACCATATCACCCTCAAGGTGATGCTCAGCCTGAAAGGTTTAATCGCACGCTGCTGAATATGCTGGGGACTTTGTCAAACATAGAGAAGCAGAGTTGGAGTCGTCACATAGCTACTCTGGTGCATGCATATAACAGTACGGAGAGTGATGCAACTGGATACTCACCGTACCGTCTTATGTTCGGAAGAGAAGCCCGACTGCCGGTCGATTTGGCGTTTGGGTTATCGCTAGACCAGACGTCGGTAGCTTCCCATAGAAACTACGTGGATAGACTTCGGAAGAACCTGGCTTCTGCGTTTGAACAGGCCCGTTTGACCTCAGGAAACAGGGAGCAAAGGAACAAAAAGAATTATGACTTGAAAGTTCGGATACAAGATCTACAACCCGGTGATAGGGTTTTGTTGAAGAACTTGGGTGCTGCTGCGAGGCACAAGTTGGCGGATAGATGGAGTTCTCAAGTCTACATTGTCTGCAAGCAACTGCCGGGTCTGCCGGTGTATCAAATCCGGCCGGATGGGAAGGCTGGGCCTCTTAAGAACTGGCACCGGAATCATCTGTTACCTTTGAGAGAGGCTGTGAGGATGCCAGTTGGGGACGAACTTCCTCTGCCGAATCCACCTGCTCCACGTTTGCCTCCTGTTACTCGGTCTCAGCAGACCCGGGCTGTCGAGGAGAGCGAAAGGGACAGTGAAGAAGAGAGTTTTTGTCTGGACTGGATGCGCTCACCGGAGCCTGAAGAGGCTATCTCAGCTCCTGAACGGTGGGAAAGTAATTTGAGACCTGAAGCTCCTGAATTTCAGTTAGAAGTCCCTGAGACTATGGAAATCCCTGAAGCTCTTGAATTTCAGTTAGAAGTTCCTGATACTGTTGGAGTCCCTGTAGCTCCTGAAGCTGAATCTTATGACTACAGTTCTATGCCTTCACTGGAGGGATCATACTCTAAAGAGATGTCTGATCCAGTGGCAGAAAGGACTGAGCCAGCACCTATAGTACTTCCACCTGAAGAGGAACTGATTGAGCCAGCACCTATAGTACTTCCACCTGAAGAGGAACTGATTGAGCCAGAACCAAAACGCTCTGTTCGACCGCCCCAGCGACTCACTTACGACTCACCGGGACATAGCACTGAAGAAGCCATCACCACGGTGCAAAGGCTGCCCGAAGTGTCTGCTATGTTAGCTGAGGTAGCACAAAACATGAGTCAACTTGAAGAAGTGTATCTAACCCACTGTATGTTTGCTGCTGAACCTTTATATGTTATCTAAAAAAGTGTTGAAATATAAATGTAACTGTTGTACCTCCTTGGAGAGACCCAAGAGTTCTAGGAGGGGGAGAGTGTAGCGCTGTGTTTAAATCCTTACTGTGGCAGTACCTATTTTTGGCCACCGGAGGGAGACAAGCGCGATAAGAGACACTGAACATTATTATTATTATTATTATTCTTTATTTATAAAGCGCCAGCATATTCCGCAGCGCTGGGACTACATTGGGACTACATTTCCCGGCATGCTCTGGGAACGGACACAGGAAGTGGGTGGGACACGCCGAGGTACATCCTGAGCCTCGTGGAGATAGCGGGCAGAGCGCGCCAGGGAGTGCATGAGACAGGACACAGTACTGCACAGCGGAACAGCGACTAGGCCGGAGCGCAGGTAGGGCCTACCGGGATTCCAGATTGGGTTATCCAGCCTCGTAAGAAGGAGACCCAGTGATCCACAGGCATTACCCAAGCTGCTGTCAAGGAAGCGGAGGACCCCCGAGTTAGGAGTACCGCAGGTCCATTGGATGGGAGAGCAGGCGGTAGCTGGACCAGTCACTGTCGGAGCAAAGAGAGCCAGACAACGGATCCAGTAGCCAGTATCCCAGCAAGGCACCGAGCGGAGGGACGTCCTGGGTCAGAGGAACCTTGGTGATCGAGCGGATGGGTGAGAGGCCTCCAAGGCCGGTTTATAAAGTCAAGAAAGCACGCTGCTGTTTATTTCTAAAACCCACAGGGCCCCAACTTGACTAGTCGAAGACATCGTTTAAGAGATTCACTGGCCAGTTGAATAGTACCCGGGTACCATAACACACACATACACTTACAGTTCGGGACTTAACCTGTGCAGGACTCACTCCCTAATATCCCAAAAAGGGGCAAAGATTCGCATATTATTTTGTTTTCCGCTGCGCGTTTCTCGAATTACGAAATATTGTATTCTCTTTCCGCTACGCGTTTCTCAAAATTACGAAGCATTGTATCTTTTTCTGTTCGGCTGCGCATTTTCCCGAAATACGAAGCCTCATATTTCTTTTTCCGCTGCGCGTTTACGCGATACGAAATACTGTAAATATATCTACGAACACCGTGCCTCATTATATGCCTTTTCCTTTAGTAAACTATATAATTTATAAAATCCACAACGGTGCTGGAGTATATTTATTCCCTAGTGCGGGGAGACTGACCCGTCGTTCATTTTCAGCGGCTCCTCCGGGAGTGAGCGCTACACATACATTGCACTTTCTATATTCATACCATTATGATTATGATTACTGTACAGCGTATTTTAATACCCAATGTTTACGTGAGGGTTTCAATGTGAGTTTCTGTTTCCCGGCCCTAAGAGCCATTTATCAACCCCTTTTAACACTCGATATATTTTCTTCTATCGGCATACCAACAGAGGGAAAAAAACCTGAATTGGAATACTAAACCTGATATTTCCATTTCCGCGTCCTATACTTAACATTGTGAGCGCTAATGCGAATGTGCGCTGGTACGAGTATGGTATTACAATCTATTTCGCGGTAATTACCGCATAGCCTTTGCGCGCATAATTTTAGCAACTCCTAAAAGCTGGTGGTAACGGCAAATCTGAACAACCTGGCTAACCCAAAAAAAAACAAGCACATAAAAAGGAATGCAGCAACAATATAATGGATTATGGCAGGTGTGTGTGTATTATTACTGTAGCATATCTGCTCATTTTGCATCATAAACGCAGAACCCGTCTCAGATGCCTCTGGCAGGCGCAATTCAGTTGCGTTTGATAGGTGTGTTTCTTCATTTTGATTGGCTGAATGGGTGCAAAAAACTGCGCGCGCAAAGATTTTTGCGCGAGACGGCACTGAGCCTGCACTTGTGTGCGTACTGTTTGCGCGCGCAATTGATCGGCGGAAGAAAAAAAAGCCGCGAGGATTATAATTCCAGCGGTGATTTGCGCACGCAAAAGTTTAACACTTGGCGCAAAAAAGTTTGCTTCACGCGAGGCTTATTGCGCGAACATTGTAATATAGCACGGTATGTGTACCATCTCCTGTAGCAACAGATTAATTAAACAATCCTCTTGGAGTCGCTCTTTTCCCCCTGTATATGTGGTTAAAGCGCTGGAGAAAAGCACGTGCATGCAATAAGAAAATATACAACACGAGCAAAGACATTCACAGATTTTCTTCTATTTTGGCATTGTTTGGGTCCTGCAGGAATTCTCCCAAATAAGTTATTTGTGGGTAAATCCTCTATGGCAATGGATCTGAGAGTACTTTTTGATGTTAGACATGGTTGCTGTGAGCAATCTCAGATATCTGGGGTAAAGATGTTAAAATTGTTTTCATTTAAAGAACAGCATAAAGGAATGAGAAGAGAATATAGAGAATGTATCACTGCTAAGGGTTCCTTTTGAATATACGGTATAACGGTGTGTATTCTTAATCAGAAAGATTGGTTAAATAAATAGAAAAACATAAAAAAGATGTATTTGCTGCTTAAATTATGATTAAATGATACTTACAAGAAATATATGATTAGTTACCCCTGCTGGATATTACCAAGAACAGCCTTAAGGGACGCTACCACTTCCATAAACTGTCACTAGATTTCTTGTGCATTACAAACAAAATCACATTATAAAACACATGCTGCAGTTTGTTTTTTCTTTGTTTAAAGTAATTGCATGTAAAAAGGAAAAATAAAGTTACAGGGTTGTTCAGAGAGAGACGATCTTGCCCCGAAATGTCACCGAATAGAGAATTGTCCTGGACGGTGCCATTTCGGGGCCATTCGGCTAATCAGAGAGCAGGCAGTTCACCAAATTTTGGCGAACTGCCAGCCAGTACGGTGCCGGTTCGAAGGCAGCAAAATCCCCCATAGAGAAGCAATGGTTCATCTATTCAGAGAACACCGAACAGCAGTAAAAGATTTCCAAAGGGCCCTGCTGTTCGGTGTTTCCATTCGGCAGGTTTATTCAGGCGAACCTCATAAGCTTCAATGTTAAAAATATTCAATATCTAATAAACTGTCTATTATTTTAATCTGCAGTAAAAAGTCTATTTTTAGATTTTTTTTTAGGAGCTTTTAGGCAATTTTTGGGATTTTTTTGTCAAATATTCTTTCCGGTTTTTTTTTTAATAGCACTTTTTCTTTTTCCTGTAACAGACCTTTTTATTATCATTCATAGGATCTTATATGTAAATTCCAGACATTTTGGTTCAGTAGTTTTTTTGCAAATAGCGTTTAAATTTTGACACTTTCAAGCATATATTTTTTTTTCACCCCATTCGTCAGCTTGTTGGCTTTTTCCGGCTGCTGGTCTGCGCTGTGATCGGCGGCTCCACAGCTTTTTTCGGTGTGTTTGACGTGTTTTTTGCAGCAGTCCGGCAGGTGTTCAGCAGGTCTGCGGCGAGTTTGCAGTGGGTTTTCCCTGCACTCCGGGACCTTGAGGTGAATGCAGAATTCACCACAGGGTGGGAAACTTTGATTCTCCGAAGTGCAGGGAACTGCGAGGAACGAGAGAATAACTCCCTTAGTGTTTTTTATCTTCTGTTTCCAGTTTGTGTATTTTTCCAATTATACGTTTACCATTATGTATAATGTATGGAAAAGTTTTACTTTGAGGCAATGCTTTAACTTATAAAGTATTTAACAGTTAATGAGGTGGAGGAGGAGATGTTTAGATAAGGCAGCAGGGGGTGTATTGTGTTCACCAGGCTACTCAAGATAAGAGATGGCAGCTGAATGTGATAAAACAGGGATCTTAAAAATCATCTAATCTACCCCCTGGTGGTGTCCCTTGAAAACATCCCACTCAATACAATAATTTGAGTCACTGATCAGCCCATAGATTCCATTCTCTGGCCAAAGGCCATCCAGTGAGGAGCAAGTGATGTAAAGATAGTATGGAGGTGCAGTTTACAACACATAATATCACACAATGGATGCACCAGTGACACATATACAGGGTTATTCAAAGAGCATTGAAACGCAGGAGAATGACTGGAGAATGGAAAATTCTAGGTCAAAATTCCCATTAATCTCACTTTCCAAATCTGCTACTTTGACCTAGAATTTTCCATTCTCCAGTCATTCTCCTGCTTTTCACCTGTCTCTGAATAACCCTGATAGAGTAAAATATTTTCTTACGTAAACGTACAAAAGAAAAACAAAGCACATGGAAAGATGTCAGCAACTTAAAATAAACAAAATATGGACATTTTATTTTTTGGTGGTATTTGGTGGTATTTTTTGGCCCTTTACAAAAAGTCTAGGGATTACTTTTCATTACTCAGAAGATTATTTGGGTGTTGTATAAAGCTTCCTTCTATTCAAACGGTTGTATAATATATGACTATCAGGGTTATTCAGAGAAAGGTGAAACTCTAGAGAACCTTTGGAGAAGTGAAAATTCTAAGTCAAAATAGCCATACCAGAAAAATTCTCCCATTTATTTCACTTTCCAGATCAGCTATTTGGTCTAGATTGTTCACTTCTCCGAAGGTTCTCCAGAGTTTCACCTTTCTCTGAATAATCCTGTATGTAAAATATAAATATAATTAGTGTCACAGTTAATATTATTCTTTTTACTACTAACTGTATTAAGATTTGCATGAAATTCATTGAAAGGGCTCGTCAAATGATTATTTTTTTATACTACCTTTTTAGTTGTATACCTTGTAATTTCTGCTTGTTATCTCGTCTTCTCTTTCTGTAACCAGTGCGGATTCCCTGCAGCCCCCTATCTCTGCCCCCACAACACTGAAAACAACAATAGAAATATCCAATTCCTTTTGGGAATCAGGGAGATAAGGATCACAGCTTAGTCTGGGGACATTTTATAGCAATGGAAGAATAAATCCTTATATGCAGAAAGTAAATCCATTTTTAGATTGCTAAAATGCTTCCTTTACCAGGCTGGATTTAGTAAGACTAGCTTACAAAAAAACTCTTTTGAATGAATCTCTAATAAGGAAGGCCACATGCATAGGCAATAGAATCTATAATGCAATTGCATTAATGTTGCTTATGTTTATCTTTTACTAGAAACAGATCTGCATTTTTGAATTTGATTCGTAAATATGGAAAACCATAGAAATGCCAGGATACATAAGAAGTATTTCTTTAAAAGGCCCATGAAAGGTCATCTGAGATGTCTTTTGTCTCTACTTTTGACAAAGGAAGTGACAGATGGAAAGAGATGTAATAAACAATGGAGAGACATTGAAGACAATTGGAGAGAGACAGAGTGAAAGATGAGAAAGGAGGTGAAAAATGGAGAGATTCAAATAAACAATGTAGGATGAAGGAATGAAATACGCAGGGACGGTGGAGTGAAATATGGAGACTGACAGGGTTATTCAGAGAGCACCAAAATGTCACCGACATTTGGGAGGGAGGGGGGGTTAGAGGACCATGACATACAGGGTACGTCCTTGGTCCTTTAACCTGATTTTTACCCAGGACGTACCATGTACGTCATTGGACCCCAAGTGGTAAATACAGATAGGGCTATATTAAAAAGTACCTGCTAAAAAGAGGACGCTAAGGTGGAAAACCCCCGCCTGCAGATTTCTTCTTAGCGTCCGCATTTTAGCTCCATATTACTGGGAAGGCGCTAAATCAGCAACATGTCTCGTAATGCAGCGCTAAGCCTTAGGATGCTTGAGGCAGCGGTAAGTGCCGCCGCGAGCATCCCCTCCATAGGACTCCATTGAGGCTTTGACTGCCGGTAATATGACTTGCAGGATCGCGCCTCTCGCGAGATCCTGCAGGTCAGCGGTGTGATCGCGGAGTGAGGGTGGGGACTTTTTTCCCCCAATCTCACTCTGCTCCTGGGGGCCAGAAGCAATGGATTGGGCTGCCGTTCTCGCGACGGGATGAGAGGGGAGTATCTGATAGAGATGTGCATTCGTTTCGGAAAAATTCGGAATTTGGAACGAAATTTGATAATTCGTATTTCGGAAGTACTTCCGAATAACGAATCGATACGATATGAATTCGAAACGAAACGAAATGGTATATAACAAATTTATTTCGTTTTACACTGTGTCATCATCATACAAGAAAATTTGAATAATTGATATCAACTATCAAATTTGAAATGAACTATCAAATGATATCAACAACTATCGAATCGATTCGAAATTTCAAATCAATCCGAAACTAAACGAAATACGAAACTAAATTAGTTACGAAATTTCAAAAACAAAATTATTTAAAAACGTAACGAAACTAAACTAAATTAAATGAATTTTTCAGCCATGCATATCCCTAGTATCTGTTTTTTTTTTCCATCTGGTGCTAAATGATTCCGCAGAAAAGGAAACAGCTTGCACCAGCTCCTAGCTGTGGGTAACTTTTGAGTTAACCGCAGCGGGACGTAATTAGCGTTAGGACTTTGTGATCCTAACGACAGTGCTTTTTTTCAGCCGTTACTCACCAGTACTGAGTACCGGCACCTACAAGCAGGAAATGTCACACTGGCTTAGTGGGAGAAATCCTGGTAGCTAGTAACATGTAGGGCTGCTGGGGTAGGGTGACCTTTCGTCCCCGATTTCCAGGGACATGGAAAAAAAGCACTGCCTAACACTAATTACTCTTTGTGCTCCCCATGTTAAGCATAGGGGGTGCAAAGTAGAGTAACCTTGCGCTGTAAAGCCAAAGCTCTGAATCGTGAAGTTTTTTTTTTAACCCATTAGCCTTCGGAATGTAATATGGTGCGCCCGCGCTAGGGCCACTTAAGCTAACGTAAATCACACACAGCTGAGTGCTAACGTTAGCATTAAGTATGTAATATTGCCCATAGTCTCTTTCAATTTCTTTCCATTCTTCTCCATGGTTTTAATTAAAAAATTGGAGTTAATACCAGTATAGCGTTCTCTTTTTAATGACTTAATGGAACTTCTTCCTGGGGGACATTTGGCTTTATTACTTTAAAAAGACACTACCACCAAAAAATGAAATGTCCATATTTTGTTTATTTTATGTTGCTGATATCTTACACATGCTTTGTTTTTCTCTTGTTTGTTTAGTTAAGAAAATATTTTACTCTGTATATGTCATTGGGTGCATCCATTGTGTGATCTTTTTGTTGTAAACTGCCCCTCCACAGTATTTTTACATAACTTGCTCCTCACTGGGTGGTGTTGGCTAGGGATGAGTTGTTCAGTTCGATCAGTTCGGAGTGCGATTCGAACATCGGCAGTTCGAAAGTTGGCGAACTTCGAACTTTTTGGTGCGTTCGGTTCCAGTTCGAATTTTTTTTAAAAAAAAAGTATAAAAATTGCTTAAAAAATACTAAAAAATATAGAAATAAAGAGACTCTTTACTGCAGAATATTATAAGCAACGGTTTATTAGATATTGAATTAAAACTAATGTCTAGGTGCAAAGATTCTCACCTCTAAATGACCTGTGCTCTCAAACTGCGTAAACAACAGGTGTTTAATTAGTGTTTGGAAATAACATGTGCTTCTAATTAGTCCAGTCTCATAAATTTGAAACATTGTATGCAGACTGGGAGTGCTTGGTGTCGTGTGTGGGTCTGTGATGGCGATGTTTCCATACATCCTACAAATCCGCCACTTAACGGGCAGGTTATGAGGACCTCCTAGGCACGATATTTGAAGGAATTTTTCGTTTTTATTTTTAACCCTTATTTTATGGAAAACTCCCTGTTCCTTTAACCATTTCACTGCTGAGGCATTTCACCGCTGTGTGCTGAGCTAATTTTTACCGCTTTCGCTCCTCATGTTTAAACGCGATTTGAAGCCACCTTTTTTTATACGACCCAGACATATTATATATCGTTCTTTCCGGCAGACTCTGCAGATTCATAATATATCATTTTTATATGTATACGTCATGTTCTGCCTGTATATTATAACAAAAAATGCAATAAAACTTTAATTTTTAATCATCTGCAGCGTGTAAAGTGTTTTTTTCACCTTTTATCACATGAACATTTGCGGTTATATTTTCTATGGAGTGCGCTTGAAAAATGGGGTGCGCTACAAAAATTTGAAATGGGGACTTATATTTTATATTTATTATTATAGGTATGCATATATTTCTTATATGTATAATGGTATTTTACCATATTGTTTGTCTTCTCCTATTAGGTTTCAAATTATGTTTTCTTTTTTGACAACACAACATTTCAAGCTGAAGGATACATTTTTGATTGCTTCTTCATTGCATCTTGAGAAGCAGGAATGGCATAAACTCATAGCAATTGTTAAAATAAAACATAGAAACATAGAAAAATTTCGGCAGATAAGAACCTTTCGGCCCATCTAGTCTGCCCAATTACATGGATACTTTACCTGGATTTATCTTTTGTTTAGGATAGCCTTATGCCTATCCCATGCCTGCTTAAATTCAATTACTGTTTTGGCCTCTACCACTTCAACTGGAAGACTGTTCCATGTATCCACCACCCTCTCAGTAAAATAATGCTTCCTGATGTTACTTTTAAACCTTTGCCCCTCTAATCTAAGACTATGTCCCCTTGTTTTGCTACTTTGTTTCCGTTTAAATATACTCCCTTCCTCTACCTTGTGGATTCCCTTTACGTATTTAAATGTTTCTATCATATCTCCTCTGTCTCGTCTTTTTTCCAAGCTGTACATGTTAAGATCATTAAGCCTTTCCTGGTAACTTTTCTCTTTCAAGCTGTACACCATTTTAGTAGCCCTTCTCTGAACTCTCTCTAAGAGGTCTATATCCTTCTGGAGATACGGTCTCCAGTACTGCACACAGTACTCCAAGTGAGGTCTCACCAGTGCTCTGTACAGTGGCATGAACACTTCCCTTTTCCTACTGCTAATACCTCTCCCTACACAACCAAGCATTCTGCCAGCATTTCCTGCTGCTCTATTACATTGACTACTTACCCTTAGATCTTCTGAAATAATAACCCCTAAATCCCAACCCTCAGATGTTGAGGTTAGGACTGTATCAAATATTTTATATTCAGCCCTTGGGTTTTTACGTTCCAGGTGCATTATCTTGCACTTATCCACATTAAAACTCAATTGCCACAGCTCCGACCATTTTTTTAGTTTACCTAAATCATTTGTCATTTGGCTGATCCCTCCAGGAACGTCAACCCTGTTGCAAATCTTTGTGTCATGAGCAAAAAGACATACTTTTCCATTAATACCTTCTGCAATATCACTAATAAAAATATTAAAGAGAATGGGTCCAAGTACTGACCCCTGAGGTACCCCACTGGTAACAAGACCTTGCGCCGAATAAACTCCATTTACCACAACCCTCTGTTGCCTGTCACTCAGCCACTGCCTAATCCATTCAACAATATTGGAATCCAAGCTCAAAGATTGCAATTTATTGATAAACTTTCTATGCGGAACAGTATCAAAAGCCTTACTGAAATCTAAATAAAGTATATTATAAGTATAAAATATAAAATAAGTACTGTAGATACTCGAGTATACCGCTAGATTTTAGTGACAAAAATTTACTTTAAAATTGGAGGGGTGGCGTTATATTCGAGACATCTGCATCACGTGTAAAAAAAAACAAATTGCCTTGCTCTGGAGCCCAAATCTCCTGGAAGTTCCGGTAGTCTCGATGAAGTGAATGTGGGCTCCCTGATACTTGCAAACACTTCAGGAACTCCTGGATTCGGGAGAGGTGGGATCCATCACTGTAAAATTATGCCCCTCGGGTTATAGTCGAGTCTTGAGTATTCTCTCATTTCCATAATAAATCTCTATCCATCGCGTTATATTCGGGTCGCACTATACTCGAGTATCTACGGGTATATTATAGAAAGACATGTCACAATGTCCTACCCGTATCCAGAGAGGTCTGTGGGATCCAACAAAGACAAGCACTATTTATGTGTGGCCATGTTTCAGAAATGCATCAGGAAGAAGACTAGTGTTGGCTGCGGCCATCACCTACTCTCATATGTGTCCAGGTATGTACTGGCCATTAGGAGTACCGGGAGGTTCCCGGTGGCTCGATGGCTCAGTGGGTTGGTGTGACCGGCCGCCTGGGGCTCACCTGGGCCGGCCAGCCGCCTGGGCCTCGCGTAAACCAGCCCGGCCGCCTTGGGCTCGTTTAGGTCTGGTTGAAGTTCAAGGCTGATATTTTGTCCCAGTCCAGCCCTCTATGTGTCTTGTTCCTCTGTTGATGTTCAGTGTCACATACTCGTGTGCATTCATGGGAGGCCTCCCTTTTACAGATCCTGAGTGAATTAATTAAACATTGAGCTGTTCACTGTATACTCAGTTTTCTTTGTATTATAATGCAAAATAAACAATTAGCATATAATATTCCTTTCACATACCTTTTTAGCGCAGGATTAGTGCACCCCCTGTGGAGAAACCAAATACTCTGTCAGATCTGACTCTTGTCACCCCGTATTACTGTAAAGTAATTACAAGGATCAGCCCCCACCCTCACTGCCACAGTGTGACAAGCATTCCAAAGCACTTACTGTCCTGTACCCTACCCTTGATGAAGTGAAGGTGGTCACACAGAGCAGATATTCCCCGTAACATTCAGAAAGTGATTGGACAACGAGCCTTACCCTATAACAGAATCATTATTTATTTATTTCTAAAGTATTTTACCAGGAAGGATACATTGAGATTTCTCTCGTTTTCAAGTATGTCCTGGGTTCAAGAACATTGAAATTTTACAGTCGTTACAGAAATAGAAAGCAATAAATGCAAGATATTAAAAAACAACACAAATATACAGATTAACACATAAAATAAATATGTAGGAAATATAGTCACTATGTTACATGTTTACAGGTGCATTCTGTATTGAGCAGAGCTCGAGTGCAGCGGGAACGCGGCGGAACGGCGTTCCCGCACTTTTCCCGCAGCGGGAACGCTGCGGGAACGCATCACAAAACTGGCCCAGTGGCTTTGTAATCACTTAATGGACCCGGGCTCCGGCCGGGCACACTGCTGGGGTGTTGCGCCGCAGCGAAGGAGCTCTCACGGCAAGTCCAGCACCATCGCAGCCTCTCCCGGCTGACTCACACGCTTCTGCGTGTAATTGGCCATGGGCCAAGTCACATGGCCGGATGGGCCAAGTCACATGCCCGGATGCCGGCGGAGGCCCAGACCCAGTCACGTGCCTGGATGCCGGCCGCAGGCATGTGACACGTGCGTGCTGTGTGAGGTCACACAGCGCGACTTCACTTGCCTCAGGAGGACTGCTGCCAGCCTGTGTCCCCCCAGTGGAAAGAATTGAAAAGAGCCGTGCTGAAGGACCAGTGTCTGTGTGTGAGTGCCACTGCCACCTCAACTGCTGCAGGGACCTGTGTCACCCAACTCCAACTGAAAAAAAGGTAAAAATATAACGTAAAAAATGTATTTAATTAATTAATTTATCATAAATTAAATACATTTTACATAATATTTTTACCTTTTCTTTGTTCTCTGCCTCTTCAGCTGGACTTGGGGTGGCACAGGTCTCTGCAGCTGGACTGGAAAAAAAATCTGGTACATTATACATGTTATTATAAATATATAATTACATAAATTAAATAATTACATATTATTTATGTAATTATATATTTATAATAACATGTATAATGTACCAGATTTTTTTTCGAGTCCAGCTGCAGAGACCTGTGCCACCCCAAGTCCAGCTGAAGAGGTAGAGAACAAAGAAAAGGTAAAAATATTATGTAAAATGTATTTATTTAATGTAATATATTATTTACGTTTAAACTATTTATATATTTATTTATAAAAAAAATTACCCAAATAAATTTTTTCCAGTCCAGCTGCAGAGACCTGTGCCACCCCAAGTCCAGCTGAAGAGGCAGAGAACAAAAATAAGGTAAAAATATTATTTAAAATGTATGTAATGTAATATATTATTTATGTATTAATTATTTATATATTTCTTTATAAAAAAAATTACCAGAAATTTTTTTTTTCCAGTCCAGCTGCAGAGACCTGTGCCACCCCAAGTCCAGCTGAAGAGCCAGAGAACAAAAATAAGGTAAAAATATTATTTAAAATTTATATAATGTAATATATTATTTATGTATTTTTTTTTCACTGAACTTTGGCAAATCCATTTCGCCAAAAATACTGTGAATTCACTATCAAATGATCACTGTATTTTGGCGAAGTGGAGTCGCTTAACCGCTTGCCGCCTCGGGACATACTATGCTGTCCTCGCGGCAGGAGGGCTTTGAAGACGCAGGGCGTGCATGTACTCCTCGCTGTCTTCAAAGGGCCGACTCAGCCCCTCCCCACAGCAGGTACGCGCTGCATGCTATTGGCTGCAGTGGGACGGCCTGACAGGCCGTCCCCCTGCAGCTAATGACGCAAGCCGCATGCCCACTGTCTTAAAATACAAAAAGGTGTTCAAAACCAATAGAGAGGGTTTTTGGATGAAAAGATATTTAAAAAAAAAAATTAAAAAAATAATATTACGGAGGTGATTACCTGGAATGTGTAATTTTATTTTTATATGTATATATACACACACACACACGCATTCTGTTGTCACAACAGGAGCTGTATCCAGTGGCGTAGCGTGGGGGGGCCGTGGCCCCGGGCGCAGTTTTGTTAGGGGCGCATAATTTCAAAAGAAATTTGCGCCCCTAACAACCTGTGGCCCGGACTGACCCGCTGAGGGGGTGAGGGGACCCAGATGCCGGGCAGCGGGAGTGCCTGCCTGTCCTGAACAGTGAGTCCGTCCTGTTGAAGGGGAGGCGGCTGCGTGCAGGCGCAGGTCACATGGTCCGTCTAATCAGGTGGTACTGAGTCGCTGTACCGCCTGACTGGCCGGACCGCGTGACCTGCGCACGCACGCAGCTGCCTCCCCTTCAACAGGACGGACTCGCACGCTGTTCAGGACCGGCAGGCACTCCCGCTGCCCGGCATCTGGGCCCCCTCAACTCCTGCTGGATCCGGAGCTGGGGCAATATCCAGGTGAGAGCTGGGGCAAATCCATGAGCTGGGGCAAATCCATGAGCTGGGGCAAATCCATGTGCTGGGGCAAATCCACGTGCTGGGGCAAATCCATGTGCTGGGGCATATCCATGTGCTGGGGCAAATCCATGAGCTGGGACAAATCCATGAGCTGGGGCAAATCCATGTGCTGGGGCAAATCCATGAGCTGGGCAAATCCATGTGTGAGCTGGGGGCAAATCCATGTGTGAGCTGGGGCAAATCCATGAGCTGGGGCAAATCCATGTGCTGGGGCAAATCCATGAGCTGGGCAAATCCATGTGTGAGCTGGGGGCAAATCCATGTGTGAGCTGGGGCAAATCCATGAGCTGGGGCATATCCATGTGCTGGGGCAAATCCATGAGCTGGGACAAATCCATGTAATGGGGCAAATCCATGAGCTGGGGGCAAATCCATGAGCTGGGGCAAATCCATGAGCTGGAGCATATCCATGAGCTGGGACAAATCCATGTAATGGGGCAAATCCATGAGCTGGGGCAAATCCATGAGCTGGAGCATATCCATGAGCTGGGGCAAAATCCAGGTGAGAGCTGGGGCATATCCATGAGCTGGGGCAAATCCATGAGCTGGGGCAAATCCATGAGCTGGGGCAAATCCATGTGCTGGGGCAAATCCATGAGCTGGGCAAATCCATGTGTGAGCTGGGGGCAAATCCATGTGTGAGCTGGGGCAAATCCATGAGCTGGGGCATATCCATGTGCTGGGGCAAATCCATGAGCTGGGACAAATCCATGTAATGGGGCAAATCCATGAGCTGGGGGCAAATCCATGAGCTGGGGCAAATCCATGAGCTGGAGCATATCCATGAGCTGGGACAAATCCATGTAATGGGGCAAATCCATGAGCTGGGGCAAATCCATGAGCTGGAGCATATCCATGAGCTGGGGCAAAATCCAGGTGAGAGCTGGGGCATATCCATGAGCTGGGGCAAATCCATGAGCTGGGGCAAATCCATGTGCTGGGGCAAATCCATGAGCTGGGCAATTCCATGTGTGAGCTGGGGGCAAATCCATGTGTGAGCTGGGGCAAATCCATGAGCTGGGGCAAATCCATGTGTGAGCTGGGGCAAATGCATGTGTGAGCTGGGGCAAATGCATGTGTGAGCTGGGGCAAATCCATGTGTGAGCTGGGGCAAATCCATGAGCTGGGGCAAATCCATGAGCTGGGGGCAAATCCATGTGTGAGCTGGGGGCTCTCTGCTCCTCTAGATTGTAAAATCCGGGTGCCCTCTGCTCCTCTAGATTGTAAGCTCCTGGGTGCCCTCTGCTCCTCTAGATTGTAAGCTCCTGGGTGCCCTCTGCTCCTCTAGATTGTAAACTCCTGAGTGCCCTCTGCTCTTCTAGATTGTAAGCTCCTGTGAGGCGGGCCCTCTGCTCCTCTAGATTGTAAGCTCCTGTGAGCCGGGCCCTCTGTAAATTCTCGTGAGTCGGGCTCTCTGCTAAAACACCTTATTTTCTGTCAGGGCCCCTCCCGAGACTAGTCTCTGGATCCGCCCCTGTCCCTAATTAGGGTTAAGCAGAAAGCAGTGAAATTTCGGTGCTTTCTCGTTCAGTGCGCTTTGGCGATTCTGGTTTGCGGTCCCTGTGGTGAATTCATTATTCACCGCAGGGTCCCCGAAGTGCACCAAACATAAAGCTGCCGATCAGACCACCGAACGCAGCCGAAGACCACCGATCAGCCAGCTGAATGCCGCTGAAGACCTTTGATCCGACTGCCGAAGAGTGTTGAACTGGGAAAAAAAGTACTCTGCTATACTTCTACAAAGGGTTTTAAACCAATAAAAATGCATGAAAATGTGTGTGAATAATAAAAAAGTTCTATAAAACATAATAAACGGTCTGTTACAGAATAAAAAAAAAAAAGATTATTTGCTTAAAATGAAATGAATAAATGGTTAAATAAAACAAATTATATTTTTACATCGAATCCTATGGGATTTGCCTGTGCACCATTCAATGACTTTCCTTTGTTGTCGTGCTCTAATTCTTCAGACCTCTTAGATTGTAAGCTCTCGAGCAGGGTCCGCTCTCCTTCTGTTCTGTATGTGTGTAACGTGTATGTATATTTGTTATTCTGTCTCTCCTATTTTACACCACTACGGGACTTGTTGGCGCTTAATAAATACTGTTGTAACTGTAACATCCATTGTTTCCGTGCATGATGCTTCAGATCTTCCATTGTTCCCATGCATGATTCTTCAGATCTTCCTTGTTCCCCATGCATGATTCTTCAGATCTTCCATTGTTCCTGTGCATGATTCTTCAGATCTTCCATTGTTCCTGTGCATGATTCTTCAGATCTTCCATTGTTCCCATGCATTCTTCTTCAGATCTTCCATTGTTCCCAGGCATTCTTCTTCAGATCTTCCTTTGTTCCCATGCATGATTCTTCAGATCTTCCATTGTTCCCATGCATGATTCTTCAGATCTTCCTTTGTTCCCATGCATGATTCTTCAGATCTTCCTTTGTTCCCATGCATTATTCTTCAGATCTTCCATTGTTCCCATGCATTCTTCTTCAGATCTTCCATTGTTCCCATGCATTCTTCTTCAGATCTTCCATTGTTCCCGTGCATGATTCTTCAGACCTTCCTTTCTTCCCGTGCATGATTCTTCAGACCTTCCTTGGGCCACTACCCTATGTCTCTTAATTTCATTGTGTTGGGAGAAATAGATCACTTTCCATTTATTCTTTCAGTAAAGGATTTACACAATTTTTTGTTTATTTATACAGAAATGAGCAAACGAAAGGGCAGCATTCTGGATTTCTTCTCAAAGGCATCCAGTAAGAAATCACATGCTGATTCTGCAAGTTGCTCATCTCAGTCCGAGCCTGTGCCCCAGATGGATGACTCAGTCTCCGATGCAGAAACTACACCGGCCAGCGAATCAGATGTAGTTGACTTAGTCACTGATGTGGCTGAAGATACCGCTGCTGATGTCCACGAGACTGTGCTTTTACCAGAATGCTGGGACCAGGATCAGTGGCTAGAATTTAAACAAAAATACCCTTGGCTGTTCTTAAAAAATGGTCTTTTAGGATGCAAAGTGTGTCGTGAGGTTAAACACCTTGGAGTATCTGTATCACAGGGTGTATCCATTTCTAAAGAATGGAGTACTGGTTTTATTACTCCATATGGCAAAACAAAAAAAGATATGTTGACCTCATTGCGTAAAAAAATCCATGTACATAAAACTTCTGAAGCACATGTAAAGGCAGGCGAAATCCAAGCGGTGTCTAGAAAGGAGGTAATGCAAACCAATATTGCAGACCAGCAAAACCATAAGTTTGCATCCACAACAAAAGTCTTTCGCATTGCCTACTATTGTGCGAAGAAAAACCGTCCTTACACAGATTTCAGAGATCTTATTCGCTTGCAAGTTGCAAACGTCACAGACTTAGGACGTATTCTCCATAGTGAGTACACAGCTGCACAAATCATCGATTGCGTCGCTAGTGAGATGAGGAAAAAGCTTTGCAAGGCAATTGTTGAACAGGCTCCAAAGCTTTCAGTTTACATTGATGAGTCTACAACAGTTTCTTCACAATCAGTGTTAATTGTTTATATTCGTGCCTCTGTAAACGGAAAAGATCCAGTCACCTTCTTTCTCGATTTACTTCACTTGCCTAAAGCAGATGCCCAGTCTATTGAAGCCACCCTTACAACGTGTCTTTCTAAGCATGGCTTCAATAATGACTTTCTTGCTACAAACTGGATTGGGGTTTGTAGTGATGGTGCAAGTGTAATGCTTGGAAGAAAATCAGGTGTTCTAGAGCGACTTAGTGGAAAATATCCACAGCTTGTGAAATGTCATAGGCTTGAATTGTCCATTTCTGATACAATCGATTCTGTTCCTGGTCTTCAACATGTCACATCATTTTTTGAGAAGCTGTATGCGGTGTACCATCAATCACCAAAAAATCTGAGGGAGCTCTTTGAATGTGCAAAAGAATTAGAAGTGCAAATTCTTAAAATAGGTAAAGTTTTTACCGTTAGGTGGGTCGCTTCAAGCCAGAGAGCTATACGAGCGGTTTGGGAATCATACCCTGCACTACACAGCCATTTAGTAAAAGCGAGCACAAGTTCAGAGCATACCACCAAGCAGAAGTCTGTATTTAGTGGCCTTAACAAAGTCCTGACATCAGAGGAATATCTGTTAAACCTTGCAGGGGTTGCAGATGCTGTTCAGGAAATGGGCCTGTTATCTGAAGCCCTACAAAGAGATGACATCACACTTCCACGAGCCTATCAGTTGATTAATCGGTCAGTTCGTGCAATCGAGAAAATGAAAGACATGCCTGGCAAACATCTGAAAGAAGCCATGGAATCGCTGGAGAAGGGGAATTTCAAAGGTGTAACCATCAACCTGGAGAGCACAAAAGGCCAAGTGAGGATAAATCTCCCCCGATTCTATCAATGTTTGGTGGATAATTTGCGATCCAGACTCTATGCTTTAACTGCAAGCAACAGACCAGCAGCTTCATCACAGTCGGATGAATTTGAATCGCTCGTCTCAGAAATGGAGATCCTGAATTCACAACGTTGGCCAAACAATGTGGACAGTCTGTGGTTTGAAGGAGAAGTGAAGCTAGAGCAGCTGTGCAAAAGATTCCAGCTCAACTTCACATCCATCTGTGAAGGCTTCAGAGACTACATTGACAACGCCGGCACAGAGATTCCAGAAAATCTGAAACCAGCTGTGACAGCAGTTAACAGTCTTCCAGTGACATCAGGGGATTGTGAAAGAGGCTTCAGCACCATGAATTTGGTGATGTCACCCATTAGGAGTGGACTTGGCATTGAACGCCTGTCTTCTCTTTTATTTATTAGTCTCATTGGCCCTCCTGCAGATCTATGGGATCCTTTACCATACGTGAGAAAATGGCTGTCCTCACATCGCAGCGCAGATGATAACAAATCCAGAAAAGTTGATCATCCTACCCAGCAAGAACAACGTTATTCCAGTTTGTGGGATGTTTTCTAATGTTCTGTGTATAGTTTTTTAAATACTATATTGCCAAAAGTATTCGCTCACCTGCCTTGACTTGCATATGGATGGGTGAGCGAATACTTTTGGCAATATAGTGTATGTTGCAGTTACTAGTTGTGATGCAAAAGTTGTGTACGCATAAACCTCAGGTTTTAGAAATTCCCTGCCAGGGAAACATCATCGCACATTGTGGTGACTATTCTGTCAGTTTGATAAACAAGTTAACTTATTTTGTTGTTACATCTGTTCTATATTTATTTGTTTATTATGTGTTAATTTTGAAATGTTCTTGTAAACCTGCACTTTACAATAAATGTTGCACTCTGTTTTTCGAAAAAGGAACAAATTCGAGTTTATTTAATTTATTATTATATATATATATATATATATATATAATAAAAATCTTGGGTGAGTTCCCTCACTTTTTTCCCCAGGACTTGACCCCTGGTATTGAGGTATGTTAATAGAGATCTCTTAAGGGACTTAATACTGGGGGAAGATTTGATGGTGTCTGGGAGGTTATTCCGTATTTGTGGTGCTCTGTAAGAAAATGAGGATTGAGACACTTTCTTTTTGTATTGTGGTATTGCAAGTAAGGTGCTGGTCCTGGATCAGAGGTTATAGGATGAAGGAACTGCTAGGGCAGGGGTCTGCAACCTTAAACACTCAAAGAGTCATTTGGACCCATTTTCCACAAAAAAGAAAACACTGGGAGCCGCAAACCCCTTTTGACGTCTAAAATATAGATAACCCTCCATATATCGTTTTTTACCTTTTATGCTATGGGGTGGGGAGGGGTACTCTCAACTTAAACTTTTACTAACATTTTTAAAAAAATAATTTAAAGCCCACACAAGGCAGCCAATCGCCATTTCATTCATGTAAAAAAAATAATTTCAAATTAATTACAGTTAGGAGCATTTATAAAGCGCCAAACAAATTCCGTAGCGCTGTACAATGGGAGAACACACAGAACAGTAGGAGAGAGGATCCTGCTCGAGAGCTTAATGCAGCCATGCCACATGATTGATACCATTTATTTTAATTATAGTTCTTCTCACCATATATATAACAATGCCCATGCCTCCCCCCAATAAATTAATAATGCCCAGGTCCCCCCATAAATTAATAATAGTGCCCAGGTCTCCCCCCATAAATTAATAATAATGTCCATGTCTCCCCCCCATGAATTAATAATAATGTCCAGGTCTCACCCCCCCCCATAAATTAATAATGCACAGGTCTCCCCCCCCATAAATTAATAATGCCCAGGTCTCTCCCCCCCATAAATTAATAATAGTGCCCAGGTCTCCCCCCCCCATAAATTAATAATAATGCCCAGGTCTCCACCCCCATAAATTAATAATGCCCAGGTCTCCCCCCATAAATTAATAATGCCCAGGTCTCCCCCCATAATTAATAATAGTGCCCAGGTCTCCCCCCCCCCCATAAATTAATAATAGTGCCCAGGTCTCCCCCCCCCCATAAATTAATAATAGTGCCCAGGTCTCCCCCCATAAATTAATAATAGTGCCCAGGTCTCTCCCCCCCCCCATAAATTAATAATGCCCAGGTCTCCTCCCATAAATTAATAATAGTGCCCAGGTCTCCCCCCATAAATTAATAATAATGCCCATGTCTCCCCCCCATGAATTAATAATAATGCCCAGGTCTCCCCCCCATAAATTAATAATGCCCAGGTCCCCCCCCCCCATAAATTAATAATGCCCAGGTCTCCCTCCCCCATAAATTAATAATAGTGCCCAGGTCTCCCCCCATAAATTAATAATAGTGCCCAGGTCTCCCCCCCATAAATTAATAATAATGCCCAGGTCCCCCCCCCATAAAATAATAATAATGCCCAGGTCCCCCCATAAATTAATAATAGTGCCCAGGTCTCCCCCGCATAAATTAATAATAATGCCCATGTCTCTCCCCCCCCATGAATTAATATTAATGCCCAGGTCTCCCCCCCATAAATTAATAATGCCCAGGTCTCTCCCCCCCCATAAATTAATAATAATGCCCAGGTCTCCCCCCCATAAATTAATAATGCCCAGGCCCCCCATAAATTAATAATAGTGCCCAGGTCCCCCCTAAATGAATAATAGTGCCCAGGGGGGCGGGGTTATCGCACTCCCCTCACTCTCTATTGGTCAGCCACCGCGAGTCAACATCTTCCATCCATCACGCTGCGCCCAGAGCAAGCGCAGCGTGATGATGGTGACAGTGGCCGCAGAAGTCATAGGAAAACCCCGGGTCGGGGCCGGGGCTGCGCCCTATCGGGAGCGCCGGCCCCAGAGCCGCAGCAGGGCAATGAAAGAGCCGCATGTGGCTCCGGAGCCGCGGGTTGCCGACCCCTGTGCTAGGGGAAGCAGCCTATTCAAGTAGGGTGGTAGCTTCCCAGAAAACCTCTTAAACACCAGGTTGGAAAGGTGAAGGGTGCGTCTAGATTGCAGCAACGAACAGTTTAGCTCTTTTAACATGTCACAATGGTGGGTCATGTACAGTGGTACCTCGGTTCACGAACGCCCCTGTTCACAAACAATTCGGTTCACGACCAGGAAGTTCGTCAACATTTTACCTCCGTTCACAAACTCTGCCTCGGGTTATGAACACGACCCGGGCCATCTTCCCCACTCTGACACATGGTCGTGGCTTCCTGTACTTCCTGTACTCAAGATCGCGGTCGCAGACAGGGCTACTGTGAAGCTTTTTTTGGGTGCTTTGTAGCACAGTACTGTTCAATATTACTGTATTAAATCCAGCATGGCTCCCAAGAAAGTGCAGAACAAGCGTGGCGGGAAAAAGAGAAAGCGCAGAGAGGTGACAAGAATGTGCAGAGCGTTAATGAAGGTGAGAAGAATGTGCAGAGCGTTAATGAAAGTGACGAGGATGTGCAGAGCGTTATTGAAGGTGACAAGGATTTGCAGATCGTTACTGAATTTGTTTCATATTTTTGTGGTTACATTTTTTTTTCCCATATGGTTCAGAACGGATTAACCTGATTTACATTGAACCCTATGGGAAAATGTGATTAGGTTCACGACCAAAAATCGGTTCGCGACCATGTTCATAGGGATCAGAATGGATTAACCTGATTTACAATGAACCCTATAGGAAAATGTGATTCGGTTCACGACCAATTCGGTTCGCGACCAGAGTCGTGGAACCAATTAAGTTTGTGAACCGTGGTACCACTGTAGTTACATTGTAGCACAAAGCGGCAGAATGAGTTATACAATGTAGTAAGTTTCTGAAGGTGTGTTTGCGGGGCAGCTGCATACACTACATCTCCGTATTCAATAGCTGGCATAAGTATTATGTGATATAATTTGCTGTTATTTATCAAGTGTTTGCTTTGAGTTTTAATTTCAAGGTCTTTCTACATACCTCTCTCCTCCTCTTTCCATCCCCAAACCTTCTAGATTGTGAGTTCCCACGGGAATAGGGCCCTCGTTTCCTCCTGTACTGGTTTGTCAAAATGTTGTTCAATATATTGTAACCCTGTCTATACTGTGCCCACTGTACAGTGCTGCGTAATATGCTGGCGCTTTATAAATAAAGATTAATAATTAATAATAATAATACATAACCTACAATTTGTGAACATTCTCTTGGGATCCATCGCATAGATGGAAAAAAAATTGAACTGTAATCCTTTCCATATCAGCATCTAATACCCAAACATTTCTGTGGAATGGTCTGAGCGCATACATATACATTATTAACGTTAATGAGCTACATGACAACAAATATAGAATCTCATCAAAACTCAATATGGTCAAAGAAAGAAATGTAATCTTCCAATCGTTTCATTTATTTTGTTACTTATAGGACCTTGGAAAAGCATGCTCTCTGTGCGCTTTTGAAACATACAACTTATTGAGTATAAAGCAAAAAGGAACGGACAACTGTAATTAGACAAGATTAATGCACACTCAGTGGGAAATGTGATAATTGTGTGGGTGAAATAATTGGAAGCTCACAATCTATACTTGGCCCAGGGCTTCCTGTAACCTTAATCCCTTGAGCTCATTACAAGAAAGGTCATTTGTTTTTCAGCCTGCATTTTTTATGTTATTAAATATTGTCTAAAAAAATGCTCACATAAACTATTGTTTTAAAACAATGGGATTGTATATTTATTTTGTGTTAAATGCCGATTACTCTGGCAGATTCAGCATTATGCCCATTACTCAAAGTACAATAAGTGTAAAATAATTAGGAGTAACAAAACCAGGCTCAGGTGAGGTGTAAGCATTTTATAAGATTTTCAACAGTACGGCCGACTAACAGGACATTTATAAAACTAGGTGAGACTCATTTTAGATTAAGTGCACTGTAAATAATAATGGCACATGCGTTGTCACTGTGAATAACATTTTGTTTATCTAATTGTTATTTTGTAAAACGAGCGTCACTGAATCAGCGGAATCAATAATCTAACTAATACAGTTACTAAAAATGTGTATTACATCTCCATGCAGGACATCACTGTGATGCATATACAACAAATGCTTATGCCAGCTATTGAATACGGAGATGTAGTGTATGCAGCCGCCCCGCAAACGCACCTCCAGAAACTTACTACATTGTATAACTCATTCTGTCGCTTTGTGCTACAATGTAACTACATGACCCACCACTGTGACATGTTAAAAGAACTAAACTGGCCATCGCTGAAATCTAGACGCACCCTTCACCTTTCCAGCCTGGTGTTTAAGAGCTTCTCTGGGAAGCTGCCACCTTACCTGAATAGACTGCTTCCCCCAGCAGTTCCCTCATCCTATAACCTCCGACCCAGGACCAGCACCTTACTTGCAATACCACAATACAAAAAGAAAGTGGCTCGATCCTCATTTTCCTACAGAGCACCACAATTATGGAATAACCTCCCAGTCACCATCAACTCTTCCCCCAGTCTAAAGTTCCTTAAGAGCTCCCTATTAACATACCTCAATACGGAATGCACCTGTAAACATGTAACACAGTGACTATATATAGAATGCAGCTGTAAACATGTAACACAGTGACTATATACAGAATGCACCTGTAAACATGTAACATAGTGACTATATACAGAATGCACCTGTAAACATGTAACATAGTGACTATATACAGAATGCACCTGTAAACATGTAACACAGTGACTATATACAGAATGCACCTGTAAACATGTAACACAGTGACTATTTCCTACATATTTATTTAATGTTAATCTGTATATTCGTTTTGTGTTAATATCTTGCATTTTACTACTTTGTATTTCTGTAACAATGTTCTTGAACCCAGGACATACTTGAAAACGAGAGAAATCTTAATGTATCCTTCCTGGTAAAATCCTTTATAAATAAATAAATAAATATGCACACTGAATGGCCAAAACAAAATGGCACACACTCTAAAATTTTGTTGGTCCATCTCTTGCATCGATTATGGAAAGCATTCATCGTGTTATCGTTTCAATAAGCTCATGCAATGTCACAACATTTATTTCCATTCAGAGTTGCAGTAATTGGTGGCCAAGAACTTGTGTTGATGATGGGAGAGTCGCAGCGCTGCATTAAGTCTTCTAATCTTTACCACATCCCAAAAATTCTCAATGGGGTTAAGGTCTGGACTTTGTGTTGGCCAATCCGTGAGTGAAAATGATGTCTCATGCTCCCTGAGCCACTTTGGCACAATTTGAGACCAATGAATTCTGCCATTGACATCTTGGAATATGCCCGCTGTGCCATCAGGGAAGAAAAAATCCATTTATGGAAAAACCTGCTTTTCAGTATATTCAGGGAATCAGGTGAGCTCATTTTTGGGCACATAACATTGCTGAACCTAGACCTGACCAACTGAAGCCACCCTAGATCTTAACAGGCTGGTATGGTATGGTATGGTTTGGTATGCCTACCATACCAGCCTGTTATGAACCTAGACCTGACCAACTGAAGCAACCCTAGATCATAACAGGCTGGTATGGTAGGCAGTGACTTTTCTTTGGGCCAGGCAGAGTATTAGCACATTGGTTTTATACAGGCAACATCAGATCTTCTATAAAGTCTGGATGTATCAACCAATCTCTTCATCACTGCTCTAAACCATCTTGTAATGGATTACACAGCCAGTGCTTCACAACCCTGAATACAAGGAATTAAACACTGATATTTTACCTATTCCATCCTAATCTAACTCCCTTGATAAACCATTGAGGAGAGGCAACTGTTCTGATGACCCGACGTACATACTCACCAAGTGCCTTAAGGTTCACTTCCTTGTACCCTTTCCTTACTCATTTCTAAAGATGTGCATTCGTTTTCGTACGAATCACATTTAGCCTGAAATTCAGCGATTTGTATTTCGGAAGCAGTTCCAAAACGAATCAATATAACAAATCATTTCTGATGGATTCAGCAACACCGGCAATTGACAGCAAAATACGCTGCATTTCGCCGCACTTCGGTGCACTTCAGCAATCTGTATATAGAGGAATCATTCAATGGTTCTCTATGGGCCAATTGTGCTGCCACTGAACTACGCTGACCTGCGCCGAACAGAACTGTATTTCCCTGTCATATGGCCTGTGGTGCTGAATCTTATTGATACAGCACCACAGACCAATTGACAGTGAAATATGGTGCACTTCAGTGATTTGTATATAGAGGAATCATTCGATGGTTCTCTACGGGACAATTTCACTGCTGCCAAACTGTGCCGAACTGCACCATAGTTAGCTGTCAATTGGCCTGTGGTGCTGAATCAATTAGATGCTGCATCACAGGCCAAGTAATAGCGAAATACGGTGCAGTTTTGCGGCAGCAAAAATGACCCATAGAGAACCAGTCATAGTTACAAGTATAACCATTGAATAAATCCTCTATATACAAATCGACGAAGTGCTACAAAGTGCGGCACACTGCACCGTATTTCGCTGTCACTAGCCGGTGGTGCTGAAAATTAATTTGAATCGTTCTGAAATACAAAACGAAATTTTGGACGAAACGAATCAATATTAAACTAAATTCCATTTCTGAGGAAAATGTATCCGTCTAAAACGGAAAGAAACTAAATTTTTCCTTCCTGCACATGTCTACTCCTTTCCTCTTTATTGTTCATCTGTCCTAGACCTACATGTACCAGGCTTTTAGCTGTTGGCAGCTATTAATGGCCAAGTATTGCCTATACTGGTTGTTTTTTTTATTGGAATTCCTGGCCACATCTTCTAATAGTTGGTGTTTTTGCATACCTGGTTTAGCCCTTGCGTACTCTTTATAGTTTTATTTTAGGTGATCTTCTTTGTACAGCATTAGTCTCCCTGATGCTGGTGTGTCCAGTTAGCAAGGACTGGCAGTGAGGTAAATAGGTTTTCTTTGCTTCTCCCCGATGTAGATAACACTGTTGCCTTCTTGTTTTATGCCTACATACATACTTCTATTACTTTCTATGTGCTTTCATCATAACTTTAACCCAAATGAAAACCACTTAGTTAGTTATTTACTTAAATAATGAGCCTTTCATATATTTTTATTGTGATTTCTTAAATCTTATATATTATTTATCTTTTTTCCTGTGGCTGTTTATAGTGTGTTATTCTTTCCTATTTTCCCCATTCCAACACTTGTTCATATTGATTCATCTTTATTTTCTCTTTTTTTTGTCTGTCTGGCCATTAATTGCTGGCTGAATGAAAGATTTGAAGCAGCCATTTTGTTGTAGCCGAGTTGCTTCATCAACTGATCATAATGCTCCATTATGGAAGCCATTTTGTCAGAGCTACTTATTCACCCATAATGTTTTATTATTGAATAGACAAAGGTAACCTTTAAGGAACTTGCTGAAAGTTTAAAATGTGGCTCTGCAAAATGGGAATAAAAATATTCTTAAAACACAAATGTAGTGTATGTGTATGTCAGTGTGTATGTGGAGCTGTCAGTGTCTGTGGGGGTGTCAGTGTCTGTGTGTAAAAGTGTTAGCGTCTATGTTTGTGTGTCAGTGTGTGTAGGGTAGTGTCAAAGGCTTCCTGTTTTTGCCAGTGACTGTGTGTCTGTCAGTGTCTTTGTCAGTATCTCTGTGTTTGTTTGTCATTGCCAAATGCCAGTGTAGTTGAGTGTCTCTGTGAGTCTCTGCACTTGCCAGTCTCCTTGTAGGTGTGCTTCTGCCAGCGTCATTTGTCTGGGTGTGTTATTATTGTCTGTGTGTGGTTTTCAGTGTCTTGCTTTGTATTTTCTTGTGTGTTTGTCCATGTCTCTGCATGTGGGAGTCTTTCAACCTTTCAGTGTTTTTGTGAGTGTCTTTGCCATTGTCTGTGTGTATCTCTGTGTCTGTCTCTCTATTTGGGTCTTTCTTTGCCTATGTGTCTGTGTCTCTGTGTTTCGGTCTGTCTGTATGCAGGGCCGGATTAAGATCTCTATGGGCCTGGAGCTGAAGATTTTGGTGGCTTTTTTTGTAATTTAGTGAAATGAAAACATATTTTAGGTTATTTAATAATGCAGATATAGGTATATTTTACTATTTTGTATTTCTGTAACCACTCAATGTTCTCGAACCCAGGAGATACTTGAAAACGAGAGAAATCTCAATGTATCCTTCCTGGTAAAATCCTTTATAAATAAATAAATAAAATATGTAACCAGGTAGATACTGTGTGATTAATTTTTCATTCAGATTTCAATCATTTAAAGAGTGTAAAAAAAAATGTTTTCCCCATTTTATCATCCAAACCTTTATGGTTATATATTCTATAGGACATTCTTGTTAAAAAAATATGAAATGGGAACCTGTTACTGCATTTGTCTAAAAAAATATACAATTTTAAGCAAAAAATATAAAAAGTATGAAATATTTCCCTTGTGTTATGGAACATGTTTTTTTACAAATAATATGACTATGTATGAAACACGGACCTTACTCCCAGCATGGTAAATGAGAAGGTGAGTAATGGCAGTGGTATTGCTCATTTTATATGTGACAAATGGACAATGCCATCGCTTTGAAACTAAAAATAAATAAATAAATAATTGTTTTCTTTTCCTTTTGGTAGCAATGCAAAGGCCAGACTCTGCCCTGTCCATTGACACCTCACTTGACCTTGTGATGTGTAAAGATTAGTGACACAGGGGTCCAAAGTTTCCCACAGTGCTCTTCGCTGCAGTGTGGCGGTTTAGGTTTTTGATGTAACAATTCGTAACAATAGATTGTACCATCACCTCCCCACTTGTTGGTGACATGAGAAATGTGATGGTTAGTTAGTGCAGCATCATTGTTCACTTTATAATTGAAAAGTGAAAAATATTGCTGTGATGGAAAGAAAAAGTAAATATCTATTTTTTTGTTATACTTAAAACCTTGTCATGTTTGGTATCATTGGAAAGGCCATGCACTGACTGGCCTTTCCAGTGATACCTCACTTGACCCTGTAGCTTCTATGGAATTGGAGATACAGTGGTCCAAATGCAGACATAGTTATCCTTTCTCTGGGCCTATTCTGAGGCATGGGCCTGGAGCTGCTGCTCCATCTGCCCCTATGTTAATTCGGCCCTGTGTGTATCTTTTCTGTGTCTTCTTCTCTGTTCCGACATTTGGAGGGGCATGAGGGGGAAGGGCATAAGGGGTTGGATGGTGATGAGAGAGGGGCTTAGGTGGCAGGTTCCCAATTTTTTCCCTAGGGAAGCAGTCTGATCTCAATTTGCCTCTGGGTCAGAGGGTTCCTTATTTCTCACTACTCGTATGGAAACACCATGGGATGACCAATCCTACTATCCCAGTGCCAGGGGATCTTCTACATCCTGTAAAAACTCCCAAGCAGCCTGTTTATTACATTAAATAACATTAAACAGTTTTAAGCTGTCATGAAACAAGTGACACTTTATTTCAAAATGCATCATGACCAAAGCTGCATAATATCAAAACCATCAAATACTTTATCATTTAGCTGTTTTTAAAAAAAACACAAACATTTAAGAAAACAGTATGCATCAAGATATACAAAACATGAATTGTCTGAAATGTTAAAGTGCTGGAAAAACCAACAGTTTATTTACTACATGTATTTTCTTAACTACATATACACAGACCATTTTAACACCGTGAAGCATGAAGGCGTCATCTCTTTATTTAGCTTTCTATTTTTCAGTTTTACTCTTTTTTATTCATTTTTATGTGGTTTGGAAAATGTAGCCAGTGATATTTCACTGCATAGGATGCAAGCATTAGCAAAACTTTAAAAAAACAAAAATAATTCTTTTCAGGAGATGGAAATATTGGAATTACTTTGAAAACAATTCATAATAATTCTGGTTGTGTAACACAGCATAAATGATAGACAAAAAAACAGAGAAATAACAGGCAGTGTTCACAACACAGTAAATTAAGTAAATTGATAATTAAGAGAAAACCTTTACACCAAAATAGCATTGTTTAAAGAAAAAAAAAAAGCCCAAAAAATACCAAACCTGAAATATTGTTAATTTAACAGGAAAACTTTTAATTCAGTTTTTTTAGTCCCCACAATTTATTAAATAAGTAATTAATACATTCTGGAGAAATTGAAGATTTAAATAAATGTATAAACCACTCTTTATGATGACATTTTAAACTTGAAGTAATTGTTACCCCTTGGGATCAGACTTGGAATTTGTGCTCTGTATCATAATTATATATGTGTTTTTCTCATGTGTTTTATTCAGTTTAAATAATAATAAACCAACTATGAAAATGGCTCTAACAATCCTCTTCTCTGTCATTACAAGAACTTCCCTGACCTTTGAATTTTCTTCATCTTCTGTATCAATCGTTTTTGGTTGATTGTCCCATTTAACCTCTCAAAAAATTAAAATTTTATATCTTTAGATGTGATTTGAATCTCAGTGATATCAGTATAGATGTCTCTGAAATAAACTTGTTCACCTTTAATGAATTAATGAATTTAATGAATTAACGAAGCTGAGATGCTTGTAGTCTTAGACATACAGTATATATATATGAATTGAATGTTACGTTACTTTAATTCTGTCCATGGCCTGATTTATGAATCATTGGTAGAGAAACGTATGAATTAATGGAATTACAAAGTCCATCAACTCAGTAATCTTGTGGCAATTTTATTACAATGCTAAAAAAAACACAAATCCTTAAAAAAAACATAAAAACTTCCACTTTTGTCTCTCTTGGCATGTGCCATGGTATGTAGTACGTTATGGAATAATGGAGCAGAAAATATAGATTGAAAACATCACATTTACCATTTTGTTGTCTTGCCTTTTCTCAGAGTGTGTTATCCCCTTTTAAAACCTATTTTCGACATTTTCTGTTTGTTATTTGACTGTTTTTTTTATTCTCATGTATGGTAACAGATTCTTTGGAATGAAATTCTGAAATGTCTCATGAATTTGCGTCGTGTGACGATGTGCTTATAGGAAAAGAGCTGACACAGAGAGCAATTAATTGAAATAGAGTCAAAACTGGAATAGAAAACATTGCTTAAACCAATTTTCGACACTTTTAATAGACCAGTGTCTTTATATTGTTTCTAATCTGTGAGTAATATATTGTGTGTGAATGCATTGGTCTATAAGCGGTGGATCTGCAGGATATTGTCTTCTAAACAAGCTAACAATCCAGAATGTTATTTGCGAATAGGTGAGTACTTTGAAATTAGTTGACTCATTGAATGACACAGAAGCTCATCTTGAGTTAACCTTAGATTTTCGAACTCAACTTTAATCCTGCTTCATGATTGGTCTTTTTTTTTAATTTCTTCTCAAATTTTCAGATTTGTTTTATTAATACATAATGAGATATTGGATTCACTGGTAATGAGTACTCTTGTAGACTACACAGATTCAATGAAAGCCCAGTTCTGAGTTCCACAACCTCATGTGAACATCTTAATGGCTAAAATATTTTAAAAAAAAATTATACTGGTTGTTTTTGTGACGTGATCCAGTTCATAGACTCTTGTTTTAAGTAGACCTTTCTATTGACATATTTGTTTCTTGTTGAGATGTTGGATGGAAGCATTTCGGAGTCCATTGTATCTTTTTGTTTGTTGTGTACATTTCTTTATAAGTTATTTTGTCATTTGGATTGGAACGTCTCATTTTACAGGTCCCATTGATTTAAAAAAGACAATGCAGAATGAAGCCAAATTCACTTTTTTAATTAAAAATATATGGGGCAGATATTTAAAAAATGATAAATAACTTGGTTCCTTTGAATTTACAGCTTCCATGGGAACAAAATCAAAAAGTGGCTCATCCTGTCCTATTACATCCATCGAATTTTACTGGCATGTTAATCATATCACACAAACATCTGACCCTCGGTGGTTATGGATCTATACCAGTGGTATAATGTAAGATTGTGCTGAATGCTTGTGTATCAGGAGTATCTATTTAAACAGGGATCATGGGAGGTGTTAGTTCTGAAACATCCGAGAGACCAGGAGTTTGAGATTTATGATTTAAGTGAATTCTAGACCTGAGATGATGAAGGCCTGGAACAACTCAGGTGGAGGGCCCTTAAGTTGCCCCTGATACCAGGACGCAAGGAGGATTTTTAGCTAGTGAAGGAATTAGAGCGGGAAGAAGAGGGGCGGGGTTTACAGGAGCAGATAAAAGGTGCGTGCTCAGTGGCTCTGCGCGCCTTTTTCTCCTGAGGTAACCGGGAAAGCAAGATCCCCACCCTCCTTCCCTTTAGATAGAGCTTATGTTGGGGTTGTGTTATAATACTGGGTTTTTTAATTTCCCCTTTGTCACAGCGGGGGTTGGTAGGCAGTGCTGAGGTAGGGTTTCTTGATATCGGTGGAATTGGGCGGATTAGACGTATGGGAGATGGGAACGGAGTTAGATTGGAGTTAAGTTGGTTTTGGTTTAGGAGAGGTATGGTGGAAATGTGGAGTAACCCTTTCAGCAATGTCTGTTATTTTACTGTTTATAAGTTAATATATGTTTATATATTATTTTATATTTGGTGGGGTTGTAGCTGTGGCCCATAATAAATATATATCATTCCACAGTACAAAGTAGTTGGAGTTATTATTGTGTTGAGTCTTTCTTTTTATCTCGTTGCGGACGACCGGTCATCAGTGGGCAACTTATACAGGGTTATTCAGAGAGAGGTGAAACGCAGGAGAATGACTGGAGAATGGAAAATTCTAGGTCAAAATAGCAGATTTGGAAAGTGAGATGAATGGGAGAATTTTTCTGGTTTGGCTATTTTGACCTAGAATTTTCACTTATCCAGTCATTCTCCTGCTTTTCACCTCTCTCTGAATAACCCTGATAGTGTTTGATTTGGCTGCCAAATAATTTGTTTGTTTTACAGATCGACATCTCCCGTTACAAATCTGATTCATTTGCTCCTCTAGACATCTCTGGAAAAGATTGGATGATTTTAACCTCTTCCCTGATCGAACTGGACAGAATAGCAAAACCAACAATGGTAGTTCTGACTGTTCCGGCAAAGTCTTTGTAAACATGGAAGATACATCAATGACGTTTAGTTTATTTTAAATTCCTTACATCAAACTGACTGCCGTGGCACGTCGATGTTAAGTGTGTCTTGTAATTGTCAGCATAATTAAACAAACATGAGATGGTCACACAGGACATTAATGTACGTTAATACATAATAATTGTGGACTCGGGACACATCTGGACCCTGGCATTCCAGTAAATATTAAAAAAAGAGAGAGAAAGTAAAAAATAAAACCTACAGGTTTACCTGTCAACACAATATTGTAATTACGTACATAAACAATCATTTGGGGGGGGGGGAGTTAGGTGTCATCTGTATACAAAACACGTGACATATAGCAGTTGGCAGTCCCGCTGCCTTTAGTAACTAAACTTATGTACGAGGCAACCAAATAAATGATCTAGCCAAAAAATAAAGACAACATGTGCCCAACCACCTCCGTAAACCACAGATTCACGTTAGAATGACAATTTATTTATAAAGTTGAGCAAATTTCCAAACACAAGTCAGCTTCTCTTCAACATTTAACGCCCTCTTCCTTCTAATACCCGTGCTTATGGCAAAATTATACATTTATTTATATACATAAAACAAATTAATTCATAACAAACGACTCTCACAAAATGCCAGTGCTTGATTTGAACATTTAACAACATTTTTTTGGAAAAAAAAATAAAATAAAATTATTCATATGTGAGGGTTAAACTCACGAAACTAACCCCTAAGAAATAAATTAACAGAAAAAAATGTACATAAATACAAATGACTTCCTTTTTTTTTTTTTTGGTTCGAGAACAACACCTTGCTTCTTATATTAAGTAAGTTGCAAGGCATGAAGATCTGGCAGTGTTTTAAACACACATCGAAGTGTCTGCTAAGATTATACTTTATACACCCTGCACGATCAAGAGAAACGCGTCTCTCCTTCATTGCGTCTTAGCAGATAAAATGAAAGATTGTAATGTGATGCTTTGGTTTGTTTTAAAATGTCACTATATACAGGCAATTTTATTTAAACTACAGTTATAAATTAAGCAAAGCTTAAATAATTAGAATTAAAAATGAACAATTGAAAAAAAAAATTAAAATTCACAGCACATTGGAAAGAACATAAATGAACATTTATGACATTGAACAATGCTTGTCTTTGTTTTACCCTGTGAAAAGAACATATAATATCAAACACAAAGTGTCATAGAAAGAAAGAAAGAAAGAAAGAAAGAAAGAAAGAAAGAAAGAAAGAAAGAAAGAAAGAAAGAAAAAGAGCCATCTTCATTGCATTAAATTTCTGCAACCTGTCCTGACCCAAAACCCTTTTGTTTCTAACAGGAGAAGGGGTGGGTGGGTTATTTTTGGGGGTGGGGTGGAGGAATGATCTTTGGAGAGCAACAAAGAGACTCAAATAATGTGTATATTAATATTAAACAGGATACAAAATAAATATTCATCCTAAAGCTTTCAAATGGAGGTTAACAGTTATCAAACTAGTAAAATTTCTGTCTCATTGTGTAGATTCTCTGTACAACGTAACCCTAAAGATTTCTCTTTTTTTTTAATTTTTACTATGAGGTATTTTGGAGGAATTGGTTAGAGAGCTGCACGGCCTACATCCAGGCAACAGGTACCCAGAGCGACGTGGACGAGGCGCAGAGAGAGCAGGCTGCTAAAAGCTAGCGAAGACTAAAACTTTGGTTCATCAGCTAAAAGTGTGAAAAATAATTCCCTTTGGTATCAAAGAATGGTTCATTGCATGGTTGCATTGCAAAAAGCACCACGGTGAAGAATTATTTTTTGTTAGTATTATTAATATTGTCATTTATTTAGTTATTTCAAGGCCTTTCTAACAGGCTGAGGTATTCGAAGAAGTATAAGGTGAGATCCAAGAGGTCAACAGCGGTTTAACACTTTGGTTCAAGCAAGGCACTCATCCTACGAGTTTACAAAGTTTGCAACATATTTGCCTAGAGCTCTGTTTAGTTCTGGGACTTCAGAGTGTTTTGGGTTTTTTGAGGGGGTGTGACGTTTCTCTAGTTTGGCCAGAAGGCATCAGATGACCATGGATAGGCAATGATCATGACCTGCTGTTTTGGTTTTTGTTGGAGTCCATGATTTTTGTCTGTCTGTGGATTGATTTGTAAATACTGAAAATTACTCTTGCTTGGTCCTAATGTAGAGGTTTTTAAGGGTACACTTCAGGAGGGGTTCAATACTTTTGGAAGAGTTCCTTGCATTAAAGACTTGGAAAGTCACTTCTACGTGTCCATGGTCTGTGTTTGTTTCTAGAGTAGGAATGTCAAACTCTGACCTTTAAATGTTGCTGTACTTCCACAGCCACGTTTCTCTTGTATTCAAAGAACTCTGGGAAACGTAGGCAATAAACATCTGGGGAGGTTAGAGTTTGAGATCCCTGTTCTAGAGGCAGAGTCACACCCTCGGATTCCCACTCAAACCAGGAAGTCTGAACCAATCCTTGAACTTGTGATGCTGTGAAGAAGATACTGATTGGATGGGTGTAAGAGTGTGATGTCGTACTTCTAGATTCTCACAAATCCTCTACATGGAATGCTCGAAGTCTGCTGCACAAGGTAACAATGTGGCAAATTGACGCATTCATTAAGGAAAGATTCATGAGAACCACTTACCAAATTAAACAGAAGACTTGGCTCCCGTTTGTGTGTCCCATTACACTTTTTGCCATTTGTATGTGCTCATGGATGACATGGATTATACAGTCCCATATAGGAAATTTTAATCAGTGGTTTATAAGACTGAGTTGTTCGAATTGTTCAAGTTACTAGGCTTATGCTGATTTCTCATTTAATACGTTTTTATCCATTTTTTTTAGCAAATTTCAAAAATACACATTTAAGCAATGCTTTAATATGCATAAGACTCAATTAACTACCTGGAGTGTACCTTTAAAGAGTTTGAATAGAGTGTCTGAATCTCCTTAAACATCAGTTGTTAACACGTTATTATTAATTCTAAAAAAGCGACATCACCAAGGACAAATGATGAGCCAGACATTGATCATGTGAAGCCATCTGGTCTCTCTCTCTCTCTGCCGTTGACCCCTAATCAGTCTCAAGGGTGCTTGCAGCACCTCTGACCCTGAAGGGGTTAATTTTAATATTTATGGAAGTAAGGAGAAAGAAAGAAAAAAAAACACAAGTATGGTCGCAGCTCGAGGGTCAAGAGTCAGGAGGAGGTTGCCGAGTGCCTTTAGCAGACGAAGGCCGTGCATGGAAATAAAAGAACAAACAAACCGACAAACGAAAAAAAAAAAATCTTTGGTATTCTTTGGTATCATCGAAGTGATTAAAATCACGAAATGGTAATCGAGTGAGGTAGCGTCTTTGGTTCACACTATAAATAGTAGATCTTTACACTTTTTTTTTTTTTACACATGTGGAAGCAGCCATTTCTGAACTTTCGCTTCTTTGTCGTAGTATTAGAAATTAGCTACCATATGTATTGTAAAGCTAACCACCCCACAATAAACCAGAAGGCCAGCACAATGAAACCAAACTGACCTCTGTCATAGGATTTCAACGCACCATAAACACTAAATAAGACAAGAACTGCCCAAGTGCTTTCTCTTTGTTTGCTAAATGCATAGTTTTATTTCATTATTTTAACTATTTTTTTCTTAAATTGTGTAGAAAAAAGGGACGGTACTGTGTAACCGCTATTCCAACTCTAGCGAGCGGAAGTGTCGTGAGACTCTTTGGTATAATACGGGTTGCAGTTTGAAACAGTACGACCGAAACCGTCATACGCGTAAAAGCAAAAAAATGGGGGAAAGAAAAAAAAATATTCAAAAAATCTCACCCACCCGAATGTCATAATAGCAAGAATTTCAGGGCCAATATCTGGATATGGCCATAATAAAATAAAAAATAGCAAACTAGTCATCTGTAAAAAATATCTGGCTTTTTCAAATGTATTGACAATGACATTAGAAGCATGAAAGATGGGCAGATATATATTGCAAAACAAGTGACATGACCTAATAATTGATGTTTGAGGTTGTGGCAATCTGTATGCTGTCCTGAGGTCTAAGAGAATGAACGTGATATTATTTTTCAACATTGAAATAATTAATATAAATAATGATTAATAAATATTGTAGTTTAAAGTATACTTGTATACTAATAGCAATGTTAACCCTATCTGGGCATTTATGAGCCTTGCGATAACACACCCAGCAAAATATTGCTGCTGAGATTTCTTTGGTATAAGCAAATATTTGGAGGGGTTGTATGCAAGGTATTCTAGAACAATGGTGAAATGCAATATTTTTTTTAAAAAATAGATAAGAAACAGGATAAATAAACAAGGGATGGGGGTATAAAATAGATGAATTTCCTTAATACATGTTTGGTTTTCAGATACTGTCTCAGTGGATGAATCATTTGTAACTTGGTCTGGTCTAGAAAAAGGAAGAAAATATCTGAATTTGCTAAGTTTTGCCTCAATTCCCTAAATGCTTCTCCTCTTAATGCCTTGAATTGATCGGGTTAATATACTTCTAATGCTAAGAACGGTGTGATTTAGGCCAGTGTCAGAAGAGCGCACTACGTGCGCCCGTACTGACGTGGCTTCCGGCGTCCGTCGCAGTGTTGTGACGCTGCGACGGGGTTGTCCAGACACTGTTGCGCGTGCACAGATTGCACGTTCAACAGCGGTCGTGCTGCGTCCATGCAGCAGGCCTCTCTGTCAAAGCGCTAGGACGCGCGTTGACAGAGATGCAAAGCGCAATCCTACATAGGAGGATCAAGTCTTGCAGCGCTGAGCGCACTAAGTGCGATCAGCGAGATGGCCAGACGGGCGTCGAGTGGAAGGAACGTCCACTCTCACGGACGTTCCATCCTCTCTTCAAAACACTCGTCTGACTCCAGCCTTAATGTGACTATATGATAGAAGGAAATAACACCATACAAAAGCCTTGTCTTCCTTTGAGTCTGAACAGAGATGAGCAGTTAAGTATCAAAATATAGAATTTTGGAAAATGTGGAACACTTGTGACTTACAATCTAGAAGGATTTTTTTCCACTAAAACCTGGAATTCTCAAAAATGTATTTGGAAATGTCAAATTACTGGACAAAACAGCTGTACGTTCGGCAGCTTAGCTTTTTCCCTCCTCCGAGATGAAATTTGAAGCACTCTAGTCAAATCTGTATTAAAAGTGGAATAGCAAATAAGCGATGAAAGCTGGGTGTGAACACTATTACTAGGACTGTAATAACAGGAACATACAGGTATACAGTAGCCATAAATGGGGCCAATTAAATGGATAGAATGAGCAGATAAAAAAATATTTGGTATTTCTAAGCTTGCCGAATGTGTTCTTTGGTATTTGCAGAAAAAGTAAAAAATAAACTCTTCAAGGCAGTCCTTATTTCTTATTAGCATGATATGATAACATAACTAGTTATAGAGTAGCTGAAACGTAATGATATCAATGCCATCCTTGTACATGGCTCTCTTCGGTTCTACAAACTACTTTCCCCATGTTCCCCAAGCAGGGCTGGACTGGGACAAAAATTCAGCCCTGGACTTCATCCAGACCGGCCCACTTTAATTATGCACACGTGCTCATAAATAGTATATAAACCAACTGGATCGCTCAACCAATCGCTCTATAGATACCGGAGTTGCTGCAGAGCGATAGAGTAGAGCTACGCAGCGGCACTGAGGTTGTGTGCGCGCCATGTCTTAAGGTGAGAGGGATGCGCAGCGGGTCTCACCAGCACGGTGGTCCCAATATGAGATTGTGACTGCGTCTGTTTTAAAGACGTGAGGAATTTCTCACCTCACTCATTAAGGGCAGTGCACAGCACGGTGAACCAGCATTCTCACTGCCCCACTGAGCCATCGGCCCACCGGGAATCTCCCTGTAGTCCCTATGGCCAGTACATGCCTGTCCCCAAGAGGAACAGAGTTAAGCCTACGATCTATTAGGTTACATGGCATGAGGTGTTCAATGTCTGGCCCCTTCAGCTGTTCTTGGACTCCAAATCCCATAATCTCTTCCCAGTGAGGTTTAATTCCACTTTAATCTATATCATAGGGCTGTTACATTAAAGAATGTCAAGTGTCATTGGTTCTCCAAATAATTACTAATCATATTGAAGTCATAGTCAATGGACAAAAGAAAATATGTAAACTAAGTCAATATGAAATCAAAATTGTGTAGAGAATCAATGTGATTTAAATCTGGCTTTTTTTTTATTTTTTAAATGACATAAAATCACACCAAAACTCAAGAGATTTTGTGCTGAAGTCAGACAAATTCAATATCCCCCTATCAAAAGAGCTCAGCTGTGTGTTTTTTACTCCTGAAATCCCTATTTCTTCGTTTAATTACAAATAACAGTCCGCTTTGCGATGCGCGTCATTTTTTTTTCCCTCAGTAAGAAATTAGAATAATATATACCTACGCTTCTCCATACAACGCTATGTAAAAATATCAGCGGAATATTAAAAACACTGAAATAAAACCCCTGGGTTACTCTACTAAACATGTTCTTTGGTATTGTGTGACTTTTATATTTGTGTGGAGAGGTTTTTGTTGTGTCTGTATTTGGTGGACAACCCTTAACAAACAAAGAGAATGCACAGGTCTAGGTGCCTTCCAACGGTTTGAACTCTACGGTTAATTTTTGGAACTGCTACGTTCATACAGCACAAGTTTAAATACACTCAGTTCCAAAAAAAACTAAGACGACTGGTTGGTCTAACCTCATCCCATCCTGTAGAAAAGTTATGACCAAGTTCCCTTACCACTGGTTTGTATAAAGTACTGATACACCATACACCTTCATGGTCAGTGTGTGGTGGTAGTGAAGAAGACCTCCCGATTAGAAAGTATCCATTCAACGACAAGAAATCACTATGGTCCAAACCAGCAGACAGCAAAATTACGGTGAGGATAATGGTGATGGCTGAAGGTGTAAGGCCAGTGGATTTTTTCTGTTTTTTTTGTTAATGTCTTCTTTTATTGGTTTGGTTTATTTTTTTTATTTTTTTTTGCGAGTTATTCTGCTGGAAAATGTTTTAAGCAGAAAAGTCACCGTATGGTAAATACGAGTCTTTGGTTTCTTCTTTGGAACTTATAAATAATTTTGGTTTGCAAATAGTCTTAAAGTATAAACCTGCAATTTTGAGGTCCGTGTCTTTTTTTTTTTTTTAACATATTAAAGCTTTTCCACCGAGATTTTTAGTTTCTGGAGGGTTAGTCTTCCCTTCATGCTTTGGTACAAGTGCTTGACGACGATGATGTGCTGCCCGAGCTTCCCTCGTCCTGCCATTTATCCAGACTCCTCCTGCGAGCGTTCATGAAGAAGTTGCTGACGGTGCTGAGTTCCAAGCCAAGCTGCTGGGAAATGGTTATTTGCAATTCTTTGGATGGGCGCTTGTTTTCTTTGAATATTGCGTGTAGTGTCCTCCTTTGTACATCTGTGAAAACCAACCTTGGCTTTTTAGGTGTGTTCCCTCTGTCTTTGACGTGGTCTTGTTCTTTTCGTTTACATGCTACAAAACAAAAGGTGGAAAAGACATATAAGACATAGTATAAGGTACATAAGCGTCATTTCGTACAATGACAACCAGCGTATTTGACTGTTAATTTCATGTATTATGTGATGTACAGACATTGTGGTCCAGGGGACATCGTAATGGAAGTTTTACTTGTTAATTCTCCTGCTGAAATCTAGACATCTTTATTAAAGTGGAGACTAGTGGTTTGCCAAACTTGAAATAAATCAATTCAGTGTTAAAACAAGCATTTTGTAAAATTGAATACATTTTTAATTTCCTACCTTCAATGAGTGATTATTTAAAAGAAAACTTCTCCCTGCAGACTTAAACACATGGGGCAGTATCACATACTGTCGCTAAAACAGGGACGCCAAGGAGGAAAGCCTGAGTCTGCAGGTTCCTTCTTAGTGCCCCTGTTTTAGCTGCGTATTAAAGGGCCAGCGCTGATTCAGCAGGCTGCCCCGTAATGCAGCTACAACCCTCAGGATACTCGAGGCAGCACTAACGCGCCGCCTCGAGCATCCCCACCATGGACTCTATAGGAATCCGTTGAGGCTTTGACTGCCATGACCCTCTCACGAGATCCTGCAAGTCAGCAGAGTGATCGCGGAGGGAGACTGGGGACTTTTTCCCCATTCTCACTCTGCTCCTGCCTGCCAGAAGCGATGGATCAGGCCGTCGTTCTTGCTGTGGGATGACAGGTGAGTATATGATTTTTGTTGTTTTTTTCAGCTTGTGCTGGGACTATTCCTCAGACCTGGCTCTTTAAGGCCTAAAGTAAAACAGCATTTGCATTTAGGACAAAATAGGGAAGTCAGTGGACTCTTTTAAATAGGAATAATTCACTATACATTATTATACACTATTTACATAATGGATGTCAAAAAGGAAAATGCTTTTCTTAATATGCTGATTGATTTAGGAGAAGTACATAAACCATTGTAATTGTAATTCAAGGATCTGAGTACCAAAGCCTATTGAGAATCAGTTTATTAGTGATAAAAAGCAATACAGAGGGTGTTGTTTCTCCATGTTTAAGGTATTGCAAGCTAAGGTTGTAGGGTTGTTTTTTTTATTTAGAAATGCCTATGAAAATTAATGCTTCTTGGTTTTCAATTGGTAAAAGGCAGTATTAAAGTTTATAACCCATTAATAGTTGTCCCTAATGTTTTTTAGATTTGGGAACCCTTGGCATTGTCTTAGTTGTATACATACAGGTCTATTCACTAAAAGGTGAAGCTCAAGAGAACTGGCAGGAGAAGTGAATGCTCTAGACCAAATAGCCGATTTGGAAAGTGAGATAAATGGTCTATTCACTCAAAGGTGAAACTCAGGAGAATTGGCAGTGTGATAAATGGAGAATTTTTCTGGTTTGGCTATTTTGACCTTGAAGTTTCACTTCTCCAGTCATTCTCCTGAGTTTCACCTTTAGTGAATAGACCTGATAGTGTGTAAACTAACAAAATGCATGTGAATTGGCCTTTGTATGTATTTGTGTATTGACCTATGTATGTCTTGGTCTCGCTAGGTGTGTAGTGGCTTCTTTATGTATGTATGTGTATTGGTCTGTGTGTGTACTGGTGCATGTATGTATCTATGTATGTGTTTATGGGTCTTTTTCTCTATGTATATGCATATTGCTCTGTGCATGCATGTGTATGTACTGGTCTATATGTGTATGGGTTTCTGTATATTTCTGTGTTTGTATGTATGTGTGTATTAGTCTGTGTGTGTATTTGTGTATTTGTGTACTGGTCTGTATATGAGCATTGTGTGTGTAGTGGTCTGTGCACGTTTCTGTGTGCATCGCTTTACTGGTTCATGTATTTGTTTGTGTATTGGAGACAACGTGTGTGCATGGCCGTATATGTATGAACTTGTGTATATTGGGGCGGGTGTATGTGTGTGTGTCTATGTATTGTGTGTATTGCCTTATTTAAGTGTCTCTCTGTGTGTACGTGTCTGTCTGTGTATGAGTCTCTGCATTCTCTTGTGTGTGTCATTCAGAGTCTCAGTTGTTGTTGTCTTTGTGTTTGTTTGTTAGTTTTTGTGTCTAGATGTTTGGCTCTATGTTTTGTTTTGCGGTGGCATCAAAATGGGGTTTTTTTTCTTCCTAGGATGTCTTCATGGCTTGCTCTGGCCCTTTGTATACGTCATATTTCTAGATTAACATTTGGCTAGTAAGCCCCTTTTTGCAGTTATATAACCCAGTAACTGTGAGAAGTATTTGTTTTCCTTTTCTCCTTTGGACCGGGTAATTTCCACGGCTTAGAATTATGTGACCTGAAGAACACTTTGCTATTACCAAAACTCTCGATTGTATTAATCAGCATTAACGATTATATAGAATTCGTGCTGGAAAACTTTTATTATATTATGTTTCTAAGCCATTTAGGGCCGGGATCAATATGACACTTTTTTTTTCATTTACCGCTGTAATGACACAAATTAGCAGACAAATTGTAATCAAATGCTCTTTAGTGGCAATTATTCCATACGGTAAACTGGTCAGATCTCTCCTGAGTCTGTTTCACACCCAGCTGTTGTTACGATTATTAGTTATTATGCTAAAAGTCAACTTTTACAGCTGTTAACCCTCTGCACATGAAATGGGGTGAGCCACGTCTCATTAGTCTTTTTTTTTATCTTTTGTTTAAGTAAGATCCTTGTTCCCATTAGTAAGCTAATAAGCTCATGAAGATTTATCTCCTGTGCGATAAGGAGGCGCCACATTGTATTATAAGTAGCACTCCCGGGTAAAAGAGCTATCTACTATCAGTCTGTGACTATACTGCCCTGTGTGTTCTCTTTGGAAAAGACTGTATGTCTGCAAACCTATCTTTCACAAAAATCAATGCAGCCAATCAATATACAATGCCAATAATTCATATATAATGAGAGCTTGACGTTTCTTTTTTTTTTATTATTTCAGTCTCGTTTCTGCAAAAAGATTATCAGCTAGTTAAATGCGATTGGAATCCTATTTGAAGAAGGGTTAAAGTCCAGTAACTTGTAAACTTAGAAATGTCAATGGAAAACCTTTCTTCCAATACTAATAGAAGAATTATACAAGCCTATTCACTAAAGGGTGAAGTCAGGAGAACTGGCAGAAGTGAAAATTCTAGGTCAAAATAGCCAAACCAGAAAAATTCTCCCATTTATCTCACTTTCCAAATCGGCTATTTGGTCTAGATTGTTCTCTTCTCCTGACAATTCTCCTGAGTTTCACCATTTAGTTAATAGACCCTATAATTATTCCTGTTGCTCCTGACAGGCGAAAGCAAATTATAGCTATGGGTTTATGAATGCGTCCATGACTCTACCTGCCTGCCCATCTGTCCATCTGTCTGTCTGTCTAGCTAGAGATGACAGGTATACATTTCACTCCAGTATCATCTGGAAAATTCTGTTGAGTGTTCTGCCCCTAAGTTCTAGTATCTCCCAGCCCCGCTTTTAGCCGAGCTCCCCTTGTGATGCGGAGAAACTGCTTTGACGTGCCAAGTCGTGAACTTTCCTGATTGCTTCGTTTCCTGCCTAGCCATCATCTGGGTACGTATACATGGCGCCGTCTGCTCACTCTCCTATTGATTTTTTTTCTTCCAACTTTTAACTTGCGCATTACAGAACTCTGAAACCAACCTACTCACCTAACCCTTAATGAATGCAATGCAATAAATGTCAACATATATTCAAGCTGATAATACTTGCGCACACACATACATATATATTTATATATAACTTGACCTGATAAGAGGAGCAACTCGATAGGAATGGGAAGGCCTCCAAACTGCAGCACCTTTACCTTTTGTTTATTGGAATTAGACATACATTCTATTTACAAACAGTTCATGGAATGTTTTCTCTCCAAAACGATAATAGTCCAATTTGTAAGTCTTTCCGAGACACTGCAATGCTTTATTATTAAACCATTTCAAAATTTAAAGTGTCCTTAGTTGGTCCCACGTTCCTCTTCTCTATCCTCTTTATAGGGCCTCTTCCATATATAAGAGGCATATGAGTGTATAACAGAGCTTAAAAGCAATACATCTTTCAACAGGGAGTCTCTAAAATATCATGAAACATTCTCAGACTTCACTTGATGTAAATAAACTGATTCTAAGTCAGGGCTCAAAATTTCCACTCACCTGTGAAGGGCGAGTGGAAATGCACACTCAGGCAGCACAATAAATTATTTTGTGCTGCGTATTCCGGCAGTGCCACCGTGCAGCCCCCCTTCCCCAGGCTGCACAGTAGCAGGGTTCGGCTGTCTAACCTGACGCAGCTCCTCTCTGTCACTGTCAGGGGGGTGGAGAGGAGCTTCCCTGCCTCCTCGCTCTGCTCACACTGGGGTCTGATGTCTGGGTATACATGTATCTGGGGTCTGATGTCTGGGTATACATGTATCTGGGGTCTGATGTCTGGGTATTAATGTTATTTTTGCAACTTTATTCTAAATAAAACCTTTAACAGTGTAATTTCATAAGATAATTTATGGGGGTGTGTTTAGGGCAGAGTTAAGGGCTGGTTAGGGGTTAGGTGGAGCAACTGGTGGCGAGTAACTCTTATGGCCTGCTTAATAGCTTGGGACTTGAAATTTTGAGCCCTGTTCTAAGTTATATATTATTTACTTAACTGGATCTTATAGGTTGTGAAGTCATCCTAAAATTCTATCAGGTCTATTCACTAAAGGTGAAACTCAGGAGAATGACTGGGGAAGTGAAAATTCTAGGTCAAAATAGCCAAACCAGAAAAATTCTCCATTTATCGCACTGCCAATTCTCCTGAGTTTCACCTTTGAGCGAATAGACCTGTATATAGCTTTGCTTCAGGCCCCAAACCCAGCATCCTTCCCTAAAATACAAGCAGCCATCTTTTGCCATTCGCGAATTTGGGATTGTAATTTCATAGGTGGGATGAAAAATAGGAAATAATTGATATATTTAATTTTTTGGGGTTTCCTTTGCTAAAATAGTTTTTCTCATGCTCATAGTATGTCTTACGTCAAAGGTCAGCCAGATTGGCCCTCCAGATTTTTGGGGAACCACACTTCCCATGAGGCTTTACCAACCTAATGAGCAAGTTGAGCATAATGGGAGATGCCAAGGTTACTGACACATGTGGTGTGTATCAATCGTCGTGTAATATAAGTTAATATAAAATAGCTATAACAGTCTATAATATTTTCAACTAGTGCACAGAACAGTTTATTTAGGAGATTAATTGGAGATTAATTCATACCTAATAATAATTAAAAGACAATTGCTGTGCCTATATTTTAATATCCCAATTCATGGATTATAAGAAACTCAAATTTTTCAATATACTAAATTAGTGTAATGTACAAACTTGTGAAATGTGTCAATATTTTCATCACGTTTAGCAGGCATTTCTCATTTTGGACCTATTCTACCAGTAAACCAACAGGCTGTGCTGTTGTGCTGCTTCGGAAATCCTGCATATAATGATCTTATGCTTCACTTTTCGTAGAAACGCATCGGTCTCATTGTCTCAATATCAATAAGCAGCTATATGCATGCTTTCTAAATGGTAATTTCAGTAGAACGATGCCTGTTATAATTCTATATTTTATTATAATGCATTATATTTCACACATCGGTGAAATAAATATCATTTTAGTTGCTTTCCAGCTGCCTTGAATGTATTAATTCTAAATAATAGGCAGACATAATAGAAATTAAATAATTCTTTTAAAACATAAGGTTAGTAGATCAACTGAAGTCATTTATTCCCCTCTGAAACAGATTGTTATATGTATCACGGGCACTGGACTAATAACCAATTAGTTCTAAGGTGCTAAAGGAATCTTTATGAAGGGGTCATCTTAGTTTTATTGTATCACGTCAAAAACCTGAGTTTGTCATATTGTTGGGTGCACATTTTTTTTTACAATTTTACACTCTTTGCGGTGACATTAACAGATTATTAGTTTGGTAATGTTGCAGTATTTTTGAGCACTCATGAATAAACTAGGAGAACCTTCAGCACAAGTCTCGTTTGGTAAATGTCATCTACTTCTTTTGTGGAAAATTCTTAATAAATAATCATGTCACCATCAGACCATTGCAACTTGTGCTTTTGATGAATTATTGGGACATTTGTCTCTGAGTTTAGGGAAACCTTTGCTTAGGTCATTCATGGAGCAGGTATCCAACATATCCCCCAATTCCGATACATGTCTTGAGATGTTCTCCTATAGCATGACATCATTATGAGCTATGGATTCTATTGGATGCTCAGCTATTTGACGAACGTCTTAAAAACACGTTGACACAGACGGGTAGATGACACTCATTGCCTCCAAGCACCATAATCACTACAATAATAGATAAAGCACTTGGAGCGTTCCTTTAAGCCAGTGTTTCCAAAACCTGTCCTCAGGACCCTCTGACTCGCCATGTTTGCCAGATACCTGAAGCAAAGCGCAGGTGATATGGTTTACTGCTCAGTGATTGCAGGTTTCAGTCTGCATTTCCCCAAGGTGATCCTTAAAACATGGCCTGGTAGAGGGTCCAGAGGACAGGTTTGAGAAGCACCGCTTTAAGCTTCTCTGATATTTTGGTTTAAGATGTGTCAGTAGAATCTCAGTAGAAGTCAACGTTAGCCCAATGCTTCATGATTTTAAATGTTAATTATTCCTCAAATACTGGATAGGCCAGAATTTGCTCTGCCAGGAGTGTGGGTCGTCGGTTTTGGGTGGTGGGTTAGCTGTGAGCAGGCTATGGGTTGAGTAAGAATCTATTCAGAAAAAGCTTATGCATAGCAGGAAGCTGTAACTGGAAGTGTGGATCTTATGATCTCAAGCAAAATCACAGGCCATAGGGGGTCTGGCTGGGGGGATCTGTTGGTTCTCTCTGTCGACCCAAGACGATTTTGGACCTATGTGAATATTTGGGTTGTGGGATGTTGGTGATTAACTGTCTCTGCGTCAAGAGATCTGTAATTTACCAAACAAATTAAGAGAAGTACTTGGAATTTAAGTGGAAAGTAATTCTATTAATAATTCTTTACATGATATGATCTAAAGACACATTCAACCCACAAAATAGCGTAGGTGTTGCGCCAGAATTGGGTTTGTCCTGGAATGAAATGGGTTATGCATCTGATTCTTCATTAAACAGTTAAAGTGTTTGACCTGAGAGCGCTGCCAGTGGGACAGCAGGAAGATCAATACTCAGGATTTTGGTGCTTACCACATTAACATAGAGTACATTAAATAACTCAAACATCTCCTGGGCTATTTCTGTCAACATTACGGTCATACCCACAATCCTTTCACAAGTTAATTGATATATCTGCAAACCTGAGTAAAACATTAACAAACATTGGCAAAATTAAAACTATAAACAAAAAAAACACCCTGAAAGAAATCATACAAAAATCTGAGAAATGAAGGCATTGGCTCAATTAAAAACCGAAAACAGATTCCGATTCTAATTAAAAATGAAAAATACACAAAAGGGGGGATTCACAAGTCTATGAGATACAGAACCTTAATAATACCATACTATTTAACAAAGAAAGTTGAATTTTAGGGGTTATTAACTGTTTATGTGAATTTGCAGCTGTATCTGTTTAAAATAGCTTTATCAAGCCTTAAAATTTAAAATCTACACAAATTCACTGACTAGGGATGAATGTTACCCATAAGCAACTGTGTAAAAACTGATTTTATCAAGCTTGGAAGAAAGAAAATTTGAGTCGACCCTGCCATGAATAAAACGTCTGACTCTGACACCTGAACAGCAGATACTGGCGCTGTCAGAGGGCTATTAAAAATATGATGTTAAAAGGTGACATAATTTGCATCATTTAAACCAATATTTGCGAATATTTGGAAAAAATTGTATTTTCGGACATTATCCTGGTTTAAATTTGACATATTGTTTGCATATGCACTACATCTCAGGTTTTAGTGAATCAACTCCTTTGTGTATTTATAGAGCTGTACACAATAGAATTATATGCATTATTAACCCTTTCTAGGTCCAATGACGAGTTAAAGCCACCACCAACAACAATATAACTTTTAAAGGGCATATATGAGTGACTAAGAAGAGCAGAGGCTTGTTTTCCTTTTAAAATTTCTAGTTGTTACTCTTGTATCACCCAATAAAATTATATACAGAAAGAAATTAAAAAGATCCCATATGAAAATGCATTGCATTGGTTATTTTAATGGAAGCTGGGCTGTATAGAGCCAACAATGTAAAAAAAAATGCCGGGCATTCCACATGGGCGTAATATCTGCATGGAGAACATTGTGGTGGCGATGGCAATAAATATCATTGGTCCTTAACAGGTTAAACATAACACAGATATATTGCAAGACGTACATCACTGTTAATATCATACACACAATAAAAGGTAATAAGAACTATATAGTGAGAATATTAAACCATACAATACACAGGCAGCTCATTTTACATAATGCCCGCTGTTAATGCCTGTGGCAAAAGCTAGTTGTGCCAGAATTGATTCTCTACAAGGTATAATGAGTATTGATTTAAACATTTGCAGTGCAACCCACCCATAATACATGACCTGCCTTCTCCCACACTCATCAAGAAAATATTACTAGGTGACTTTTCGGGCTACGAGATTAAAAACAGTTTCTCTGGAATATTGCCTGAAGAAATGCAGTATTTATACTCACACATGTGATTAGACTGGGTGCTTTGTGGCGGATAGCCGATTTTAACCAGGGTGTCTGCAGACAACTGTCCGGAGTGCTGAAAAACCGGATCGGCGGGTACCAAAGCTAGTTTTGCAAAGACATTAAATAATTTCAATGATAAACTCCACCTTAAGAAAACAAGTCAGTTAATGCATCTTACAAACACTTTATAACAGTTCAGCTGAGGATGTCAATAAATAAAATATACTGTATATAGAAAACACATTCATTTTAATTCAATAATGAGATAACACTCTCTTCCCTACACAAGCCATCATTTTCACGTAAACGTATAGGGGGCTATTCACAGAGTGCCACAGTGTACTGTTATATTAACAATGGTAAACGTTTACGTTTCCCAAGAAGGAAATTCAAACAGTGGCAGGAGAAACGTCATCGATGAATCGTCACCGGCTGCTTTTTTTGAATTTTCCTCTTGGGATCCCTGACGTTTATAGCCGATGCAACAACGGTAAACTTCGGAAATTTGTGATTAAATCTCATGGCATTCATTCCCTGAGAGGTGAATCAGTTGAGATGTGAAACAAGGAATTGGAAATTTTGGGACAAATTACCAGGATTTTAAAAATGTTTCTTTTCTGTTGGACATGCCTCTCGACATAAAAATGAGAGACCCATATACAAATTGCAATTCTCTTTGACGCTTATATATAACCTCCACCCCATAGAGGTGTGAGGTGACCGTCAGCTAGCAAGAATTTAGGGATAAAATAGCAGAAACATATTTGGAGGTTCTGAGAAATTTCCTCCATCTTTTTTATTTGTAGTCTAAATTTTTACAAAACAGATCCTAGCACTGATACAGCGGGCATAACAAATCATTAAACGGGCAACGTGATTCAGAGAAGACTTGTTATATAATCAGCAGTTAAGCAGTGTGTTCATTTTTAATCAATATATAGAGAATTGCGGTGACTTGACCTGTAGAAAAAAATAATATTAAATGATCCACATTTATATATAATTGCAATTTTATTCCCCACAAGTCACCATTAAGTAAATAGGTGCCTAGGTGTCCCCGCACCTGTTTCGCAGTGTGTATATTGGTACTTTTGGCAGTGGAAGGGTTGAGAGGGATGTGAGCAGCTTGTGTTGGGAATCAGCGCTGTAAAAAAAAAGATATATATTATAGCTGTGATGCACATCAGGGTCCGGGAGATGCAGAAAGTAAAACATGATGCTTGGCATAAACCCTCGCTTAATGCAGGGAACGCAGTGCGCGCCAATGGAAGGCACGCGGAGTTGAATTATAAGAGGCCGTAAATTCCACTTGTTATATAAATGGTAATTCGCATTTATTTATGAAATGATTTAGAATCTGCACATGTACATTACAAATAAGTGCTTTAAGTTCATCTCAATTTATCAATTCCACGTGTCAAAATCAAGCAACCAGCGTCCAGCCAGACAAATACTACACAGATCGAGCTTAGTAGAGGGCAAATAAAAGCTGAGGGAAACACTCTAAGCAGCATGAGGGGCAAAAACTGGCCAGCTTCACGAAATAAAACAAATACATAATCTAAAAAAGTATAAGGAGGACTGGACTGGCCATAGTGATCACCAGGAAAATGATCGCCAACAACCTGCTCATGGTTGACACAAACATGCCCATGGCTAGTATGCATGGGGCCTTTCACGTAGGCCCCACCCATGTCCCATGTTCAGCCATATGCCCAGGGTACGTTTGGGTCCTAAATCGACCCTGATTATAAATTTGAGGAAAACAAAAGTGTCGATTAAGATTGCAGAGAACAGGCAACAGCATAAGTGGCCTGTGCTACGATGCGTGACCCACTCAGGTCACATAAGGTTTTAGCTCAATGGCGCCACTATAGAGAAGACTATACCATATGCAAATCAGACTGATATCACCCAGAAAGGGAGGTCGTACTGAAATGACACGCCAACCTCTGTTGCACAAGAGGAACCGCAACTCCTGATAATCATTTCAGCCACGTTAGGCCTGATCAGGACTCGGGCGCAGTAGTTTCCTCTATAGGCACCTGGTTATAAATGTACATTCCTTTCATATAAAGTAATCAGAGCATGCAGGAAAATACTAAACTGCAGCCAATCATAGGTCTAGATTCACTAAAGATCACTTGAGGAGCCAGATACCTTAAGGCTAATGTCAGACGAACGCATTCTGAGCACACTGTGCGTCCGCGCACAACTGTCTTTCTGTCTGATGATACTGTAGACACCACACGGTCCGTTTTTTTTTACTGATGTTTTTTGACTGATGTAGATGGGAAATAAAATTAATATGTAAAATGAAAAAAATTGATACATGATATGAAAAACCATTTTGTCCGTCAAAAATGCTGGACGTCAAAAATGCAGTCCGTCTGACTACGCTCCATCACTCACACACAAAGCTACGCGGACGTGGTGCACTCTGTGCGTCTGTCCCAGCGGTTTGACGTTCTTGCCTAAATTGCGTCCGCTGCCCCGTGCGTTGTGCGTCCGCACTTCTGTGTGGGCGTACTTCGTGTGGGGGTCTCTATTGATCATAATTTTATGCTACAACGGACGTTAAAATGCGCGGCAACACGGACGTGATCACTGCGTTCGTCTGACACAGGCCTAATACTCCATGGTTTCATAGGTGATAGAGCTCAAGATTGCATTCTCACGTCAACTGCACATCAAGAACAAAATATTAACCTTAGTAGATTAGTTTCATTGGTATTTCAACAGTTTTAATTGGGGTTGCTATGAGATGGATCCATTGTCCTCCCTGGGATCTGGCAACCAGAGTGCGTTTGGCTCCTGCTCATTATGGACATTGGATGTGTCTTTGCTTTTCAGGTGAGCCTCAGCAGCTGTGATAGAAACATAGAAAAATGTCGGCAGATAAGAACCTTTCGGCCCATCTAGTCTGCCCAATTACATGGATACTTTACCTGGATTTATCTTTTGTTTAGGATAGCCTTATGCCTATCCCATGCTTGCTTAAATTCAGGGGTGCAGGGGTTTAAGTTTCTAGGGACTTTCTGTTACTTTTGGCATAGAAGTTTGACTATTGTGTTCTGTTGTGAGTGAATATGCTGTGTCCCGGTTGCATTTTTCCCATTCCATTCTTTAAAAAGTGGCCAATATAACCTCACACCCTCTCATGATTTTAAACAAACATGTATTTTTTTTTTTTAGACAAAATTTTTCTTTCCCAAAAGGCATTTTTTTTATTTTGTAACAAACATTTTTATTCTTTTTTAAACAACCTTTTTTCTTATTTACGAAAAGTTTAATGCCTCAAGCACCTATTAGGAGAAACTCCTATATGGTTTTTTTTTAGGGAATAGGGAATGACAAAGTGGGTGGTGAGATATTTGGGATATAGTCACGATGAAAAGAGATAGTTACAGTACAGAAGCTCCTCAAAATTTTAATCTCAAGGCCCACGAGGCCCTTAATTCAGCATTGACCCCCATCCCTTTACTTCTGACTTTAAATGATGCCTATCCAGCAAAGTACCGGCTGGGTGAAGTAGAGGTAACATCACTGCTCTCTAACCGTGCAGTTTGTGGAGACACAGGTTCGATTCCAGCAAGAGCACCTCTCCAGTAAGTGTCCTTGGGCAAGACACCTAACAGTACATACTCTCCACCCAGGACATACTTGAAAACGAGAGAAATCTCAATGTATCCTTCCTGGAAAAATACTTTCTCCAAAAAAAAAAAAAAAAACGCCATTCTGCTCCTTATGTTCATGTTTAACCCTGTATGAGAACCTTGCCTGTACTGGACCACATGTGCCGTGTCTGAGTCGTGGTACAACACGATCCTATTCACAATTGTGGCAGTGTGCAAGCTGACAGCAGTTTATGGGTGGCTACCCTTAGCTTACACCACCATCATTCACCTAGTCTGACAACTCTCCTCATCTTGCAGCAATCACCTCCGCAATATTGCCAAATGCGTCCATTTCTTACTGCCAACACCACCAAGCAATTTATCCACTCGCTTGTTATCTCCCTCCTGGACTACTGAAATAACCACCTGACTGGCCAGCCTATCTCTCGCCTCTCCCCCATGCAGTCCATCCTAAACACATCTGCCCGGCTTATCCATCTCACCGGTCGCTCTGTCTCTGCCGCTCCTCTCTGCAAGTCCCTTCACTGGCTCCCCATCCACAGCAGAATCAAATTCAAACTACTCACCCTCACCTACAAAACCCTCACTAACACCGCTCCTCACTACCTGTCCTCACTAATCACCAAATACACCCCAGCCTGTCCCCTACGATCCAACAATGACCTGCGCCTGGCATCCTCCACCATTACCTCTTCACATGCCAGACTGCAGGACTTTTCTCGTGCGGCGCCGACAGGGCCGTAGGGAGGGTGAGGTCAGTGAGGCACTCGCCTCAGGCACAGCTGCAACGGGGCGCAGGAGCAGGCAGAAAGAAATCAACTCTCTAACTGCCGGAGAGGAGCTGAGTGCAGGGGAGACTTGGGGCTGATGGGTGCATGATTCTCTCGCTGAGAGCAGCGAGATGGGAGACATGCAGGAGGATGGGAAGGAGCCGGCAGAAGGTGTCTCACTCAGCTGCTGAGCAAGGCCCCTTCCGGCTGCTCCTCCCATCCTCCTGCAAGACTTCCTGTCCCCACACCACGTGGAAGGGAGGGAGCAGGAAGAGAAGAAGCAGCAGAGCACTGCACAGCACAGCACAGCACAGCACCTGCAGCCAGGGGGATACCTCTTAGGTAAGATCACCCCCAGCTGCTCTCCCCTCAAACAGCCCCCTCTCCTGCAGCTCCCCCTCATTAGCTCTACCTCCCCATCTCTCTACCCCCTCTTTAGCAGCTTTCCCCCAGCTGTCTACACCCCAGGCCCCCAAGCTCTACCCCACCCCCCCCAAGCTCTACCCCCACATCTCTACCCCAGCCCCCCACATCTCTACCCCAGCCCCCCAAGCTCTACCCCAGCCATCTACCCCCTCAGCCCTCTACCCCCAAATCTCTACTTCCACATATCTGCCCCCAGCTCTCTACCCCTCAGCCCTCTAACCCCCAGCCCCCCAGATCTCTACTTCCACATATATGCCCCCAGCTCACTACCCCTCAGCCCTCTAACCCCCAGCCCCCCCAGATCTATACTTCCACATATCTGCCCCTCAGCCCTCTAACCCCCTGCCCCAGATCTATACTTCCTACCCCCAACCCCTCTACCCCACAGCCCCCCACATCTCTACCCCAGCCCCCTAGCTCTCTTCCCCCCACATCTCTACCCACCAGCTCCCCCTATAAACTCTCCTCCCCTCTCCGATTTTATATCAAATCATTAATTTCTCTTAAATAGGAATTTTTTTTCTGCATCCCAGCATCATGACGCATGCAGGGAAGGGGCCCCGGAAGCAGTGTGCTGCAAACGGCTGGGGGACACAGCGGGAGGACATCGAGGGAACGCAGAGACAAGGTATGTACAATCCCGAGGGTGGCTCTGGGTTACTGCTTTTGGTACTGAAAATTAACCCCGAGCCACACTCGTAGTTACTGCCAGGGAGGTTAATATACATATACTGTAATAATGTTCCTCTCATTGAATAAAACACAACGCTCTCATGTTCCCTACCCAATCCACAACGCTCTCATGTTCAATACGCAATCCACAACGCTCTCATGTTCAATACCCAATCCACAACGCTCTCATGTTCAATACCCAATCCACAACGCTCTCATGTTCAATACGCAATCCACAACACTCTCATGTTCAATACCCAATCCACAACGCTCTCACGTTCACTTCCCAATCCACAACGCTCTCATGTTCAATACGCAATCCAGAACGCTCTCATGTTCACTTCCCAATCCACAACGCTCTCATGTTCAATACGCAATCCAGAACGCTCTCATGTTCAATACCCAATCCACAACGCTCTCATGTTCACTTCCCAATCCACAACGCTCTCATGTTCACTTCCCAATCCACAACGCTCTCATGTTCAATACGCAATCCACAACGCTCTCATGTTCACTTCCCAATCCACAACGCTCTCATGTTCACTTCCCAATCCACAACGCTCTCATGTTCAATACGCAATCCACAACGCTCTCATGTTCAATACGCAATCCACAACGCTCCCATGTCCAATACGCAATCCACAACGCTCTCATGTTCAATACCCAATCCACAACGCTCTCATGTTCATTACCCAATCCACAACGCTCTCATGTTCAATACGCAATCCACAACGCTCTCATGTTCAATACGCAATCCACAACGCTCCCATGTTCAATACGCAATCCACAACGCTCTCATGTTCATTACCCAATCCACAACGCTCTCATGTTCAATACGCAATCCACAACGCTCTCATGTTCAATACGCAATCCACAACGCTCCCATGTTCAATACGCAATCCACAACGCTCCCATGTCCAATACGCAATCCACAACGCTCTCATGTTCAATACCCAATCCACAACGCTCTCATGTTCATTACCCAATCCACAACGCTCTCATGTTCAATACGCAATCCACAACGCTCTCATGTTCAATACGCAATCCACAACGCTCCCATGTTCAATACGCAATCCACAACGCTCTAATTTTCAATACCCAATCCGCAACGCTCTCATGTTCATTACCCAATCCACAACGCTCTCATGTTCACTACCCAATCCACAACGCTCTCATGTTCAATACGCAATCCACAACGCTCTCATGTTCAATACGCAATCCACAACGCTCTCATGTTCAATACGCAATCCACAACGCTCCCATGTTCAATACGCAATCCACAACGCTCCCATGTTCAATACGCAATCCACAACGCTCTCATGTTCATTACCCAATCCACAACGCTCTCATGTTCACTACCCAATCCACAACGCTCTCATGTTCAATACGCAATCCACAACGCTCTCATGTTCAATACGCAATCCACAACGCTCTCATGTTCATACCCAATCCAAACGCTCTCATGTTCACTACCCAATCCACAACGCTCTCATTTTCAATACGCAATCCACAATGCTCTCATGTTCAATACGCAATCCACAACGCTCTCATGTTCAATACGCAATCCACAACGCTCTCATGTTCAATACGCAATCCACAACGCTCTCATGTTCAATACGCAATCCACAACGCTCCCATGTTCAATACGCAATCCACAACGCTCCCATGTTCAATACGCAATCCACAACGCTCTCATGTTCATTACCCAATCCACAACGCTCTCATGTTCACTACCCAATCCACAACGCTCTCATGTTCAATACGCAATCCACAACGCTCTCATGTTCAATACGCAATCCACAACGCTCTCATGTTCATTACCCAATCCACAACGCTCTCATGTTCACTACCCAATCCACAACGCTCTCATGTTCAATACGCAATCCACAACGCTCTCATGTTCAATACGCAATCCACAACGCTCTCATGTTCAATACGCAATCCACAACGCTCTCATGTTCAATACGCAATCCACAACGCTCTCATGTTCAATACGCAATCCACAACGCTCTCATGTTCAATACGCAATCCACAACGCTCTCATGTTCACTACCCAATCCACAACGCTCTCATGTTCAATACGCAATACACAACGCTCTCATGTTCAATACGCAATCCACAACGCTCTCATGTTCAATACCCAATCGAGCCTCATAACTGAGCTTCGCCTAAAGGCCTCACCAAATCTGGAGCAGCCTCTGCTGACTAACACAGGGGAGACTAACGTTATTTAGTATTATTAATTTTCTTGTTATTTATTACCTATTTTCCTCTAAATAACCTCTAAAAATATTGTGTGGGGGGGCACAATTTTCTATTCTTGCCTCGGGTGCAAAAGGAGCTAGCTACGGCTCTGGGCGCCGACCCTATGGAACGCGCTTCCTCGCAATATCAGACTGTCCCCAAATCTGGCTTCATTTAAATGCTCCCTAAAGACCCTTCTATTTAGGGAAGCCTACCACCCAACTCCGTAACAAGACATCCGACTGACCCAAAAACGCTCCTCACCTCTCTGTGTATTAACTCATCACTGCAGTTCCCTCCTGTTTCTAATACCCTCACCCATCGAGATTGTAAATTCCCATGGGAATAGGGCCCTCACATCCTCCTGTATCTGCTGGCAGCAATACTGACCTGTTTCCTGTATGTATTGTAGAATTGTCCTGTCCATTGCACCTTTGTACAGCGCTGCGGAATGTGTTGGCACTTAATAAATAATTATATATATATATATATATCTTGTTATCAATTTATGAGCAGAGAATTAAGGAATGCTTTCCATGTCCATAGACCTTATGGGGTCCAGACTGAATTAATTATTGGTCTGCATAAAGTCGGTATTTAACAATTACAGTATAATTAAAGTTAAGCATTTTAAGATATATATAGATATATTTATATATATATACAGTATATGTACACACACACAATTCTCCTGCAGTGGAGGCAATAGATACGTACACACATACCCATCATACATTCAGAGATCCTCAAAAAGCAGAACCAAGGTGGCAAATAGAGACGTAGAGGTTTGGGTGAAGGACTTTGCCTTCTAAAGAGAATTCACATTAACTCAAATCTGATACATTTAATTAACTACTTGCATATCAAAAAGGTAAATATTTCACAGTCCGTGGTAAAAAATGAACTCAGCCATTGTCTGAGAAGTCAATAAAATCAAAGGGTTACCTTCAGAATAGGAGAAGAAGGTTTGACAAAACCAAAAGATAATGGGTCAGGAGTCTAAACTTAGAGCAGTTGCCATGGATACCGATGGAATTTTCCTGTCGATTGTTCCACTTTTAGAATTCTAACCCCAAATTATACAATAACCCCCAACAGCTAGAATTATGGGGTGCCATATAAAACCTGGGACTGCTGGGTTTGACGGTTTCCTGTTGTGCAGCGCTACAGAATATGCCGTCACTGTTATAAATATAATAGTAAATTGCGGCATGCAGTCATTCGACTCTGTAAGGGAACGCGGTTAGCCTGGAATGCTGTTTGAAAATATCTCCTACTGCAGTATCACATTTAGACAAACATTAACCAAAGCAAATGTAGCAATGCTATAAATCAATCAGTCTACAAGGACACTGACAACAGAGCATTCAGCAGGTGGAAGACTTTCTCAGCAATGGCTTTTTCTATCTGGATCCTTATCATTGGAACAATATTGCTGAAACTGCTCTTCAGTAAACCAAGAGAAAAAAAAAGGAAAACACTCTGCCCTATCTCCCCTCAAATGCTTAACTAAAACCAGGAATTAAACAAGAGCTAAAGAGATAGACAACAGACTGGGAAACTGCACAATTCAAGGGGTATATATGTATATGAGTGTTATTTAGAGGGGGTTATGTCAATCAAAGTGCACGTCGGCCTTTCCAGTACTTACCACACATAGGTTTTTTGCAAGCTTACGATTATGAACATTTATTCCCCAAAACGTATTGTATAGCACCGTGTAAACCGCTGGCACTATGTAAATGAAGATGATAATAATAGTAGTCATAATAATAATTATGAGTTGCAAGCTTTATTCTCTCTCCATGGAAAGTCACCCTAGGACCCCCAAACGCAATCTCAAAGGACCGCACTTTACGGCAGAAGGATAACGGAGAACTGTTTGTTCTACAAAGTATAGGAAGCATAAAAGGTGTAGATACCGAGCTATAACAGAAGTTACGGCTCGACAGGATAACAGGGGAGTAGTTAACATTCACAAGTAAGGTAGTTAAGAGTTAACGTCTTGCTCGTAAATCTTAATGAATGCCGTGGAATCAGGCCAGTGGTTTACCGCAGCACACCACATGACCAAGCAGCACACCACATGACCAAGCAGCACACTACATAGAAACATAGAAAAATGTCGGCAGAGAAGAACCTTTCGGCCCATCTAGTCTGCCCAATTACATGGATACTTTACCCTGGATTTATCTTTTGTTTAGGATAGCCTTATGCCTATCCCATGCTTGCTTAAATTCAATTACTGTTTTGGCCTCTACCACTTCTACTGGAAGACTGTTCCATGTATCCACCACCCTCTCAGTAAAATAATGCTTTCTGATGTTACTTTTAAACCTTTGCCCCTCTAATCTAAGACTATGTCCTCTTGTTTTGCTATTTTGTTTCCTTTTAAATATACTCCCTTCCTCTACCTTGTGGATTCCCTTTACGTATTTAAATGTTTCTATCATATCTCCTCTGTCTCGTCTTTTTTCCAAGCTGTACATGTTAAGATCATTAAGCCTTTCCTGGTAACTTTTCTCCTTCAAGCCGTACACCATTTTAGTAGCCCTTCTCTGAACTCTCTCTAAGATGTCTATATCCTTCTGGAGATACGGTCTCCAGTACTGCACACAGTACTCCAAGAGAGGTCTCACCAGTGCTCTGTACAGTGGCATGAGCACTTCCCTTTTCCTACTGCTAATACCTCTCCCTACACAACCAAGCATTCTGCTAGCATTTCCTGCTGCTCTACATGACTAAGCAGCACACCACATGACCAAGCAGCACACCACATGACCAAGCAGCACACCACAGGACCAAGCAGCACACCACATGATCAAGCTGCACACCACATGACCAAGCAGCACACCACATGACCAAGCAGCACACCACATGACCAAGCCGGACAGGGTTATTTTCAATATTACCTCCTTCTTGCAGCTATAGGACATTTCTATTTATTTTTTAACTGATGGTTTTCACTCAATATGTTACAAACATGCTGCAAATTTCAGGACGCGTAATCATTTGCAAAAAGACTGTATTCCACTTAAAAAAAACTTAAACGCTGGAGCATTACAGAACATTCCCGACCATATCCATCCGAATTTTTCACCTTTACTTTCAGTTCACAGAAGATCATTGGAAGTCGCATATCCCCGGAGTACCGTGCTACTTGTTTCTGCCCGTCATGCAAAATGACTACATTTCCTAAGCAACATATCAAGCGCTATGGGATTTCTAAATGCTGAACTGATTAATTATGTCTGTAACATTAATATATCTGAATTAGTGGTGATTTACACTAAGAATGTACTCCAGTAATATGTATATTTTTACATTATTTTTGCGCTAAGGCTAGGGTCAGACGAGCGCATTTTCTACGGACTGCGCCCGTGCAGTAAGGACGCACTTTTGACGTAAGACGCAGTAGTGGCTACACAGTCCGTTTTTGTGACTGACGTTATTTTTGACGGATGTAGGAGGGAAAATAAATTAATATGAAAAAACATTTTATCCGTCAAAAATGCTGGACGTAAAAATCAGTCCTTCTGACCACGTTCCATCACTCACACACAAAGCTATGTGGACATTGCGGACGTGGCGCACTCCGCACGTCCGTTCTACCGGTTTTACGTTCTTGCTAATCTGCGTCCGTTTGCCACGTCCGTTGTGCATCTGTACTTCCATGCCGACGTACTTCGTGTGTGGGGCTTCATCGGTCATGATTCTCTGCTACCACGGACGTATTAATATGCGGCAACATGGACGTGATTACTGCGCTCGTCTGACCCCATCCTTAGTAGAATGTAGGTAGTCCAAAATTTATTTTAAAAAAGTTTGCAATCCCCACGATTTACAGGGTTTCTTCTTGCAGGTTGCAGTGTTACCATGCAAGGCCGAGCTGGCCAAAAGGACAATCCCCAGATGTTGTAGAACTACAAGTCCATTTACGATTCTGAAGTCTGGAATATATCATAAGGGCCGTGCATCTACCGATCTGACGAGCTGCCGTTTGGCCACCACTGATCTAACGCTGGTGACGTTATGTCAGTGACTGTGTGGCATTGGCGAAACAGTTCGGTGAACGGAAAATTTGGTAAAATATTAGTTTTTGCTTAGAAAATTTGTCGTTAAAAAAGCTGACCTGTTCTTTCTTTTTTCTGCATTAAACCACATCTTCTTTTTACTTTCACCCTTGTTCACCCGAAGGAGGAGGTGATTCTCATCTATCAGCTGTTTATAAAACAGGGCCTGGAAAATCTATCCGTTGAATGTAATCCATTGGCGGTTTTGAAAACCTATAATAGATTGCATATCTAAATAAAACTTCTTATCCGAGCACGGCATGCCACTTAGGCTAATGTCAGATGAACGCAGTCTGAGCGCACTCTGCGTGCGTGACTAACGGACGTACGTACTGACGGAAGATACTGTAGACACCACACGGTCCGTTTTTTTTGATGGATGTAGAAAAAAAAGGGAAATTTGGGAAATAAAATTAAATGACAGGTACAGTCAGCCAGACCAAAAAAACTTCTGAGCGTCAACGTAATGGATGTCGCAAATGCGCTGCGTCTGACGTCGCCTCATCACGCACACAGGCCGCTACGTGGACGCGGCGCACTCTGGGCGTCCGTCGTAGCGCATTTATGTTGAGGCATAATTGGCGTCTGTTGCCACCTGCGTGGTGCGTGCGCACTTCGGTGCGTACGTACTTCGTGTGTTGGTCTCTATTGATCACAAATCAATGCTACGACGGACGATAAACTGTGCGGCGACACGAACGTGATTACTGCCTTCGTCTGACGCTAGCCTAAGAGGACTGTGCGTTGGATTAATGGGTAAATAGGAACAAGAAAATTTTTTATGTGACTTATTGTAATAATTAAATATTCCAGTTGTTATAAAAGCTCTAAAAGGAATTAATGAAAAATAATAAACACAACTTCTAAAGGGTTAAAAGGGGCTTAAAGAGAAAAGGTTTTTAATCTGTTTTACAATGCGCCAACTCATACACTTTTCCAAACTGCAATGCTTACTACAACACCACTTTCAAACAAAATTATATTTAATTATATTTAACTCCATATAATTCCCTTCTTCAGAAACACAGTGAAGCCAATCAGAATATATCATTTGTTTTATTTTTTCTCTCGTGTTTCTCCTTTTGATTGTCATCATCCGCTTTCTCCAAGATACACACCATTTTACCAATATATTCCTAGCACTAACGTGAACTCAATTCAGTGGGTTACATCGTATAATATATAAAAGGGACAATCTAGGCACCATAATCATTCAATATCATTTGAAGGTCGCAGTGAGCTAAGTGTCCTTTTTCCCCTCTCAGCCCTCATAGAAGGGGGAATCCCCCCACCACGAAGCTGCTAATCCCATTCACTACGCAGTCTTTCTAGATTTAGGTCAGGATTGTGCAGTTCTATACATTCCTGACCGGTCAATCTGCTCACATTAAAAGCCATTGTAATGGCTCTATGCTCAAGCACCCAGCCCATTAACAGTCACATGACAGCCGCAGCGTCAGCACAAGCTGCAGCTGAAAGGAAGAGTATTGACGGATACAATAGAAAGAGTAAAAACAGGGGGCTGGGGGCCAGGAGGGAGGTCAGGAGAGTTTTAATATATTCACCCCCCCCCCTCATTTTAATCCTGGAATATTCATTCGTTCCTTGGTGTTACTGAAAATTAAAGTTTAGAACAAAAACTAGTCCATAACCATGGTTCTCAAGGCCTTCTTGAAACTGCTCAGTTGGGTTCCATTGGGTTATCAATACTGATTGTCTAGATTTAAGGACACTTGTGATTGTAGTGTTTTCAGTGTACCTGTTTAACAGGAGCAATCTCCAGGTTATAGAGCTGTGCTTAATTCGGCTCCCAAGTAAACAAACAGCAAACAGGAATAACACAACAGGAAGTAAGATGGCCGCTGACCATAGAGTTCTCTATCAGAATGTCCTTTCTTAAAGCAACGGTACACCACATCTCCCCTATCAATTCCAAATCCCCCCCCTTGATACAAGCAACAGTACTGAGCAATAAAGAAAAATATAAAAATGTGTTAGGAATGCAAAATATATATTAGCCCTTGGGGTAATCTGCCAGTCCCTCAGGAAGGCGTATTACTCTTCCAGCTTTTGTTGTTTTCTGCCCAGAGTCTGAAGAATTTATAGAGCCCAGGGCTCCTTGATCTCCAACTGACCCTGACACTTCAGGCTTTGAGTCTGTGCAATCGTTGACTCGGCTTCTCTTGCAGTTGCAGGTAGCTGTGGCTCTGGACCTAACTTTCACAGGGTTATTCAGAGAGTGGTGAAAAGCAGGAGAATGGAAAATTCTAGGTCAAAATAGTCAAACCAGAAAAATTCTCCCATTCATCTCACTTTCCAAATCGGCTATTTTGACCTAGAATTTTCCATTCTCCAGCCATTCTCCTGCTTTTCACCTCTCTCTGAATAACCCTGTATGAGTCTCAACCTAGAGATCCGGAATTCTCAAGAACCCATGGCAAAGCTTCCGAACGAAGTCAATCCTGCCCCTGTTAGAAAGGTGATTTCTTAGCCATGTTTCTTCTCGATCTTTCTGTTATAATCCATTGCCTGGAACTAATACAGGAAGCTAAGCAGCAATGTAACTAGTTTAATAATGAGATATTTCAGTAGCGAAGACGTTTCACACAGAATTCGTAGACTCCGTAATGTAACAGCGGACCTCAGTTTAATTTATGCATAACAGATTGTCCTTTTGTAATGTAATAACTAAACACACTTATGCAGTATGCTTAAAACTTAAATCCTGTCTTTCCAACGTGGAGACGAGATGAAAAGATGTTTCAAAGAAAAAACCGCAACTACAGTCCACTTTAATAATATTAGAGCGTACCAACTAATGCGTGCTGAAAATAAAGGTGAAATTAATGGCACTGATAATGTTTAAATGTGGTTTTTACTGGACGACGATCTGATATACTATCGTAACAATCATTGATTGCTGTAAGGCATAAACTATGCAATGAATTAGTCATGTAAATTTTAACATCTAAATGCAATCAATTATAATTAAGATTCGTAGAGCAAGTTGCCTTAGACTTTAAAGTACTTCAATGTACAGTTGAGCCCATCAGAAGAACTGTTTCACGCTAGCAAAAGCTATATTGTTATCTTTCTTGGTGGATTATTTTAGAAGAGAAAAAAATGATAGTTGGACATTTTTAATATTTAACATTAAAAAATAATTACTCATAATATCTAGGTATGTGATTAGACCCAAATCTATCCTTTGGCCCCCACCTCAAAAAACTCTCATCTAAACTTTACCCCAAACTAGGTGCCTTGTACAGAAACAAATCCTGCCTGAGCCCCGCGGTAAGAAAGCAAATTGTATAGCAAATGTTTATGCCAGCTTTTGAATACGGAGATGTAGTATATGCAGCCGCCCGCAAACACACCTTCATAAACTTACTACATTGTATAACTCATTCTGCCGCTTTGTGCTACAATGTAACTACATGACCCACTACTGTGACATGTTAAAAGAGCTAAACTGACCGTCACTGGAATCTAGACGCACTCTTCACCTTTCCAACCTGGTGTTTAAAAGCTTTTCGGGGAAGCTACCACCCTACCTGAATAGGCTGCTTCCCCCAGCAGTTCCCTCATCCTATAACCTCCGATCCAGGACCTGCACCTTACTTGCAATACCACAATACAAAAAGAAAGTGGCTTGATCCTCATTTTTCTACCGAGCACCAAAATTATGGAATAACCTCCCAGACGCCATCAAATCTTCCCCCAGTCTAAAATCACTTAAGAGCTCCCTATTAACATACCTCAATACAGAATGCACCTGTAAACATGTAACATAGTGAATATATTTATTTTCTGTTAATCTGTATATTTGTGCAATTTTTTTTTAAAATATTTTGCATTTTATTACTTTGTATTTCTGTAACACTGTAACAATTTACTGTTGCTGAATCCAGGACATACTTGAAAACGAGAGAAATCTCAATGTATCCTTCCTGGTAAAAGCCTTTCTAAATAAATAAATAAATAAATAAATAAATATGACCACATTGGGCCCTATTCCCTAGTGTGTGCTAAACTGGGGGCGCTAACAGGGACAATCTGTGCCTGCAGGCCTCCGTAGCGTATCCATTTTACCGTGATATTCCGGGTTAGGTGCTTTCTCAGCACCTCTCCTTGACCTCTCCAGAGATAATTGCTGGGATACTTGCAGTCGTGCTTGCTTACTTGCCGTCGTGAGTATCACCTCCCAGTGTCCATTGGACTCTATGAAGGTTTGCGCTTCAAGGCCTCGAGCCCTGTGCGAGATCGCACAGCGCCGTGGAATGAGTCTTACTCTGCTCCCGGGGACAAGAAGCGGCAGACCGGTCCACTGTTCTCGCCACGGGATGAGAGGAAAGTATTGGATTTATTGGGGGAGGGTTTGAATGTGAAATCATTCAGCACCAGCTTTTAGGAGTAGCTAAAATTTTGGCTTGCTAGTCCCTGCAGTAATTAGCTCCAGCACTTTTTATACATTACTTATCAAAACGCTAATTAATGATTGTGCTCCCCATGTTAAGTATAGGATGCGAAAATTATAGTAAGCTCGCGGCAGCTCGCACAACCTCCGATGCGCTAAGTGATTTTATGTGGGTTTAGCATTAGGAAGGTAATATGGGGGACATGCGTTAAAGTCACTTATCCCAGCGATAACGAGTATCTAACGCTTAACATCTGAATGCTAAAGTTAGCGTTCCCTAGGGAATAGTGTTCATTGTGTTTGAAAGTAGCTGTAAGAGCTTATTCTTGGATATGCCAACTAGGCCTCGGCCTATGGCAGCAGATTGGGAGAGGGGGTGGCCATTTTTCTTAATATCCTTACTTTTTGTATGTATTGTGTATAACAGAGCTGCAAAGAAATAAACACCTTAGTGATGAGTCTCTAAACTATAAAAGGCTACTAGAAATTATTGGTGTAAATAAGACATTCTGCTTTTGTTCTAAATTACATTTTTATAGATGTAAATGGCCCTGATAATTATCAACATAAACATAAAAACTATTTGATAGAGTATGTTGCAGCAGAGCCTGGATTGCCTAGAGCCGCACCAAACCTAAATTCACCCCTAGTTTGCACACCTCAACATGAAACTAGCAGGGTTATTCAGAGAAAGGTGAAATTCAGGAGAATTGGCAGGAGAAGAGAACAATCTAGACCAAATAGCTGATATGGAAAGTGAGATAAATGGGAGAATTTTTCTGGTTTTGGCTATTTTGACCTAGAATTTTCACTTCTCCAGTCATTCTCCTAAGTTTCACCTTTCTTTGAATAGACCTATATATTTTAAAGAGGTTCTAATGCAGGGGTTCCCACTAACAGGCCTGGTTTGCCAGATATCTGAAGCACAGGTGATATGATTTGCTGCTCAGTGATTGCGGGAATCAGTCTGCATTTCCCCAAGGTGATCCTCAAAACCTGGCCTGTTCGAGGTTATTTGAGAACCAGAGTTGGGAACCACTGCCTTTTGTGAAAAAGCAAGATGTCCAGGTCGATCTGCTATAACAGAATTCAGGGGGAAAGCCAGTGAGATATACTGAATTTTCTTTTTCATAATGTGAATAGTCGGCCATGTTATTTACTGAATAAAATTATGTAAACACATTTTGAATTTCCACTTGAAGCATTTTTAATTTGTGTTGGTTATAGCAATACTCCATGTGCAATCTTCTCTGGCTCCCTTCTGTCTAGCGCTGACTCCGGGGCGGTTTCCACAGAACACACTTAATGGCTGAGGTGGTGTAATATAATTAGATGAAGGTACATTTGAATAAAATATCTCCTGAATGCCAGTTTTCCTTAGAAAAGATTAGGTCAGCGATGAGGCTAGTTGTATAAATCGGCAGCCGACATGTTTTTGGGGTTTATTTCTATATTAACATAATAGTTCTTGCATTTTTCAAAATGCAATTACTTGAATTTAACAGGTTTAACTCCTTCGCTGCTGAGCCATTTCACCTCTATGTGCTGATCTCAGTTTTACCGGTTTTGCTCATCATGTTTAAACACGATTTGAAATCATGTTTTATTATATGACCCAGAAAAAAATATTATATTATTATTTTTTAAAAATATTATTTATTTTTTATTTCTTAATGTTTAACATGCTCATGTTTGGTATCATTGGAAAGGCCATGCTCTGGCCTTTCTAAAGATTTCAAACATTAACCCCTAGCTTCCACGGATCTGGAGGTACGGTGGTCATTGCACCAACCTATCTCTACCATACATAGGTGGCATCTAGGGGTTAACTCCTGAACTGATGTCATCGTGTCCATGCGTGATGACGGTAGTGGTCCGTGGGAGATCCTGGAGGCTTGGCCGACATCCAAGATGTCGGCCACCTCCTTGAGAGGACTGCAACTGTGCCCTTCCAAGCAGTGCCTGCCTTTGTTCTGTGGCTCTTACCAATGGGGGGTCCAAAGGACCTCCCCTTCAGGCATTTTCTCTGCTCCGGCAGGGAGGTGCCAAAAAATAAACTTCAACCCGCTGGGCGTGATGATGCTACGATGATGGCTGGGGTCCCGGAGGCGGAGCCGACATCAAAGATGTCAGCCCGCACTGGGAGACCACAGCGATCGGCTGCAATAACGGCCGATCACAGGCTGCAATGTGAGGACGTGCTCAGCATGTCATCCGCACGCTGAGCACCATCGAGAAGACGCACTGAGCACGTCATTCCCAGCCAAGTGGTTAAAAGAAAACCACTTGAAAATGCATATAATATGAACCATCTAAAATATGACTTGTCATCCACAAAACAGTATAAGTGTAAAAATGTTGGGTCCTATTCCCCTGTCGCAGCGGATTTATTAGTATGTGTTAAGTGAATTTGCAAACATAAGATCACTTAATACCACATTCTTGGAGTGGCTATTTCTTTGACAAATACCAGCTCCAGAATAGAAGAATGAGTTACCATGGAATAGTTTGTTCTTCTAGTCCCAGGTTCAAATGAATCCCTACTCTGCAAGGTATAGGAAACGTTAACTTACAGTAGGGACTATGCCCGAGCGGCAAGCACAGCTTGCGGCAAGAGCGGAATAGCTGTTCCAGACATTCAGATAACTTCTGGAGCCGTTATGTATAATGGTTCCAGTAATTATCTTAATGCCAAGAGGGAAAAACGGCCCGTTATCTTTATACATTATGAGGAGCATCACCAAACAATAACAAATGTTCTATCATAATGATGGCAATGGTAGCACCATGACTACTGAGGGAGGTGGAAGAATGAGGATGTGAAGAGCATACATTCGTTTTGGTGAGTCTATTGACAGAGGGAACAACAAACACCAAGGAAATATGCCTCATTAAGACATTAGGGTTGCAGATCTGTTGACAATTGATCAATCATGGAAAAAAACAACAACTAGGAGAAAAAAGTCAATTGTTTGATAAAGATAAATAGGTTGTAAAATCACATATCTCTATTTATTTAGAATGAGCAGCAGTGTTAAGGAGAGGTTAGCACTAAGCATTAGCCACTTTGCTATTTTCAGCATAGAAAGCTGGATATTCATAAAACTACGGCCAACTTGAAACCAACTTCTGGTTCCAACTAAATCTAACCATAATTGTAATATTGCATAGATGAGATATAAGAGGTGCTAACACCACGTATATGTATTGCAAGTATTTCATTTAAAAACAATAAACTGGAAGATTTATTTAAAAAAACAATGTATGTACACAATCAAACCAGCGTATTTACATATTTACAGTACATTACTCCTTCTTCTGCAAGCTTTTTGAGGCTTTTTGGGTTTTTTTCTTCTTACAAACGGCACTTCAGTCTAGAAGTGAAGGTGTTAAGATGAGACATTGTGTCCTCGCTGTGCACGATGTCTGCAGTATAAAGGGAGGCCAAGTTGCCATAGAAACCATCTCCTGGATCTCAAACCAGATATATATTTTAATTTAACAAGTCGAATTAAAAGGTCTACTTAGGTGATCCATATTTTGTACACATTTTCTCAAGTGATAATGTTAACCGAATAACAGGTAGGATATTGTGCAAATCTGCAGATTTGTATCAGAAATCTAAACTGAATTGCCTCTTCCTAAACCGACCCAGAGGACACACGTTTGACCCTGTGCATTCCTTTTTACATGCTCCTTTGTGTTCTATCCTTCACGGTATCAGAAGAGGTCATTTATTGTAGGTTTGTGTAATTTTGCTACAAATTGATCATGCATTGCCAATCTATTGTTTAAATTAATCATCCTATGCCATCCATGGCCATAGAGCCCACAACTGTTGCCTCCTACAAATTCCTCAGACCATGATGCATCTGAATTTATGTAGAAAATTACATGTTACTCAGCACTGATTAGTACTGTAATTGTATCTAGTAACTGGTGGGGGTCTGATCTAGGGCTCGTTTCCAACCGAGCCGTTAAGGTATTGGCTGGAGCCATTAGCTTAACAGCTCCAGCTGCTATCACAACTGAGGGCAGTGTCAGACGAGCGCATGATGTGCGCCCATACTGACATGCCTTCCGACGCCCGTTGCAGCGTTGTGACGAGTCGACAGGGCCGGCCACATGCTGTAACGCATGCACTAATTGCAAGCGCTACAGCGGCAGTACTGAATTCCTCCCTGTCGAAACGTGACGACGCGCGGACGACAGGGCTGCAAAGCACGATCTTCCATAGGAGCCATTAATCCATAGAAGGATCGAGCCTTGCAGCGTTGAGCGCATTAACTATGCTTAGCAAGGTGGCCACACGGGCGACAGAGTGGAAGGAACGTCCACACTCACGGACGTTCCTTCCACTCTGAAAAACGCTCGTCTGACACTGGCCTGAAACACAAGCTTTGCTTTGCTGGAGGCACAGAGGTTGTGTCTGCTTACTGTAAATTAACGACTGGGAGACATTAATTTTTGGCCAAAATGAGAAGGACAAGTTATTCCATGGTAGCTCATTCTTCTTAAAATGAGGGTGTATTCAAAAATGGGTTCAGCTTTCAGAATCTGGTGTTAAGTGATTTTGCTTTTGCAGTTTTCACTTCAATTGAACTACTTATCCCTTATTACCCCTGTGATCCCACATTACAGAAGGGCAGCACGATTCGCCCTTGCCTCTATACGCAAGCAGCAGAAGACCGGAAACAAGTAGTCCCGAATGTCTTTCCTTGGGTCCTGTGCGACCCTGCTCTTACAGTCGCACCAGGCTCCATAGAGTCCTACATCGGCATTGATTGGCAGCTGAAAATGTTTCCAGCCCAAGCCGCTAATACGGTGGCACGGCCAAAATACAGCCAGTAAAGGCGAGCTGCAAATAGTAAACGGCTCACACAGGATTTTTCCATTTCATGACTCCTCATTTACGGCTGGATAGAAATGTAGCCCCTACTTTTTGCTGCTAAAGCAGAAGAATAGCTTTATTTTTTTAAAAGGCTCTTAATTGAGATAATTTAAGAAGTGAGCAACGGCAAATTAAATAAATATTGGAAGGTAATTGCCAATTTATAGCCAACAAAAAGTTGAAAAATATTCTTGTTTTATAATCTGGTTTTCAGTACTGGTTTTGTCAGATGAATACTTTAGGATTAGCCTCAATTTCCACAGGTGAATACGTTTCAATGGACAAACAGTTATTTTGTTACTAAAATACAGTTATACTGCTCCAACTCTACTTTCAAGGGGAATCCCTATGAGAACATAATATCCAGCCAACCCTTGCAGTAGCTTGAATTATATCTGCATTATTATTCGCTGCAAACAATTAGGGCCACATTACATTCTTGTTGCTAACGGTAGCGCTCACTTGCGTGAGCACTAACGTTAGCTGCGGTGTCTACCGCATATTACAATCCAAACGCAAACGGGTTAAGTAACCCGTTTGCGTTTGGTATCTTGCGCCTTTCAGTGCGAGGTTACTGTACTTTGTGCTCCCTATACTTAACATGGGAGTGCAAAGTGTTAATCAGCGTTAGGATTACAATCTACTAGCGCTGATTAATTTTTGGCTCTGGTTAGCAGAAAGTTAACCAGAGCCAGGACTTGGTGTTAACTGATTCCGCTTCTGCAGAATACGTTAACACCAGCCTAAAAATAAAAAAACAGAAGCGTATACTCACCTCCTGTCCCGCGTCGAGGACCGCGGCTCCAACCGCCTCCTCCATCCGGTGGGAGCAGGGAAAGACTGGGGGAAAAAGTCCCCCCAGTCTCTCCCTGTGTATCACTACGCCAACCGGCCAGTGGCGAGGCGAGATCCGGCTGGTCATGTGACCGGCAGGGGGAAACTCAATGGTGTCCTATGGACTCCATCGAGTGGATGCTCGCGGCTGCGCTCAGTGCTGCTGCGAGCATCCCGGGGGTTAACGCGCGGTAACAATGTAGGCAGCATTTTTTGCGCCTGCTTTGTAATCCAGCGTTAAAAGGCAGGTGCACGGGGGATAACTGAGGGCGCAGTTTTTCCTCCCTTGTGCCCGCGTTTTAACGCTAGGATTGTAATATAGCCCTAAGATTGTTAGCGAACACCATCAGGACTTTCACTCAAGGGATGCTCATTTACACCGTACAGGCATTTTTCTATATCACTTATTACAGGAATGCCTCCAGGATACGACGAAGGAGGGTCAGGGGTCATTATTTATATAAAGGAGCCGTGCATACCATGACACCACAATATACAAATACAACAATGTAAATATGCTTGAAAATCAGTACATATTAGAGTAGCTCTTCTACAGCAATCAGAAACAATTATTTTTGAAGTAGAAGAACACAAATTCTCGACTTATATACATATATATATATACTGTATATACATACACACACATCTTATGCATTGGTCGATTCACCACTGGCTGATGTTAGATGCTGCTGCTCCAGCTTCCTGGCATCACCATATACCGAGGAGGCGTAAAATTTTGATACGCATTTTAAATATATTGATCTTGTGAGTGCCTTTCTGCAGGGGCATTTTGATACATACACTTGTGAAGCTGTATTATGCTGCTTTGCAATATTTTTGTCTTTTATAGATACACTCTTGTTTTTAGTTTAAGTTATATTGTATGGATAAAATAAATATATAAATGTACTAAATACATTTTGGGTTTTGTGACATAAATTTGCTTTTATTTAAACCTTTTTATTTATTTTTTATTTGAAAAAGAAGCATATACATACCGTAGATACTCGAGTTTACCACAAGATTTTTGAGGAAAAAAAAAAAAACAAGCTTAAAATCAGAGGGGTACTCGAGTCATCTGCAGGGAGTAAAAAAAAACAACTTGCCTTGCACTGTGGTCAGACGAGCGCACTAAGCGCGCCCATACTGACACGCCTCCTGGCATTTCGACGGGGCAGCTACAAACTGCAACATGTGGAACGTCTATACTCATGTTCCTCATCAGAGTCCGAGGTCCCCACGTTTCCTGCCACCATCCTGAGTTCATTTGCCACGCCTCCGACCACCGCCATTGGTTGAAGCACAGCCGCTGGACCCTGCTTCCTGCCAGTGCCAAGTCTCACCCACGTTCACTCTATGCCACGGTGGTGCTGGGAGGAAGTGCTCATATAACATCACTTCGCCCCAGCGCTCCATACACGTCCAGCCGGGGCCACAGGGCAACGAGGAAAGCAGTGGCTGCTCCAGGCCCAAGTGGCTCCCAGGCAAGAGCGGGGTGGAATGGTGATGCAAAGTGTAATTTAACAGACTTCTGTAATTTTTTTGAAAATATATACGGCTATAATTTTGCTCCTCGCGTTATATTCGAGTCTTGAGCAATATTCTAATTTGCATAATGAATCTCTACCCATCGCGTTATACTCGGGTCGCGTTATACTCGAGTATCTACAGTAATAGTTTCAGGTGTGAAGGAGCTAACAGATTGTGAGCTAAGGGAATAGTGGCGTGAAACTATAAAATAAAACATACATACGTGCGCCACACTCATTAAGTAACAAATATCAAATCTGAAACTAGAAAAATATTAACTTCACAGTTTAAGCCAGAAATGCTGCTTTCCTGACATAACTTGTGGGATGTGTTAGACAAAGACATACGGGGCTACATTACATTGTTGGTGCTAACGTTAGCGCTCACCTGAGTGAGCGTTACCGTTAGCCCTGGTAGCCACCGCATATTACAATCCAAACGCTAACGGGTTAAGAAACCCGTTTGCGTTTGGTACCTTGCGCTTTTCAGCGCGAGGTTACTGTACTTTGCGCTCCCTATATTGAACATGGGGAGCGCAAAGTGTTAATCAGCGTTAGGATTACAAAGTCCTAACTCTGATTAACGTCCGTATGCGGGTAACAGACAGTTAACCAAAGCCTGGACTTGGTGCTAACGGATTCCGCTGGTGCAGAATCCGTTAGCACCAGCAGAAACCCCCCCAAAAATTCATATACTCATCTACTAAACCGCAGTGAGGACCACGGCTCCGTCCACCTCCTCCGCCCGGCGGGAGCAGGGAGAGAATGGGGGAAAAAGTCCCCCAGTCTCCACCTGCGGATCACTACACCGACCTACTGGATCTCGCGAGGTGAGATCTGGCAGGTCATGTCACCGCCAGGGTGTGCCTCAATGGAGTCCACGCGCATCCCGGGGCTTAGCATTGCAGGCAGCTTTTCTAGCACCTGCATTGTAATTCCGCACTAAAACGGGGGCGCAAAGGAGAAACCTGCAGGCACAGGTTTTTCTCCTATGCGTCCCCGTTTTAGCGCAGACAATGTAATGTAGCTCACAGTATTTAATAATAATGTGGTGGTAGGTAGAGGACAGAAAGAACAAACAGTTCTTTTTTTTAAGATTAATCATAGAGGATTGGTTAATTTCCATTAAAAGTAATTAGTCCGCACAGAAAGTGGCCCTCATAAATGCAGTATCAGCTAAAATAGGGCATGATAACTGGAACATTGACAATTGTTGCGTACAAGCACGAATGTAAGTAGAAGAACTGAGGCGACAACTTTCAAAGTGTGGGGACCAAAAACCAAAATAAAAATTACTATTTGTTTTGAAAGCAAAAAGGAAGTACACATACCAAATGTGTGCTCCATCTAGAACAGTGGTTCTCAACCCTGGTCCTTAGGTACCCATAAATGGACAGGTTTGCAGGATATCTGAAGCACAGCAGCGGTGATATGATTTGCTGCTCAGTGAATCTGGCCTGTTAGTGGGACTTGAGAACCACTACTCTATATATTAACGAATGATGGTAAATGCCAGGTGTAAAGTACACATAAAATCATGAACATTTGAAGAAGTGGTTCTTCACCTCGGCAGGTTCCTCTTATGTTATCATTAACAGTTTTGTTAATTTTATGATTCTTTTGTCCTACCAATTGCACTAAGGAATATGTTGGCCCTTTATCAATAACTGATTGTAACTGGAAATTTAGAATTTAGTCCAAAGAATTCTCCACTTGAATCTCGTGATCAAACCAAAGCTGTGTAGCACACCATTTCTCAAAAAAACGTGTTCACCTCATTGACTTCGTGTGATAGCTACGTCAAGGCCCTGATACATACGCTTGTGAAGCTGTATTATGCTGCTTTGCAATATTTTTGTCTTTTATAGATACATTCTTGTTTTCAGTTTAATTGATATTGTATGGATAAAATAAATATATAAATGTACTTAATACATTTTGGGTTTCGTGGCATAAATTTGCCATGATACACCAGCTGATGAAGCAAATTTCTCGCGAAACACGTACTGGCTGTATTTTTATGCCATTTTATTTAATAAATTGAATTATTTTTAATGATATCTCACTGATCCTGCTTTTTGCTGTCCGCTGAAATGGGAGATTCAAGGAGGCCTCTGATTCCTGGAGAGGTGATTCAACACCCCCACTTAAAATCGCTGGCTGCCCATACATCGAGTGCCCGATTACTGGCACTCTTAAACATGAGTAAAACTCCAACTTTCATTACACCATTGAAGGTTACCGGCTATACTATATCCATTTATTTTCTTTGAGGTCACCTTTACTGAAAGAAGAAAGTGATTGTCACCTCCTTTATATCTGATAAGACATCGAAGGAAGCGCAGACCCTACCACCTACACCTACATAAATTTGCTTTCATTTAAACCTTTTTATTTATTTTTTTATTTGAAAAAGAAGCATATACATACCGTAGATACTCGAGTTTACCGCATATGGAGGTTTGCGCGTCCAGGCCTGCGTGCCCGGTGCAATCTCGCTCTAGACAGATCGCGCAGCGCTGCAACGTGATCGCATAGGGACACTGGGAACTATGTGTCTAAACTCACTTATCCTATCAGTAATGGTTACATATCGAGACGCCACATTAGCACAGAATAGTGCCCCAAGGATTTTCAAATTATTGCGTCCCCAAAATAGGTAAGGCCGAGGGGATGGAAATAAGAGAAAAATCAATGGAAATAGATAGAATAAGACTAGTGGCTAATAGTGTAAATGATCAATGTGACAATCAGAAGAGTTTATTATATTCAACCTCCGTGACGGTGTTCCCGAGTGTCTCGGGGTTAAATTTCACCGCTGAGAGCGGTAACCCTGAGACACACTCGGGCTGTATACATCACCTCTCCCTCGCTGATCTCTGCAGTCTCCTCCGTTGATTGCGACCTCATACTTCCTGGATTCCTTCTCTTGAGGAGGAAACCAGGAAGTATGAGGGTCACGGTCGCCGGGGGAGACTGCGGGGACATCAAGGGAGTGCTTTGGGAGGTGATGTATCCAGCGGCATCCCGAGTGTTGCTCGGGGTTACCTCTTCCAACATAGGAATTTACCGCGAGCCACACTCAGGATGCCGCTAAGGGGGGCAAACCAAAAAAAAATTGACCGCATTTAGACGGGGAATTTCAAAATAAATAGACTGCCAGGGAGGTTAAAACACCGATTATCATATCCAGATAAAATATTCATGTCAATGATAGGTACATAGAAAAGTTTCTTTCAACCACTTGACTGTGATGCACCATAGTAGAATTTACCTTTTTAATACAGAGATAGATAGATAGATGTTTAATATGTAGATATGTGTATATGATTGACAGATATGTAGATATGTATATATGATTGACAGATAGATATGTGTATATGATTGACAGATGGAAATGTGTATATGATTGACAGATCGATATGTGTATATGATAGATAGATAGAGGTAAAGATGGATGGATAGATAGATGATAGATATAGATGGGGAATAGCTAGCTAGATAGAGATAAACAAAACTGACAGCACTTGAGTAGACAGCCTGTGATATTTTAGCCATTATTTACATAAGGAAAACCCTGGCAGTGCCACCTCTTATCTTCATGGAGTTTCGAAACCAATTCACAGGTATGTGATTAAGTAAATTCTCATGGGATAAAAACAATAGCTTACTATTCAGCGGTGTTTATTCATTAACAAAAAGTTACCTTAATGTCACATTATGGCATATAGTCATAAGACCGAAAGTGAGCTAATGGCCAGGTAGAGTTCAGTGACCTTTAAAGGGGTCACTCTCTGCGATATCTCCACTCACTTATTAATCATATGGGCAGAGTTCATAACATCACTTCTAATCTGTGCTCAAACAACCATATCGGACATTTAGGAAAATGCTGATTTTGATTCCTAAAAAAAAAAAAGAATAAAATTATGGAAGAAGTAATTGTAACCCCCTGCTCTCTCTGTGATTTCCTTTTCTTTGTCTGAATAGATAAAACATGTTTTTTTTTTAGATACAAGTCTTGCAGTTAAGATACTTTAGAAGAACAAATTATATATCTTTTATATTTTTAGCGATTTACTTGGATTTAGACCTCCAGATTCAAGGCTGTATTCTTGAATAGGCCAACTAGGCCTGAGCCTGGAGCAGCAGATTGTAAGGGGATTGCATTTGTTCTCATAAAGTCCTTTCTTTTAGACTTGCAATAATATATACATATATATATATATATATATTTATATATCGAGGTGTGCAGGTGTATAACAGAGCTGCATACAGGGCCGGTGCTAGACTATTTTGTGCCCTAGGCAAGACCAGCCACTTGTGCCTCCCCCAGAAAAATAGTCAACTGTTGAAATACGGGGGGGGGGGGACACGCACACTGTGCGTGCGGGACACATACACACACACACTGCGGGAGGGATGACACACAAACTGTGGACGGGGGCTGCACACGGTCATTTGTTGCCCATTTTACCCCTCCGCTGGTCGAGCCCAGGATAGGTCTGTGCCTCTTACTTTCCTCTGCCTCTTACTTTCCTCTGCCCTCTGTGCCTCTTTCTTTCATCTGCCTCTTTCTGTCTTTCACCTGCCTCTTTTTTTTCTTTTTTTCCTCTGTGCCTTTCTTCTGTCCCTTTTTTTCTTTTTCTCTTTCTTTCATGCCTTTCTTTTGTCTTTTTTTCTTCTGTGCCTTTCTTTCTTCTGCCTCTTTTTTACTTTTATCTGCTTCTTGTGGCACCCGCACGTCATCTGGCGGTGCCTGTGCATCACCATAAGATGCCAATCTTCTGCGCTGCTAGCAGAGTTTTTCAATAGGACCGCTTTGCGAGCCGCCACTGCAGGCTACACAAGCAAACAATGAGGCAGGGATACAAAAATGGAATCCGGGTTGGGGCCGGCTGCCCCCCTAGGTGGTAGTGCGCCCTAGGCGATCGCCTAGCTTGCCTAGTGGAAGCACTGGCCCTGGCTGCATATCAATAAAACTTCCCGCAATGAGTACCTAATCTATAATAAATGTTTTAGGAAATCACTTGCTGTAAGTAAGATACTTTCTTTTATACTAAATTACACTTTTTATTCACATAAATGGCCCTGATAGAACGTGAATACTTAACATTATTTAACTCTTTCTTGCCGTGGGTAGTGCTATGGTGTCTTCGCGGCAAGTGGGTCTAAATGCCGCAGCCCAGCATAGCATGCCCCGCTGGTTCCCTTTACCCGCCTACGCCCAGCCTCCACTGCGCCTATGCGACGGGCGCTTAATTAGCTTCCGCGGGACTGCCTGAACCGTAGGAGGAATTCAGAGTCTGTGGGGTTAATTCTTTAAATATATGTTCAGATCTATTTGATATTATTTGTGTGGGGGAGGTGGTGGCAATTCGGAGTGTCTTGGGCAGCACCAAGTCTAAATGCGTCTCTGTTCAGACATGAAACTGTTAACTTTTTATCCTCAGTCAATGACAGGTATTAGAAGCTGCAAGTTATTTGTTTGCTAAAAATATCCTGATATGTTGTAAATGCAGGCTAAGAGCGATGCTGCACTTGTATAGGAAAACCCTTCAGTGCATCGCACAAAGCCGTGAAGGTGGTTCGTAAATAGAGGCAAAGTATATTGTTTATGGGGCAGCGAGACAGTATGCAATGCAGGATTATATGTGTGAACCTTTAGGCTGCGGTCACACGAGCGCACTGCTTGCGTCCGTCACTACTTTGTGATGGATCGATGGGGAGGGCCACATGGGAAATTGCGCGCTCTACAACCGGACGTCAAAAATCCCTCACTGTCAAAAAGCTGCAACAGATGCTGACGGGGATATAAAGCGTTATCCTCCATAGGATGATCGAGCTTTGTAGCGCTGAGCGCACTAACTGCGCTCAGCGAGGTGGCCACAAGGGCGTCAGAGTGGAAGGAACATCAACTCTCACGGACGTTCCTTCCGCTCTGTAAAACGCTTGTGTGCCCGCAGCCTTAATAGCAGTTGGATACAGATTTCGGGTTTATTAAGTCTCCTATATTGTAAGCTCACGTGAGTAGGTTCCTATCATTTTTTGTGTGTTTTATCATGTCCATTGTACAACAGCTTCACTCTAATGCAGTGGTTCCCAACCGCGGTCCTCAACTACCCATATCTGGTCAGGTTTGCCAAATATCAGAAGCACCGCAGAGATGATATGATTTGCTGTTCAGTGATTGCAGGATTCAGTCTGCATTTCCCCAAGGTGATCCTTAAAACCTGTCCTGTTAGGGGAACTTGAGGACCGCGGTTGGGAACCACTGATCTAAAGGACTCGTGAGAAAGAATTAGCTGTTCTTAGCTGCTAAGTAATATTTTCATTTTGGTAGTGTGAGAGGGGCAGTTTTATAAAAATTAAGGAATAGTAATAGTAATGAAGGAATAAAAATAGGAATAGTAAGAATTTGTCTGAAAGCCACCAGTCTACAAAATATGAGGGGTGACAGCCTCCACCATCAAGGGTGTGACAGACCGTGTTCAGGGTCCCTATGGAGTCAGGGGACCTTGGCACTTGCCAAACCATGTGCAGCTTGCCCGAGTTCCACAGATGAAAGGATCCCACCATGTCACCCAGGACTGGCCCACCAAGACACCAACATATTTCCTGGTGGGCCGCAACATCTGAGGCCAGTCAGAGCACTCTGAAGTGTCACTGTTGGAGCGATTAGTATGGCCTGTATTAAGCAGAGCTAACACTCTCTACCTACTTGCTGGAGGTGAAATGTTTTATATGTTATTAGTTTACTGAAATGAGCAGCTAAGGAGAGGGGGGTTTTCCTGACCAATGGTGTATTGGGGCCCCCAAGAGTCCTGATGGCAGCCCTGCTGACACGATTATAGAAAGTCGACATAAATAATGTCACACAGGCTCTACATGATAAGAAATGAGACAGAGAACTTTCTCTCCGAGCTGTCACGCATTTGTATATCAGTTTCATTCACAGGTTCTTTACCAAAATAGAAAAAAACTATATTTTATTTCTTCATGAAGCCAGTGCACCTTTACAGGCCTAGACATTATTAAGTGATTTATAGGCCGTGATATCAATTAATGAACTAGAATGTCAATAGAGGAGAAACATTACAACTGATAAGCTGGGGCCATATCCCACTGTAAAAATGAGGCATTAGGGTGGGGGGGGGGCTGAGGAATGATAGAGAATGCCTTGATGCCAGTCACCAAGTCTTGATATTCTGAATTAATGTACATCATCAGCAGTAAAACCTGGCAGAATGTGCAGAATGCAAATTTATTCAGCCTTTATCTTCTTCACAAATTGCTATCTGCGTTTAAAACCAAAGTGGATTGTGAACTACATTTCCCATGATGCTCAGTCAGGTTAAAGGATGAGAGAGCATGATAGGAAACACAGTTTATGTGGGATGCCAGGGTTAGCCATTGCAGGTTGATGCATTGCAACATCCTGTGTATGGATAATTTCACAAACTGCATCATGGTCGAATAAGGCTCGTGTCAGACGAGCGCACTGATCACGTCCGTGTTGCCGCACATTTTGACGTCTGTCGTAGCATACAATTATGATCAATAGAGACCCACATACGAAGTACGTCCGCACAGAAGTGCGGGCGCACAACGGACGCGGCAGACGGACACAGGTTAGGCAAGAACGTAAAACCGCTAGAACGGACGTGCGGAGTGCGCCACGTCTGCAACGTCTGCATAGCTTTGTGTGTGAGTGATGGAACGTGGTCAGACGGACTGCATTTATATATCCAGCATTTTTTGGCGGACAAAATGTTTTTTCATTTTAATTTATTTTCCCTGCTACATCCGTCAAAAATTACGTCAGTCACAAAAACAGACCGTGTGGCCACTACTGCGTCTTCTGTCATAATGTACGTCCGTACAAAATGCGCTCGTCTGACACCAGCCTAAGAATTATCCACTGCCTTCTAGGATTTGATACTGTCAGATTTTGGCTCCAGTGATTCCCTATCCACACCCAGACCTTGGATATGTCAGAAATACAAACAAATCTAGTCAGGACGGTGGGATAGGACGCCCACTCTTGGGAGTGTGAAATTAGAACAGAATAAAAACCAATATTATACTGCTTTAGAGTGGTAATATTTCTTCATATTTATGTAGTGAAAATAGATATTTATTCCACTTATTACATTAGTATTAATGAAGAAAAAGATGTAAGAGTCAGTTTGCCCAGTAAAAGAACTAATCAATTCAACAAACACTGAAAAAAAGAGAAAGGATTTTCTGTAGAAACAAAAAAGTGTAAGCAAGAATGATAAACTGGGGTTAATCAGAGAGAGGTGAAAACCAGGAGAATTGCCAGGAGAATGAAAAATCTAGACCAAATAGCCGATTTGGAAAGTGAGATAAATGGGAGAGTTCTTCTGGTTTGGCTATATTGACTTAGAATTTTCACTTCTCCAGGCATACTCCTGGTTTTCACCTCTCTCTGAATAACCCTGTTTGATAAAGGCTCATGCTGGAGCCAAAAGATCAGTTTTTTAATGTTGGTACAATAAAGGCTACTTGTTATTGAAGCCCTCAAGTGCGTCCTCTATTTGGTAAAGAATATACGCACATATTGGGATATACAACACCGAGGCATAAATATACCAGTGGAAGGCGTGAGAGCAGTACCTGAAGGTTTTGTGTGTATATATATATATGAGAGAGAGGAAGTATACATACATATAGAGTATACAGAGATATAGAATATCCATAATTTATACTGAAGGTATATAGAGTGTAATAGAGAGACTCTATATATATATATATATATGTATATATATATAAAAGAGAGAGTGTTTACAGGGTGTCCATAAAGTCTCTTTACAATTTCAAAAACGTATTACAAAGGCAAATGAAAAGACAGATAACTGAAAATTATTACAAAATGAGACGTATATATTTAAGGTTTTTTTGCCTCATTTAATACACCACTTTATGGTCACCTTAGTTGCACGAAGCACATCAAGACGGTACTCGATTTCTCGCCATGTTCGCTGTAGCATACCCTCATCAATGATGGCAATGGTATCAGTGATCCTCTGCTTTAGATTAGTGATGTCCCGTACCTTTGTTCGATACACGATATCTTTCACATAACCCCATAGAAAGAAGTCGAGGGGAGTGATATCTGGTGAACGAGGTGACCAGGGAATTGGGCCCCCCCTTCAAATCCATTGGTCTGGAAATGTTTGATCTAGGAACCCACAAACATGCAGTCCCCAATGTGGTGGTGCACCATCTTGCTGGAAAATGATGGTTGGTTGAAGGTCATGTAGTTGTGGTGCCAACTAAAGGTCAAGGTAAACATTTGCAGTAATTGATGTCTCGCCGAAGAAAAATGGACCAATAATTCGATTGAACATGATCCCACACCACACATTCATCTAAAGCAGAGGATCACTGACGCCATTGCAACCATTGAGGAGGGTCTGCTAAAGCGAACATGGCAAGAAATCCAGTACCGTCTTGATGTGCTTCATGCAACTAATGGCGCCCACATAAAGGTGTATTAAATGAGGCAAAAACCCTTGAATATATACATCTCATTTTTTAATAATTTTCACTTATCTGTCTTTTCATTTGCCTTTGTAATAAGTTTTTGAAATTGTAAAGAGACTTTATGGACACCCTGTATTCTAAATAAAGAGAATACTTGTTTATGGACTATTTATATAGAAAGTATACAAATGTATGTGTATACACACACACACACAAACCCAAAGGGCAGCACTCAGCCACAACATGTATCTCATATAACGGCACTTTTGGGACCAATAAGCACAACATACTAAATACAGAGCACTCAACTCATATGTACATCTAAGGCTAATGTCAAACGAGTGCAGTCTGAGCGCACTGTGCGTCCGTGCATAACGGACAGACGTACTGACGGAAGATACTGTAGACACCACACGATCCGTTTTTCTTGACGGACGTAGGAAAAAAAGGGAACTATGGGAAACAAAATTAATATGAAAAATGATAAAAATTGATACATGATATGAAAAGCCATTGTGTGCGTCAAGGTGCTGGACATCGCAAATGCGCTGCATCTGACATCTCATCACTCACACAGAACACTACGCGGACGTGGCGCACTCTGCGCGTCCGTTCTAGCGGTTTTCCGTTCTTGCCTAAATTGCGTCCGGTGCCACGTGCGTTGTGTGTGTGCAGTTTAGTGCGCACATACTTCGTGTGTGGGTCTCTATTGATCATGATTTGTGCTAAGACGGACGTTAAGGCTAGGGTCAGACGAGCGCAGTGCGAACGCGCGTGCAGGCGTACTTAATCACGGCCGTAGTAGCAGCAAGTGCCGGGCAATGACGGCCAATATACGAAGTACGGTCGCACAAAAGTCCGGCTGCGCAACGCAAGTGGAAAACGAACGCATTTTTTCGAGAACGTTAAACTGCTAGTACTGACGTACAGAGTGCGCTGCGTCTGCTAGAGGCGTGTGTGCGTGATTTGGAGATGTCAGACACTGCTAATGTCCGGCCAACATAACGTCCAGATGCACAAAGTGTTTTATTGATGATCCGTACAAAATCACGGATGCAAATGCGCATCGTATGACCGCTATCGCGTACTCCGTGAAAAAATGCGTCCATTCGTTCGAACGCACTTTTTCACAGACAACGCGAAAAATGCGTTAGTCTGACCCTAGCCTAAACTGTGTGGCAACACGGACGTGATCACTGCGTTCGTCTGACACGGGACTTAAGAGGATAAAACCATATAACCTGGTTTGAAAAAGATGGAGTTCAGTTCAGTTACAAGAAGTGATCACATCATGCGTAAGATGCCACAAATGTCAATGTAACCCATACAGCAGATCCTTACGTATGCAAACCAAAATTCGGCCCCATATATTGAAGGCTCCTCCTTTCCTATTGTTCTCTGTGTGTCAAACATATTTTGTTAATAATTTGTTAATTGGTGTCTTATCCTATGTACAACAGCGCAGCATATGTTGTCGCTATATAAATCATTGTAATTGTATTTACACATCCTCTACAAGTCCCCCTCTGAATCGTTCCTTCAAATCTAATCGTACACGAACCCAAGTCCTGACTGTGTACATCAACAGAAACAGATCGGAGCTGGTTAATGCCAACCATAGCCAAATGCACTGCTTACTGTCATAAAAAATATATAAACTATTATAAACACATACAGCCATAAAAAAATGAGGATCTACACGTCTCGTAACAGCAAGCGCTTTATTAGATTTGAATAATTCAAAGAAGACTATCCCTAAACTACAGTTAAACATCCGAACCCCAGAGCCAAAGAAAACCCACAAAACGTAATCGCCTCAGGTGAAAGAAGGAGTAAAGTAGAACAAAGATATATATATACCCAAATAATTCAATTAGTAAACACTACACATCAACACTAATAAAAACCACTGACATACAGGGTTATTCAAAGAGAATCGAAAAGTCACCTCACGGTGCGATTTGGCGATCCCATTTCGGCGACCCTTTGGTGTATCCAGCAAGCACCACAGGGCCGTCGTAGTGAAGGAAAAGCCGCCGAAAACCTGCCAAAAACTCACCGCAAAACCCGGCGAACGCACACGAAACCTGCAAAAACATCAGGAATAACCCCGCCAAAGACGCTGGAGAGACCCGAGCAGGAGCCGATCAGAGCGCAGAGCAGCCGCCAGAAAAACCTGACACCGCAGGCGAATGAAGTGAAAGAAAACAAACAGTACGCTTGAATGTTTGAAAAGTGAAACGCTGTTTGCAAAGAAACTACTGAGCGAAAATGTCTGAAATTTACATATGAGGTCCAGGGAATAATAATAAAAAGGGCTGTTACAGAAAAAAGAAAAAACGTTTAAAAAAAAATCGGAAAAAATGCTTAAAAGATCCTAAAAAATCTATAAATAAAGAGATTTTTTACTGCAGAATATTATAATCAACGGTTTATTAACCCCTTCACTGCTGAGCCATTTCGGGTCTAATTTTTCTTCTTTACTTTAAACATGGTCATGTTTGGTATCATTGGAAAGGCCATGCTCTGGCCTTTATACTGATAACAAACATGTCCCTCTAGCTGCCAACAGTGGGGAGATATCGTGGTGCAAAGAAACCCCCTATCTCCACCCCTATCTTTCCTTAGGAGTCAATGAGGACTTTCCCCACACGTCCTCAGCAGTGAAAGGGTTAAATATTGAATTAAAACGGGAATATTTTTAACATTGAAGCCTATGGAATTCGCCTGAATAAATCTGTCGAATGAAGCAACCGAATGGCAGGGCATTTCGGCAACTTTTCACGCTGGTTTTTGTTCTCTGAATAGACGAAGCTATTCGAACAGGCACCGAACAGGCACCGTATGTGCAGGTAATTCGCCAACATTTGGTGAATTGCCTGCTCTCTGAATAGCCGAATGGTCAAGAAAAGTAACCGAACGCTGATTTTCAGCATTCGGTTACCTTTCGGCAGCCATTCGGATCTCTTTGAATAACCCTGTATGAATTGATTACGAGTTGCACACAACCTTTTAAAAGCTGGGCCCAGGTAGTAACAAGTGATATGGAGTAAATTCTGTGGTTCTAATTCATGAAAAATTGGTAAGAATAATATTGGCTCTCCTTGCACTGTGTATAAAAAGAGTACACAAAATACTAGGAGGGGTTAAGAATTACTGGCTGTAGATTTTATTAGATTTGCTCAATTCTGCTAAAATTCCAAGTGGTTCTAATAAACATTAAATGAAAGACAGATGCTAATATGTATGAAGGATATTACAGTTATGTATATAAGGCTGAGGTCTCCTGTATGTGCCGTCAACCAGCCTCTCTATCAAACTCTCTGTGATGAAGTGATGTGTATAATATAAAAATGAATAATAATTATTCATTAACAAGTGCCCAAACACAGTTTGGAGTGATAGTACCAGTATCAAGTAATGTATTCTTACTTTCAGGTCTATTCACTAAAGGTGAAACTCAGGAGAATGACTGGGGAAGTGAAAATTCTAGGTCAAAATAAGCAAGCCAGAAAAATTCTCCCATTATATCACTTTCCAAATCGGCTATTTTGTCTAGCTTGTTCTCTTCTCCTGCCAATTCTCCTGAGTTTCACCTTTAGTGAATAGACCTGACCTGTATGTATTTCATGTGTTCCATAAATCTCAGTAATTATCGTGGTTTCCACTGATAAAACTTTACACATGACCTTTCTGTGTTATTGAGGAATTGAATGAAGAAGCCAACATAGCTAGAATAAAACTTTTGAGGACTTAAACCAGGTTAGGCCTGGGTTAAGATAAATCCTCAACTAAAAAAACAAGCTAGTCTAATGATCATGCAAAATTCAACAATCTGAAAACTCAGCTGTCAGCGCCAACTTTCAAAAGCCAAGTGTGGATTTTTTTCTTCTGCATATATATGTTTTGTTGCATATGGGGTCTGCTACCCCAGCAATCCCATGGAGTGTAATGCCAGTCTCTGGATCAGATGGCAGCAACATGGGCCCTCCAGTTGTTTTGGAACTACATTTCTAACGATGTTCAGACAGTGCTGCGGAACTTCCTGGCACTTTATAAATAGTAATAATACAAAATTTTAGAAACTGTAACCAAGTGAATGGTTGAGCACCAATGAAGATATAGTTGAAAACAAATGGAGGGTCAAGGTTGTTGACCCCTGCTCTAGATGTTGATCTTCTAGAGCAGTGGTTCCCAACCACGGTCCTCAAGTACCCCAACAGGTCAAGTTTTCCAGATAACTGAAGTACAGCACAGGTGATATGATTCGCTGCTCAGTGATTGCAGGATTCAGTCTGCTTTTCTCCAAGATGATCCTTAAAATCTGGCCTGTTAGGGGGACTTGAGGACCGCGGTTGGGAACCGCTGTTCCAGAGCACCTGTTGATGTTTGAGAGGTGTATTGTGTTGCTGTGTGCCCTTCATACGTCACTACTCTGGCACTATTTGCATCCTATGCATTATGTTACGTTGTTTCATCTTGTAACTCTGATTCCTTTTGTGACACCTGTGCTTGCTTTGTTTCCTCTTGCAACCCTTGTGTTGTGTTACTCCGATACCTCTAGTTATTGCTTTGTTGTCTTACACTGATACTCCTTGTACCATTTACAATCTGTTACTTCAATACCTCTTGTGTCCTCTGTGATGCAGTATTCTGATACTTTTTATGCTCTGTGTTTTGTTACTCAGACACTTTATTTAACCCTCTGTGTTGCGGTACTCTGCTACCTCTAGTGTCCTCTGTGTTGCTGTACTCTGCTACCTCTAGTGTCCTCTGTGTTGCGGTACTCTGCTACCTCTAGTGTCCTCTGTGTTGCTGTACTCTGCTACCTCTAGTGTCCTCTGTGTTGCATTATTCTGATACTCTTTTGTCCTCTGTTTTGTGTTACTCTGATACTGTACCTCTTGTATCCTCTGTGTTGAGTTGCTGTAATGTCACATTTATCCACTATGTTGTGTTTTTCTGATACCTCTAAAAAAATCCTGTGTTTTGCTACTTTTATTCTTCCAATACCCCTGTGTTGATTTCCATGGTTTCAGGTCTCCCTTGCCTTCACCGATTGTATTTCTCCCCTCATTTCTTACCTTGTCCTATAGTTGAAATGTTAGCTTTACCATTTGCTCTTGCCTTATATTTTATTTTTATTTATTTATTTATAAAGGATTTTACCAGGAAGGATACATTGAGATTTCTCTCGTTTTCAAGTATGTCCTGGGTTCAAGAACATTAAGTGGTTACAGAAATACAAAGTAATAAAATGCAAGATATTAACACAAAACAAATATACAGATTAACAGAAAATAAATATGTAGGAGATATATTCACTATGTTACATATTTACAGGTGCATTCCTTATTGAGGTATGTTAATAGAGATCTCTTAAGTGACTTTAGACTGGGGGAAGATTTGATGGCATCTGGGAGGTTATTCCATATTTGTGGTGCTCTGTAGGAAAATGAGGACCGAGCCACTTTCTTTTTGTATTGTGGTATTGCAAGTAAGGTGCTGGTCCTGGATCGGAGGTTATAGGATGAGGGAACTGCTGGGGGAAGCAGCTTACAGAACTTCTCACTTATGTTACATGTTCTTGAACTGAAAAATAGAAGAGCTAGAAGAACTTGTCACATGAGACTCTGCATCAACAGGAATGTTTTTGAACTAGCAGCAACGTTTCTGTCCTAATCCTATGTATTTATCAAGTCTAGGCTTGAGAAAGGTCCTATGATTAGGACTGAGATATCACTGCTCATTCAATAATGATCTTGTTGATGCAGGGCCTCATATGATCGGTCCTTTTACCTCTTCTGTTGTCCATTTCAGGTCTGATGACCAAGGGCCATAGGAACCTTGGCTTGTGTAGTATATGGCTCCCACATGTGCCCTTCTATATGTCTTGGGAACAGTGGAAAAAAAGAAAAATAACTGGCATGCATTAAGGATTGTTAAGGATGATACGGCTGATCTTTGATTGTAGGCCCCAAATTATGTCAAGAAGACGATATATGAACAAAAGTGTAACAAAATCCCCAAAAAAATGTGAAGAGTGGCCCAGCACAAAGATAAAAATAATGAGATAATTTTTCATTCAAGATAGGCCACATCTCCCTCTAGCGCTTGATGAAGGCCCTCAACAGGACCAAATCAATGCCTGAGCTGTAGTGGTTCCAGTGAAGACACACATTGTACACTTAACCAGTGTATTTGACGCCTAATTACCTTTCTGAGAGCTAACAAAGATCAAAGAATAGCAGTGCTTCTTGTGGGTCCCATTTATTATGGATGACTACAAGTATTTACTTTCTTCTACAACAACCAAACCTGACTTTCCCAGTGTCTGTGTGGGGGTGGGGGGGGGGACTGTGCTGTTTATTTTGTTTTGTGAACTTGAATCTGGGGGCAAAACACCTGTAATGCATGATTTAAAAGCAGATGAAAACTATATTAAATATATCATTAAATGCGAATACAAATATGACATCATACCCTTATTTTTGATATTTTATCTAGACTGCCTTCATTCTTCTGATTTCTCCTGGCATTTCAGTTCTATTCTATTACATTAAGTCGTGATGTCAAATGTGTTCAACAAGGTTAGCACACATTAGGTTTAAAAGCTTAAACAGGGCTCAATGTTACTCTCTGCATTGTTTTTACATTTGTTTGCAATCTTTGATATTTTTCTTCCCCAGTTTATGTGCATAAGTGTCATGGAAAATGTTTCAACTGCAGGAAACATACAAACAATAACAATAGTTTAATGATCTACAGTCACAGGGTAGAGTAAGATTTATCCTTATATTTAATTCCAGTCCTGGGAAGTCATTGTGTAATGAGGGGAGTGGTCCCTGGGTCCCTATACATATTTCTTATAGGAGTCTTTGCTGTTTAAATCTGTTATTAGTCCATAATTAATGCAAAAAAGGTAGGACGAATAAATGCAAATGGAGAAATTTGTAGCAAACAGGCAACTGTTGAAAAAAAATCTAATATTGTAGAATTAACCACTGAAAACAATAACATATTTCTATATATTCATCTGCAGAAACTGTTGGCCTTATATAAATGATGAGGATATTAATAATAATCATAATAATTCCAGTTTTACTAAAAAAATACATTCACTCCACCCCTTTAATTAAAAGGTAATAAAATTACCTTTAGAGCCTGTTCCAAAATGTCCTACAAGTTCCATCAACTGGAATACCCACTGGATATCCAGCAGGGTGGGTGTCTGTGTTAACCCTTACAGGCCTAGTGGTCTCCAACTGAAACCAGATTTTCAGCATGACACCACTGTTTTCCAAACATTGCATCAGTGTGCTTCATGTCTTTAGATACACATTTATGTAAAAATGTCACCCCTCCCCCATTTCTATTTCATGGGCCCGAAAGGGTTAACGTGTTGAAAAGTGGAAAATTAAATCTTGTTTAGGTTTTTTTGTTTGCTTGTTTTTTTTACTTTTAATGAGCAAGGGACAAAGTTGTGAATGTGGAAGTCATGTTTCTAAAATTTAGAAGCTCTATTTACAAATTAAGAGATAAAAATACAAAAACAATCAAATGTTCTAATTATCTCCCAGGTATGAAATCCATGTCTTACCTGATTTGTTATGTAGTGTGTAGCTGTTTTTGTTTTTTATTTTATCAATAAGTATCCAGGATTACAGTTTTTCAGCTGTAGGATATGAAACACAAGACAAAACTTTGGTGTAACAACCTGAAAGGGTTAAATGAACTGCTACATGGAGAGTTAAAACAACTGAATGAAATCTGCCCTAATCTGTCAATAATGCTCAGATCAGTGAATCCCACTCATCCTTCAGCAAAAGGTGAACCTGCATTGACTGTTAATGGTGTCCATTTGTTGGCAGTAATGGGTACACATAGCCAGGCAGAAATCTATCTCACTGAATAAAAAAGTATAAATCTACACTGAATGTGCTCCATGCCTATTGTGGAGGATGAAAATATCTCCCAGAGGCACCGATCAGCAATGGATTGGACCCAGCACAAAAGCAACGTTTAGTCGCCCATAGAGAACAATTATGGTGGAAAAGTCTTTGTTAATCCAAAAGGTAGTCCAGATAAATGTGAAATGGCAAATGGCTAGCAGGTCTCAGGACACAGGCCCAAATCACCAACAATAACAGCACAGCAATTAGACTCATGGAAGATAAACGGAGAATTAGAAATAAAACTCCACAAACCTGAAACTACAAAGGAAAGAGCAATGATCTGTGAGCTACAGGGTCCCTGGGAGCCCAGAGATACAATGTATACAGAGAAATACATGGTATACCGAGAGATACAGTATACAGAGAGATACATGGTATATCGAGAGCTGCAGCAGATACATGGAATACTGAGAGATACAGTGTATTCACAGATACATTGTATAAAGAGAGACAGTGTATAAATAGATACATTGTATATAGAGAGACAGTGTATAAATAGATACATTGTATACAGAGAGATACAGTGTGTTCACAGGTACATGACATACTGAGAGATACAGTGTATAAAGAGATACATTGTATACAGAGAGATACAGTGTATTCACAGGTACATGAAATACTTAGAGATACAGTGTATAAAGAGATACATGAAATACTAAGAGATACACTGGGTTATTCAAAGAGAGGTGAAAAGCAGGAGAATGGCTGGAAAATAGAAAATTCTAGGTCAAAATAGCAGATCTGGAAAGGGAGATGAAAGGGAGAATTTTTCTGGTTTGGCTATTTTTACCTAAAATTTTCCATTATCCAGTCATTCTCCTGCTTTTCATCTCTCTTTGAATAACCCTGACAGTGTATAAAGAGATACATTGTATACAGAGAGATACAGTGTATAAAGAGATACATGGAATACTAAGAGATACATTGTATAAAGAGATACATTGTATACAGAGAGATACAGTGTATAAAGAGATACATGGAATACTAAGAGATACATTGTATAAAGAGATACATTGTATACAGAGAGATACAGTGTATAAAGAGATACATGGAATACTAAGAGATACATTGTATAGACAGATACATGGTATACCGAAAGGTACTTGGTATACTGAGAGATGCAGTAGAGAGAAACATTATATAGACAGATACAATACAGAGAGATAGATGGGAAACCGAGAGATACAGTGTATACAGAAAGATACATTGTATGCAGATAATTATGGAATCTGCAGTTGTTGGTCATACCATATGATGCGGCTAAAGAAAAAAACTATCTAAAAAACCTCTCATTGTCTCACTTGTTATATATTTATACACACACATAGTATCATTATATAAAAAGAGAGGTAAATGAGGCAATGAGATATGGTTTATATATTGAATTTGGGTGAATGTATATATATATATATATATCAAGAAAATGGTTGGCAGTGGGGGGGGGGACAAAACCACCTTTATTAGATTTATGCAAAAATACTAAAAGTATTTAAGTATTTTGTTTATAAATGCAATCTCCCTAATGTAATGTAAAAATACAGTAATCTAAATTAATATTTTTTTCAGATTTATTCCACCTGTGAAAAGCTGCAATATTTTACAGAGAAAAAAAAGTCTCAAAAAATATTTCAGCCAGAGGCCTGTGTGTTACACAACAATAACGGCAGGAAATCCTGAAATGTAATTGATATGTGAACATTAAAAGCGGCTTTAATGTTTTTATTATTTATAAATAGATAATATATATATACATATATGTGCGTGTAAATAATACACTTCCTAAAACACAAAGCAAGTTATTTTATCATGCACGGTGTTAAATTGATGTATTTAATGAAGGAAAATATCGAGTTATTATTGCATTCCGTATTTTTGTTTGAATTTGCAAACTACCAGGATAATAAATATATTATAAATATTATTAATAATAATAAATGCTGAACGTTCCACCGTGTTCTGTCCATTCGTTGATTCTCGTACCAGCACATGTCAGGTGTGCATATTTTTAGGAAGAATACATTGCACAGGTTTCTCTTTCTTTTTCCAATCCTTTGCTGTTTTTGCTTCTAATAACCCATTTTATAATTTCATCTCGAGTAGCTACTTATTTTATTCTTCTATTTAAAAAACACACAGTAAAATCACACGGTAACAAAGTGAATAATTATAAAAGCATGCCTTTATTCTAATAATAAGCTTATATTAACCCCCACCTCAGAAATGAACGAATTCACAACGAACATTTACACAGTCACAAGTAATTACAATCCGTGCAGCTCTGTACCTGTGTGACTGATATATATATATATATATATATATAGCTGAATCTGTCATACCTATCTATAATTGTGTGGCAGAATTTTATGTATTATACCTCTCTGTCTGAAATATATACAGACATGAATAGCTGGATTTATATAAAAGATACACCTGTGTGGCTGGATATATATTATATATTAAATTGTGGCTGACTATGTTAACAGATTTATTAACTGTCAATTTATGCTCAACAAAAACAATGTTTTGTAACATAAAGCAGTGAATAAGTGAGCGTGCTGAGCTAAATGTATTTATATTGTTTAATGAATTGCCTAGCAGTGGTTTATTTGCTAAATGTACTTGATGTCTATTCTATGCATCGCTTGATTCATTTAACAATATAATGCTCACAATTAAAATATAAAATAGTGAATCGGTGAAAATGCATTAAGGAAAGTTTGTGAGCTCTGTTTAATGTCTATGGTAATTTAGGGGGAAATTAATTTCCAGGCTATAACCCAGATAGGTATATATATATATTTGTATGAATGATGTTTGAGTCAAGCTTTGCTGCATTTGTATGTTTCTGCCTGTTCTCTTATATGTGTGTGGTGTGTACTTGTTTGTGGTGGGTGTTTGCCTTTGGTGGGTGTTTGCCTGTGGTGTATGTGCCTACCTGTGTTGTGATGTTTGTGTGTACCTGTGGTGTGTGTCTATACCTGTGATGTGTGTGTCTTCCTATGCTGTGATGTTTCTGTGTGTACTGTTTATGTGTCTGCATATGTTTCTGTGTGAACTGTTTGTGTGATTGTATTTTGTTGTTCTGGGATATTTCTGTGTGTGTGTATGTGTGTGCATGGTGTTTGTGTCTACCTGTGCTGGGATGTTTCTGTGTGTGTATGTGTGTGCATGCTGTTTGTGTCTACCTGTGCTGGAATGTTTCTGTGTGTGTGTGTGTATGTTTGTGTCTACCTGTGATGGGATGTTTCTGTGTGTATGTGTGTCCATGGTGTTTGTGTCTACCTGTGCTGGGATATTTCTGTGTGTGTGTGTTTGTCTGTGTCTACCTGTGCTGGGGGGATGTTTCTGTGTGTATGTTTGTGTCTACCTGTGCTGGGGGGATGTTTCTGTGTGTGTGTTTGTGTCTACCTGTGCTTGGATGTTTCTGTGTATGTGTGTGTGTATGTTTGTGTCTACCTGTGCTGGGATGTTTCTGTGTGTATGTTTGTGTCTACCTGTGCTTGGATGTTTCTGTGTGTGTGTATGTTTGTGTCTACCTGTGCTGGGCTGTCTCTGTGTGTGTGTTCCTGGTCCTTGGCAGGCACTGGCCTCTGTACAATGATCCCATTAGTATTCAGGTAGTATGTACTCTAGAGCAGACTCTTTAGACTGGCAGATTTAATGCTCAGATAAAGCCAAGAAGGGGATCCTACATTCTAATTCAAGCGGCTGTTTCCACTATCGATTCATGTAAATAAATGGAGATTCAGGTCGGCCAAATAGTTGTAAAAATACACTCTAAATCGAAGATAGCTCAGACTTTATCATTCGTGAGCTCCACTGGAATCTGGCACACACACAGCCTTGTATATACTCAGCCACACAAATACACCCATACCTTTATAATAGGTCTATTTTCATTATTTTATTATATATTTTATAATTTTATGTGTTTCTCAGATAGTCTTCTACTTCTAGTCAAAGTATCCAGGGAAAGGGGGTCTGGTGCTTCTAAATTATAAATGCACATTTCAGTCATAAAGCAATTAATCACACAATCCACCTACCTATACATTTAACACTTTCTATGATATATTTAGTTTGATTTATGCTGTCAGATTTATAGTTTGTTGTATGAAGAGATATGTTGTTTCTAAAAGCTTTCCTATGCATAAAAATTCGTTTTGTTAAAAATTGTATTATTTACACAATATGACTACATAATTCCATGTATACTTTTGTGCAGTATATGGAGACTGGTCACAACAGCACAATCAAGGCGTATGGTACATTTTTGTTTCATTTAAGCACTATTAGAAAATGAGGATAGAGGACAATCCCAGTGCCCCCAGTACAGCATATCTCCCTCCCCAATAGTGTCCCCTTGTAGTGTGACAGATTTTTATGGGAGTCACATGTATGGCCAGTAATAGCAGTATGGAAACACACAGTCACAGTGCATGTGAAGCATGGCTCTGGCCCTTCCCTTTTTTGTCTGTATAACAGATCACTGCCTCTGACAGCACCTCAGATTGACTGCTTGGCATTCTCCAGGGATAAATTAATGAAGACCTTACCAGATAATTAACAACCCCTAGCATAAAGGTACCACATTCTGATAAACACAAAGATCCTCTTGTAACAGCAAATACAGAAATAAAAAAATAATCTGGAACACACAATGGCTTTGCACTTCTCCAGTACCACAAAAAGACAGCAGTGTGAGTTATTTAAAGCCCAGGGCACAGCCATTGCACCCTTTCATTACCAAAAAAATGTGTGTGGGGGGTATAGATGTGCAAGGAACCCCCTTCATCCAGTCAGTTATCTCTCCAATGATAAATAAAAGCACACAGCCTAGTGAGAAAAATCACATCTATATACCAATAGGAGGGATACACAGTGTACACACACAGTACAACAGTATCCCTGCAGCAGCCTGCTGGAACAAACCCCAGATCTGCATGGCCCTCTCTGCCCATGTCAACCGGATTAATAAGTGAATCCTTTCCAAAGCTGCCAGAAAGGAGAGTGTGCTTTCTAAGCTGGTGATTTGGGGTTTTTTGGCACCACAGTCCTCCTATCACTCACCATTGCCTTGATCAATGCCAGCAGACACAGAAACAAAAATATGCATTTAACACAAAAAAAATCAAAGATCAGTCTCCCACCTGCCACAATCCCCAGCCCACAGTGCCCTACTATAGCCTTAGCATTGTGACATTTTGCATTATTAATAAATATTGGGTAGTATTATTATTTGTGTTGTTTATATTATTGTTGTTGTTATTATTATTCAAATAGCACAACCCATGAGTCACTCACTGGGCACACGTGTGGCTCCTGGTATTGGTTTATCGATGAATACTTATGTATCAATCAATCGATATTAATTGTTTGACAAAGACAATGCTTGGCTGATAAGACGGTGGTCGAAAAGGGAGTGTAAAAGGGATTTACTAGTGTCATTTCAAAGTGCTTTTCGCTCTATGAATGGATTATTACTGCACCTTCTCAGCACATGTAACATTTTCATGATGCAGTTGATCTTAATCCTGATTATGAGAGGACACTGAGGACCAGGATCTTGATGAGAGGATGGTAAGTCTGCTTTGCTTCATGTAAGAGATGACATGCTCCCCACATTTAGCAGCACCCAGTTACAATATACAAGGGATGACAGCTGATGAAAAAGGGAAGCATGCAGTAGCAGAGGCTTGGGTTAAATCATGGTGGTGATGGTGGGGTGTGTGTGGGGGGGTTGACACCCCTTTGTGGTCAAAGAGGGAGCTTTCGTCCTTTCTGAATCAGGTCAGGAATTGCAGATGTTCCTTTTCAGGAATATGACAGCTTGTCCAGGATCTCAGCATTAAATGCAATCATTGGCTGGGGTGAGGAGACAATAGGTGTGCTGGGAATGTAATGACACATATAGGGCAGAAATAATGATATTATTATAATACCACCAATACACAAAGAATCAGTAGGTGTGTAACTTTCATTGGGAATTTTTGTGGTATTTTTAAGAGTGTAACAGATAATATTGCAACCCCCACCACCACCATCACCCCCACAAGCACCACAGTGAAATGCATCATATATAAAGAGTGATTTAGACAGGGTGTGCATGGGGTTAGGGTCTCACCTGCTAGCCTGAGTGCTGACATTCTCTGGAATTCAGGCTCTTGGAGCCATTTCCACATCCTCCTGAAGGTCTCCCGGCCGGATTTCAGTTTGCTCCAGGGTTTGGGGTTCCTCAGAAGGTCTGAGAGGGTCCCTTGTGATCTGCACAGCACCCTTTGGGCAAAGATGGCCTGGGGGATGCTGTACCTTTTGAGCTCGGTGGTGATTCTCTGAGCCACCTCTTTGGTATTGATTTCTTCCATTTGCCCTGAATTACTTCCATTGTTGAGTTGAGATCCAGTCACAGAAGAAAGATTTTGCTCCCTGTTGGAGCCCAGGATCTGCCCGTGACCCTGGGCATTTAAATGGGCATGGGGGTGGTGAGGGATCCCGTTGATGGGCACCATGCCAGCAGATTGAGCGGTGAGATGTTGCTCTCCGTGCCTGGACAGCATGGCAGGGTGATGAGCTTCAAAGCCATTGGGGGTAAGCATCTTCTCGCTGGGCATGGTGGCACCGGGGTGGGCATAATGGGGCAAACCTTGCTGGGCATTGTGAATGCTGCCAAGACCAGATCCGGATAAAGGGGATAAGCTCTGTCCCATCCCGGTTACATCCTTGTGGTAGGGGGTGTAGAGATTGTTCATGGATGTCAGCCCCCTGTCATCCCTCATGAGGGTGAAGCTGCCACTCACATTGCCCGCTATCCGCTGGTGAGGGTGGTGATGGTGGTGGTGATGGTGGTGATGGGGGAACTTGTCAGAAACAGTCGATATGGGGGGTAAAGGCTGCAGGGGGGTCAGCGTGGTGTAGGTGCTGCTCATGCTCATCCCAGGAGGGGTCTCACACGCCATGGTCATGGTGGGATGCAGGGGACCCGTCAGTGCATGGTCAGGGGGTCTGTGGTGATGGTAGTCCCCACCGTCCAGGATGGAAGCCATGCCCATGGACCTGGCGTGTGCAGACAGATGGTTGCCCCGGTGGCCCACCGATCGGTGATGGGGGCTGTTGCTCATCAGGTCGGTGGTGACAGAGACGGGTTCATGGCTCACCCCATGCAGATCGCCCAGAGAGTCCATGGTTAGCTGAGCGTTCATCATGAGCCGAGCAGGCTTCTGGACAACACATCTATGTGGCTGCACGAGAAAAGTCCCAGGAATTGCTCACATCGGGTTCGGGCACTGCTCCTCTTCCTCAGCTCTCTTCCTTTATTTCCTATTGTTGCTGTGTTTTTTTTTTTCTTTGTTTTCTCTTTTTCTTTGTTCTTATTTTATTTTCTCTTTATTTCTCTCCCTTGTTTTGTTTTTTTCCCCTTATCTGGAAGGCCCTGTCCCCTCGCTCAGAGCAGCAGGAGCAGTGATTGGAGTCTGCTCAGTGCCCTCGCCATCTCTTGCCATGTCTCTCACTGTTACAATGTGTCCGCTCACACAGCAGCCCCTGCAGCTGCCCAGGCTCCGGAGCATGCGCACTGAGGCTCTGTGTGTGGGGAGAAAGCTCCATGTGACATCACTGCACTTCTATTTACCATGTAAAATCCAGCATCGGCCAACGAGAGCAAAGGAGAAAGCCTCTCTGATACACAGCTAGATCTGGGAGGCACCTGGGGTAGCTAGGAGACTATATATATATATATATATAGTTATGGTTATTATTGTTTATTATATATATATATATATTTGTGCCAATAAAGTCACTTGCTACATATAGTATTTAAAGCATACACAGTTTATCACATTATATATACAACACACACAAAAATGATTGTATATACATATATATATATATATACCCAGGACTTACTTGAAAAAAATACTTTGTAAATAAATAATATATATATATTATAATCTGTCAAAAACACACCTCTTAGCAAAGTAGACATCAATTAATTTATACTAATAGACGAATTGGTGTGTATGTATGTATGTATGTATGTATATATATATATAGTATGTAAATGAAACTATCAATTGAAGGATGTTTAATTATTCACTATCATGTCTATAATGTACTTATAAATGACATATATATATATATTATTGCAGAAGCCATTTGCACATCACAGCAAGTACTATATATATATATATATATATATGAAAAACACATGGGGTAGCATTGTATATATATATACAATCAGTTTCTTTATGGTGTTAATGATCACTGTTAGTGCTCACTGAGCTTTTGATGCAGACACATGTTGAAAAGGGCAGTTAATGTAATCACACCCTCCCTCCTCTCCACCTCCACCAGGAGCCAGTTTACTTTCTTAATTACACCCCCAGGACCCTCCCCTTCAGTGACTTTGCATTATATGTGCATGTGCCTGTCAAATGAGTCTTCAGGATTTCCCAAGTAAGAAAAAAAAACAACAACCAGGGAAAACAAAAACATGTATCAGTAAAACTCCTGCTAACCCAGTGTGTCTTCAAATAATGAGTGATTACAGCCCCCAGTATACATATAACCCATTCAGCCCAGATTGTACACATATTACCTATTCTGCACACACACTGCATGGACGTTAATTCATTACAATTATTATTCGTGTTTTGTTGTTATTATGAAGAGACATTAATATTTCTGGTAATAATATTATTGTGAATGTCCCATTGAAACCACATACCCTCATATAGCATGTAAGGCATATATATATATATATATATATATATATATATATATATTATTGAGAAAGTATTTTACCAGGAAGGATACATTGAGATTTCTCTCGTTTTCAAGTATGTCCTGGGTGAGTATGTACCGTTAGGTGTCTTGCCCAAGGACACTTACTATTATTACTTATTATAAACACACAATGAATCACAAAAAGACAAATATTTTGCTATATCCGGTTGTTTATTTTTTTTCAGCCAAAAACTATACATAGTGAAATAATGTAAACATTTAAATAATGGGATTGTTATTAAATCAGTGTGTTCTTTTTATTATTTGTTGTTTTGTTTTAATGCTGGATTCTGAGCACACTTTGTAGCTCTGGGGACAAGGAACAGAAGCCACATGCAGCTGTGATGGGAAGTATAGGATTTTGCTGAAAGCAAGGACAGATGTGTCTATTGTGTGACCCTCTGCGACAGGAGATCCAGCTCCCAAAATGTCCTTTCATTTGTCCAGGCTGAGCCATAGCAAGTAGAGAAAGAGATTCAGTGCTTAGTCTGTTATGCATTAACCCCCTTGCATAAATATATATATATATATATACATCCATCCTATAAAAAAAGCATAGAAAAAATATTATGCAAATAATATTACGTGTACATATACATATTGAAAACGTGTCAAGTACGTGTATGTTGTACATTTATGTTACAAAACATATACATATCATTATATATTTATATATATATGATAATATTTACTGCGATGTGTATATACAGAGAGAGGGGGAGACACACATATATACCTACAATATATATATATACTATATATATATTCAGTATATATAAATATATTTAGAACGAGAGAGATAAAATTACACACATATATAGAGACACACACACTCACATATATTTATAGAGACAGAGAAAGAAAATGCACTCGAGTATATATATATATATATATTATTGATATTATATATCATTAGATCTAGGCATATATTTCTTGCAATTCTGAGATTTTAGGGTTTTTTCGTATGTCACCTGAATAAATGGGCACCAGGTTACATGCAAATCCAAATAAATAAATAAAAAAAAAAAAGGAAACTAAAATAATCTCAAGCAACCTCTAGATACAACCTAGTGTAATCAAATCTGAGCAGTCCTGCTTATTTAGCCACCCATCCACCCCTTACCCTGGCCAGTTACCTGGGGTATAGGGTGTATTGTAATGTGCCCCCCCCCCCACAGATGTGTATTAGGAAATCTTGTGAAAGGGGGTGCTTTCTTTGTATGTAACAAGTAACAATCCTTGATATGGAACATGGAATACATACGATCTATATTAAGGCAAGTGTCTCTGTGTGACTGGGTGTGTTATGTGTGTATTTATTGAAACACACTCAAATTGCACATTTTCCATCTTCCTGCACATCACTGATACCCAGTATCTTTTATGATCACATTGTAATTATTTAACATGAGCACATCTCTGCCAATACAAGCTGATTCATATATATAAAGAGCTGATCGCCAATAGCAAACCATGGAATGAAAGGAGTATGACAGTAAGTATAAGAGGAAACATCAATACAAAGTATCATGTCTGTCTATTCTGTTCCAATTAGAGGATGAGCTCTAATTAGCATCCAGTGGGTGATGCTGATGGAGGATGCTGACCCCCCCCCCACCTCTTGCTGTCCATGTGTTGAGCTCTGGCCCCTCCTGTCCCCCCACCCCCCTTAGTTGTCCATGTGGTAGGCTGACAGCTTGCCCTGGTCAGTGGATGGAGGACTCTGCTCTTCCCCAAAAGGCTCCATGTCAAAGGTGACGCGTGAAGACTCTACAAGCCAAGAACTGCCAGCTGGACACTGGCCACTCACTGTCAGGCCCCCACCTCATGCAGCAGCCACAGCTGTCACTGCAAGCCGGGGGCAGGGGGCAACAAGCAGGCACACCACAATGCAAGGCTCAGGGAACTGTACTGGACAAAAGTCATGGAATCGAATTTCAGTTTCATTGTACTGAAATATAGAACGTTTGGAAATCAAAGATATTCCCAACAGATTCCAAAGTCAGCAGTGCTTTAGCTTTTTATTTCTACATCATCTATGTCCTCACAAAATATATAAAGTTTACAAGTAAACATAGATAACTAAGTATATATATATATACACATACACACAGTATTTATATATATACTTGCATTACATATAGTGAACTGTTGTAATGCCAGCACCCTCCTGTACATGTATATGCAGGTATAGGCTTTCAGTACTGCCAGCCTCCAGATCCATGCTCATTACATGGGGGGCTCCGGTGGGCACAGGACGTGGGACATCTGCTGGGATTCTCAGAGTGGTCGATATTCCTCATTCACGCGCGTGTCCCTCTGCTTTGTAATGGGGGGAAATTACACTTTTGTTAGGATTCATCCAAGCGGCTTTGTGGTGGGTGTCCTGCTCCATGGCTGACCATGTGTTCACTAGTAACATCTATACACCTAACACACACACACACACATATATATATATATAGCAATAATGATTGCACACCATTACAACCACTCCATGACCATACATGATGTATATAGTAAAAAATAAAGATACTACTTCTATACAATACATAGGGCACAAATGTGTTTGGCAACAATACCACCTATATATTTAATACAGAGAGATGTGTTATAACACCTATCTAACGCACAAATATTAATATATATAATAATACACCTTATCTAGGTACTATAGCACCTATCTACCTCACTCACATAACTATACACTAATAATAACAGGTGTGTATATTAAGCAGGAGCATATATTTGTTTGTGTTCTGCAAGATCTATATATCTAACCTAGAAGCATCTGTTCAGCAACTTTAATACCTATATACCTAAACAACATAGACATACATGAGTTCGTTAGGAACATCTTTATACCTAGCACATGGAAGTACCTATAATTAATACCTATATACCTAACACCAGTTTAGCATGAGCTAAAAAGAAAGGCCCCTGATAATCACATTACACCTGTGCTTGGTAATCAGAACATTTATGCATATAGATCTAGAACATGTATGTTTATTACCCAGTAACACCTATACACCCAACACAAGGAAATACACGTGACCCACACAATCAATACATGACAAAGGGACACACATGCATTAAATAGGGGATATGGTTGTCATATCTAATGTATGCACAGATGTGTATTCATTCATATACCAATAACCACTGTACAACTAATGGGCAGGGATTGTTACTTGTATTGTACATATTTGATGCTGATTAGCATAAAGAACCTATTAGCCCCCAACCCCTCAAAAAATATTATTTTAGTAAGCAAGACCTGTACACTAACAGTGTTCTTCTAAAAACCTATAGATCTGTCCATCGGTTTATCTGCCGCAGCATTAGGTTTAGTGGTTGGGGTGAAAAAAAATCAAAAGAAATTAAATTAACACGGATACATTTACAACAGAATTAAAAAAAGAGGAAACAAATCATTTTGGATGTTTTGCTGGTAGAAAAGGTAAAACAATAATATATATATTATATATTATATATATATATATATATATATATTATAAAACCATAAATTAAGGCGTAATTTAAAATGTATAAAATATAGCATCCAGCAACATATTAGAATTATTATTATTAGAACCTATAGCTGCACAGATGCATCTGATCTTGTGAATCATACACCTTCTTGTAAATGCTATAATGATAACACCTTTATAATCAACACATGATGTAATAAAAATATCACTTCCATACACTAGCAAAAAAAGTGTTGTTATACATAATAATAATAATAAGAAGAAGACCTAGCTGCACAGAGCCATATGAATTTGTGAATCCTGATTCACTATACTATCTGTGTGTATTTGTACATCTGGAATATTCAGTGTGCACAGATAAATATCCAGGCACCCATCTTTACCTTTCCAGCCCCCCTGGCTGTCTTTTCCTAGCCCTCTCCCTCTATCTCCCCAGTCCTAAAGCGATTTTCACCCCTATATCACCCCACAGATCCCCTTATATAGCTGACTGTCATTATCTCCCATTGTCTCTTCCAAACTCTTATTTCTCTGTTCTCTACCCATTACCATTCTACTGCATCTCTAATCCCCTTCCTCACCTCATTCTCCCCTCTCAGGTCCTATCTCTCCCTCCCATGAATTAATTCTTTCACCCCTTCCTATGCCTCTCACTCCTCTGTTTCTCTTTTCACCCATTCATTTCTCTTAAGGGGGCTTGATAATTGAGCGGTGATGAACAAACTGCAGGGCAGAAAAAAAACAAAAAACAAAATGTAATCAACAGACTAACAAACCCAACACAAAACACCTGATTTTTTTTTCTTTTGTTCTCCCAATTCTTCTATTTAGAAAATGTGTCAGCTTTCCACCGCCCACTATTTAGTGAATCTACCCCGAGCTGAGAAATAAATGTCTGCATATATCAGTCCTGAAAGCACAGTGTACATAGAAACTGAGTGTGTGGTGGTGGGAGGGAAGGTAGGGAGATAAAGTCCAGGTTGCAGACATTGTGGCCCTTTCTGCCTCTAAAAACTTTCAAGTTGTACTATTGAGAGAGCAGCCATAGATGCCTGGATTAATTATTTATCTCCTGATGCCTTCCTTAGTTTCTGACTTATTATTAATTAGGCGCCTCTAGTCTTTGCACAGAGAGCTCCACAGGGCTGGCTGCAGCTTTAAATATGAATTAAAAGCAAATCCAAAGCTACTGTAATGCGAAAATTATTCCATGCCTTGTATGGCAGAGATGAATAGCTGGCCCAATCAATACTGTGAAGCTATGCTGCAAACGACAGGGTTATTGATAGCTTGTATTAATGATGATAATGATGGAGAAAAAAAATAGAAACATAATATAAGCAAAAAAAATAAACAACACAGCGAAATCAATGATTAAAAGTCGTTTTTTTAATACCTGCCCTACATGCAAATAATAAACAAATTCAAAAGAAAGAAAACACATTAATAGATCCTCCAGGTAAGACAAATTAAAAATAAAAAACAGCAGAAAATACAGTGGAGAAAAGTCATTGATTTGAAATGCTTTCATACAGAAAGAGAATGGGGGATTATCCACTAAACAGCCCATTTGGAAGGAATACACGTTTTCTTTCTTTCATCGTCTGAGGCATTACATTTGTAAATATAAACCTCTACTTTAATGACTGGCCATATACATCGCTTTTAAGTCATGAGATTTTTTATATATTGCGACATTAAGTTTTTTCATAACTATAAAAACCAAATAAGTGAACATTTTTAAAAGCAGCGAGCTAACAAATACATGTATTATATTTATATCTACTTACATTATATGCACACACACATTTATATAAACAAACACAAAAATATATTTATACACATATATTTATAAATACATTTAGTTATACACACAAATAGTTATATATACACGCATACATATATACTAACACAGGAATGTGAACACATATTTATACACATATGTGTGGATATAAATATGTGTATAAATATCTCTGGATTATAAATATAAGTAAAATCTAAATATAGATTTAGCTATAATATTAGTATAAATATCTCTGGATATAAATATTTTAGGGCGTGCAGATTATTTTATTTATTTTTTACACTTTACTTGTAACATATAAGTGGGTGTCTGTATATTAATATATATATAATATATATACACGTGTGCATTTATTTTTGTGTAGGTATAAATATCCCTATATGTATCAATATATCCTTATACACACGTACATATATACACATATATATATTTCCCCACACAAGCTATAATTTGTACACACATATATATTTAAATATTTCTTGGAGACACATATATGGGTCTCCAAGAAATATTTAAATATATATGTGTGTAAAAATTATAGCTTGTGTGGGGACATATATATGTATGTGTGTATAAGGATATATTGATACATATAGGGATATTTATACCTACACTATAATAAATGCACACGTGTATATATATATACACACACACACACTTATATGTTACACATGAAGTGTAAAATATGAATAAAATAATCTGACCGGCTGCAGAATATTGGTCAGGCCGATTAAGAGAAATCATTAAAAACCAGTCCATGATCGATTGAAAACTATTTATGGGCGATCGATCGATTTTTCAAAACTGTAGGGAAAAAAAATCTAATAAAAGAAAACTGTAAACAAATACCCACCCGGCTATTTTTATTTTTAATTCCCTCTCTCCTTTACCAGCACCTGCTTTAGCCCATATACTCAGCTCCCTGTTTAGTAAATAACCCCCTTCATTAAAAAAAAATGTTTTACAGATGTGCAATATTTTATCATTCAC